>KV908385.1:37500-55000 GCA_002005505.1 Botryococcus braunii
GCTGCCTGCAGTAGACACACATGCCAGCTGAGCTCACAAGCGTCCCCTGGCAGGTTACCTTGTGAGGTTGCTGCTGATTTATCTTATGCAGCAGGGGGATGACGTGATGGAGGCCCTGCTAGCACTGCGGTACCCGGTACCCGGAAAACAGACATTCCGCAGTATTTCGTTCCACCCGCAACTGCCAGGTGCCCCTCTCTTGCTGACAGATATGGCGCGAGGAACTTGATAAGGCAGCCCATGATGTTTTAGCATGTGTTGTCAAGGGTGTGTACCTGGTAGCAACCGTTTTTGTCCTGTATGCTATATTCATTGTAAGCAGGTGCGGTCATGGGTATATTGCCCGCAGGATTGGACCCCTTCATTAATCCCAACTGGGTTTTTGATGCTTTCCAAGAAGGTGTGGTTGGGGGGGGGGGGGGGGGTATTGCTTGTAGCATGTGTCCCTCCCCTTTAACACAAATGGATCTTGTTGTACTCTTGATGACCCCCAAATGTTAATACCTTCAAGATTGATAAATCTGAATGGTTTCAGAAACAGCTTTCTGTGTTCACACTCCGGGGTTCCGTTTTTGCACGTCGGTCGGCACGTCGGCTTGCACATGATGGCACCTTTTATTTGTCTCAGTATACTCGCCCTGCCCAAACTATAGACTATTTTTATAGAGGCTGCTCCTGCTAACCGCATGCATGCGTGGCTGTGCACCTATAGGCCCGCTCCCTGAAACTGCCAAATATCGAATGATTGTGATGCTGATACAACCACACATCTGAATTCGCAGCGTTCACGGAAGAATGTCCTGGGGACCTTCTGAAGTCATCGAACCAAGAGCATCACTTCCAAGAATTGACATAAGTTGGTTGACATCCGAAAACCGGGCCAATGTCGGACGGCAAGCAGCATTTTATTGCGGATGCTTCCTGCTCGGGGCCCAGAGACCTACTAAGAAACCTATTATGTATCCAAAAAGTTCGTTGAAACTGGTGTTTGTACTTTGCGTGACTCCCCTCCCGAAGTGGATCCACCAGTTGCGTGTTGTGTTTTCAGCCTTTGAGGGCTGATGGACATACTGCTAACATTCAAGTCCTATGCAAAACCATTCCATAGGTCAGAGTTGCACAAAACGACAAAATCATGCACGCAGAGGAGCCTGATGGCGACAAACCGTAATGTCATGGTTGTATATACATACATGCAAGTGACACATCATGCGACGTACGCAAAGGTTTACTACATATTCGATGCCTTTTGGGATAGCTTGTCACCTCAATGTGTGACATTTCCACTGACCTGACCTTGTCGGGTGTCCCTATGCACCAGAACACAGCGTTTCAGAAGCCTTAAATGTCGTCGCCGCACTAAGTCTGACATACCTACCGTATTCTTATGGGTGAACTACGTAAATCTGTATCCTTTCAGCTCTTGGGTGTTCGGGTCTCACCGATGAACGTACCGCTCGTGCACGTGCATGCAACGCACCAAGCCTTTAGAATCAGCTGATGTAAGAGTGGTATGAACCATTGATGCAAAAGTGATTTGAACACGCAAATGTTAGTTGGGACGACGAAGACTTGGAATACATCCCACTGCAACCACTACCTTCTCTTGAAACTTCTTCAATTGCGGACTAGTGTGGCACAGCAGGCCCGCTTAACTGAATGTAGTTACGGACTAGATAACTGACTAGTAGTCCGGCGTCGTAAAAGCAACACGGTTGTCGACTAGTCCGGCATCGTGACAGCTATAATTCAAATCATCGTGCTAGTCCTTGTACCTCATGTCAACAAGCGGTTGCTGATAAAGTACAAAGCCGCTCGCCGGTGTGACTCATAGCTTGAAACATTTGGGTTTGGGTCCTTGAACATTGGGCTGGTCTTTTTTACCCCACTCGTGGCCGGACCACGAGGGCATGATAAGATGTCCACAATACACACGGTAGCCGAAGTAACGAAAAACGAGGTACCTGCAGCCACACGAGGTAGCCAGAGAAGGGAAAGGAAAGGAGAGGAAAGGATTATTACGTCCAAGACCAGCCACTAAGGCTAAAGAGGACGGCAATATATTGTATTAATACAATGAGTGACCCATATCTAGACAACTAGGTCGCACAGCACCTGGGACAGTTAGGTAGCTCTCCAGCGCTCTAGTCACAAATTTGGCGACCCCTTGAAAGTCTTCTTGCCACATAAACGTTTGTACAGATCGACTCCTTTGTTGATTACATAAAAGGAAGTCAAACCCAAGATCGACTTCTTTGTTGAAAGAGATGCATGAATTGCTGGTGTACATGTTGTACAGCCGGACAAGTGAACAACAGATGTGTTCACAAGTCACCAACGAGCTCTAACGAGCACCTCGTGCAAATCCTCTGGTCTCTAGGGATGCCTTGTTGTCTACGTAGGTATACCTTTATCAATAGGAAGGTCATGACACCCTTATCTAATTCGCATAAGGGTCCGCAATGTACTATTAGGAAGGTGGAGTTTGAGCGCACTCTTACGCCGAGGCTCATGAGGCGGACGTGCGAACCACCTTAAGTATCTGCAGAATAAGGCTCTTGGGGATGCACAAGAGCGAGGGGAGATGTCTAGGTCATCCCATATCATGTCACATAGTACCATGTGTGTGTGTGCTGACCGGTCAGCTATTTAGTATCCTAGTGTCCTAAATTGTTGCATAAGGGTACCCGAAAATGTTTCTCGGCCTTCTACTATCGCCAATCTAATGTCGTGCTTAAGGACCTTGTAGTGTAGTGAATCAGGTCTCATGGCCACTGTAGTGTTCAAAAACCTGTAGGTTACAACAGGTGCATATATGCATTACGTACGATCCAATCACGTAGGATCCAACTACTTGAATCCTACTAGTTGACTACAAAGAGAATATGTTGAAATCACAATTGACTTTTCTACTAAATCATTACTGTGGAGCTCAGTGGACCTCAGCGCATATGCACGATCTCGTCTAAGCCACGCGTGTTCTAGGAAGAAGTTACGTTCAGGTTCTAGGTTAATTTCACAGGCCTTTCTCCTGCCCCAGATCTGTCCTCAGAACAGAGGTCAGTATTTAGTGCGCGCGGCGGAATGGGAAGGAACAAAGCACGCTCTTTTCTCTTCGACATGCGTGCATACACGTGCGTATTCTGGATTGAGACGACAGCGTGAAGGGTGGGAAGATTGTCAAAGTCACCGCGCTGGTTCTCAATTGACTTGCAAGTCACGAGTGGGTATGAACCCTTGTCAGCTGCGGTTCTCGCAGGACCTCGATTTGGCTCTAGGTTCATTGAAAGCTCACCTGGATATCAGGAATCGCTGAATGTGAAAGTGAGCTTGCTTCATGGCTTGCTGATTTGAAAAAATTGAATTCGTTTAGACGTCGGCTCTCTGTGTTGGAACATATGAGGGCGTCGTAGGGAGCAACTGACCTAAGACACGTAATCACATGAGCTTCAGATACTAGAGACGACGAAATCATAGAAAATGAGTCTTGTTCTGCCTTAGGAGGTCTTCGGGATCCCGGAGCATGAACCTTGAGCGTTTGCATGGGGGTTGCCGTCTGCGTAGGACGCATGTCAGGGACGATAAAAAGCCCAAGCGAACAGTTCTCAGTAATACAGAGGGTCCATTATATTTCATCTTGAAGATTGCTTGTTCAACGAATGCTTTTTATACTATGCTGTGTTTGCCGATCCCGAACGTTTGCGGAACCACTTCGCTTTGCCAGGAAAAACATCCCATCAGCAGCAACCACAACGAGGAACACTGGTATCAAAACATAGAGTAGCTCCCCTTTAATTAAGGCGGTCTTGCATTCTTTGCATGCATGTCTAGTTTAGGGGTACAGGGAAGCGACTGGGGGCAACCTGACACACCCCATGGGGCCAGACCACACGTGCGTTCACATCAGCACGTGTGCATAAACACTGATGTACAACATTACACAGCTATATAGGGACGGGAGCCCCGTTACGGGACACATGCTGCTAAGACTCCACCCCAGACCGCATGTGCTTGCATTGCATATCATTTCATGTGCTCATCGAGATTACAACCATAGACTGCCAGCTAGAGAAGACCAACTAGTGGCTGCAGGAGTTTACTGATTAGTAATCTTCTCAACGAATGGTGACTGAGAAGGCTGCAACCATGTCAGTCGTGCCACTACGGTACATACCGCAGCGGCAGCAGGCCATACATCAGGCCATCCCTGTGTATCAGACCAGCAGCTGCATCAGCCCAGGTGTCACCCCTCAAAGGGCGGGCTGCTGAGCTCGGCTGGTATGTGTGGGCAGTGCAAGCAGCGCTGCCACTGTGGAGATCAGATATGGGGTATATGTACTCTGCTTGTAGCTGTGCGGGGGCCTTGGCCTAGGCCAGGCCAGTGTTCCTTGGGATAGAGCAGCGGTGCCAGCGGAGCAAGCAAGGGGTGGAAGGCATGCGGGTGTGGCACTACTGGCAACCTGCGCTGGTGGCCGCAACCTGTTGGGTTGCAGCGGAGGGGCCGTCGTCTGACAGGACCGGCCCGGCCCCTGCGGTCGGCTGGTCCAGTGACATCAAGCTGCTGCTGGGGTCCCCCTGGGCCGCCCGCCTAGGCTGGAACCGCTCCCTGCCCATGTGCGCGACGGACCGCAAGTGGAAACAGTCTATGGTGGATGCGGCAAACTATGAAGATTTTAAGAGGGCCTGCTACTGCTCGCGAACGAATTTGTCAGTGCTGTGAGTAACTGATCTTGCTGAGCGCGAGCGCCATATCCGAGTCTTGATCAAAAGGCGGATCTTTGAGCTTTTCAAATGTTAAGACGTAGCTGCTTCGGATGAACACGCCTGAGCATGGCGTCCATGGGTGCTGTTCATGGTGCTGGCTTACCCTCAAGTTGTAGGGCCCAGCATGCCATGTGGCTATCACATGATCCATGTGGCAGGGAAATTCAGGGCCGAGAGTGGGGCCAGGATTTTGAGGTAAAGCAAATATCCATTGCCGTGTTAACGCTGTGAAGCCTGTGGAATCAGTTCCCAGAGGGCTGCACAGGTGGGGAAGGACTTTGTTGCTGCTCAGAGTAAGCGGGGGCCCATTGTCGCTCCCATGTGAGAGACGCTCACACCCCGCACAATGAATCTTATCTGTTTTCAGCAGAGGCAAGACATATGAAGTATGTGCTGCATTACGCCTTGTGCATTGATGGGTTATGATGGTATGATCAGAAGGACAAGCATTGTAAAATCCGTTTGAGGTCATATTGATAAAATCGTAAAGGGAATTTCCCTAGAGAGGTGAGCCCATGGCATTGAGCTCTATATGAATGTCACCCTGAGAGACTTTCACCACTGGGAGGGTTAGAAACCCCCCCCCCCCAAAAAAAAAAAAAAAAAAAAAAAAAAAAAAAACACACACACACATTTCGCTACGGATTCCTTTCCTCGAGCTTCGTGAGTAGTGACGGCTGGGGAGGGGCCCAGGTTGCCAATCTGGCGCATCAGCTGCACCCAGGAGAGTCAAGTCCATGTCCAGTATGCTTCCCTCTGGCCCCAAATGTGACAAAAAATCTCGTCTGGTGGTATGTTGGCCACCATACACTTGGAGCCATATTGTGCACTGTGCATCTTGGCATCTCATTGCTCCCTGCACTGTGTATGTGCCTGTGTGTTTTTGGGGGGAGGGGAGGGGGAAATGGGGGGCGCCCCAGGCCGGTGTGCGTACTTGCCCCTCTGTGTGAGTGTGTGTGTGTGTGTGTGTGTGTGTGTGTGTGTGTGTGTGTGTGTGTGTGTGTGTGTGTGTGTGTGTGTGTGTGTGTGTGTGTGTGTGTGTGTGTGGGCGCTCGCGCGCGTGCACGCCCCTGCATGCATGAGCATGCGCAAGTGTGTGTGTGTGTGTGTGTGTGTGTGTGTGTGTGTGTGTGTGTGTGTGTGTGTGTGTGTGTGTGTGTGTGTGTGTGTGTGTGTGTGTGTGTGTGTGTGTGTGTGCGTGCGTGTGCGCGCGCGCGGGTGGGTGGTGCGCATATGTGCAAATGTGAGAGGGGGGAAGGGGGGGAGAGATGGGGGGCGACACAGAGGGTGTAGAGGTACGCTGGATGCGGTATGTCTGGCTAAAGGCCATAACTCAGGTCAGGGCAAAGCACGTGGCTAGATTGAGAATAAAGTGAAAGATCTTTGTAAGGCAAGTTGCGTGTGAAGAGATGGGACATGTCCATAGGGAGCTGCTTGTTTCCCCGCTACTCTTTGATTGGCTGACTGCGCATGCACCAGCCATTCAAGTGCGGTGCATGGAGGTTATTGCAAACAAACTCCCAAGGATCGAAGGTCTGAAGCTGAGCTTTGCAGTAGTGAGGGCCATTCCACACTTGGGCAACAGTCAAACTGGGGTTGTCTTCTACAGACTTCAGAGTCTGTGAAGGAGGACTGTTAAAGGGTGAAGGCCCATCTCTCGGAAACTCCGAGCTTGCAGTCTCTGATGGGGGGGGCGCTGGGGGACGGGCACAGGTCATCAAGCTGGAGCAACATCATCTGCAATGACCAAGACCAAGTCATAGCGCTGTGCGCCTCCCTCCGCAGCTGCCCTTGCCTCCCCCCCCCCTTCCCCCATGGGGCCTGTTGTTAAGTCGGTTGCCACCGTACCCATCAAACCCTGACGCACTTTTGAGTCTTGACACGTCATCCCCCGCCCTCCCCCCCCGTCTCTCTCTCTCTCTCTCTCTCTCTCTCTCTCTCTCTCTCTCTCTCTCTCTCTCTCTCTCTCTCTCTCTCTCTCTCTCTCTCTCTCTCTCTCTCTCTCTCTCTCTCTCTCTCTCTCTCTCTCTCTCTGTGTGTGTGTGTGTGTGATGTGTGTGTGTGGGCGTGTGTGTGTGTGTGTTTGTGTGTATGTGTGTGTGTGTGTGTGTGTGTGTGTCCGCATGCGCTGTGGGGCGCGCCCGAGCGTGTGGGGAAGGGGGCCGGGGAAGAGGCGCCTGCGCGTGTGTGCGTGTGTTTTTGTGGCAGTGTGGCAAAGAGGGAGAAGAGGGCTGGGCGGGGCTGCGATGCTGAGGGAGAGGACAGCCTGGCAAAGGGCAATCGTGCTGATTCACAACTTCCCCAGGACCTTAATGGTCGATCAGCAGAACCCTTGCCTTTCCATTGGTGACTATCAGGGACTTTAAAGCAGAGCAACAGCTTTTCAGAACCCTAGGGAGTCCTAGTAGGGACTGCGGCAACTAAAACGCTGGGGAAGAGCCAGTACAATTGACAGAGCCCTAGAGGCCTGAGCGGACCTTCAGGCTGTGGCAGGAGGTGGACGGCATGGGGAGCTCTGACGGAGGCGGGGGAAAGGGCAGGTGCCTTGCTGTTAACCAGCTGACGGGGAGGCTTCCCTCCGAGTGGGCGGCTCTCAGCCAGCTGCGCTACCTTGTTGTGTTAATTAATTTTATGCCTTTCCCTCAGAGGAGTAATAATGGCAAGTCTCCGTATGAAGACAATACCAATTAGGAAAGAGAGGCAGAACCCTGAGTTCTGCCAGGCAATACATGCATTTGAACGAAGACTATCATAACGCAAGTTACAGACACGTTTGTAGAAAGGAGGCATATGGGGCAAGCACGGATAGGGAAGGCACTTGGTTGGAACTATAGTGGCACTCCGGGTGTCTATCAATCAGTTGCTAACCAGTCCTTGACTTGTATATGTCCGTGCCTACTTAACAACGCACAAGTAGGAGGACATCGTCTAACACCCTCCGTGCCGCCACCATGCAGGTGACTTAATCCTTATTGTATTCCTGGATTTAGCACTCAGATGAACATTGTTAGAACATGTTAGACATATAGAGTTGAGTTTAGCTCATCGGACAAAGTAATGAACACGACCTGGGTGAGAGCAGGTTAGGCGTGTTTGAACTGCGTCACCTTGTTAGGAGAGATGAGAGATATTGTAACACTTGGTTGGAACTATAGTGGCACTCCGGGTGTCTATCAATCAGTTGCTAACCAGTCCTTGACTTGTATATGTCCGTGCCTACTTAACAACGCACAAGTAGGAGGACATCGTCTAACACCCTCCGTGCCGCCACCATGCAGGATACGCCAAGCCCAGAATATTTCAGGTTATGGGCCCACGGGCTCGGATGCTGAGAGTGGGTGGCGCCTAAATCGGAGCTCACTAGACTGTGAATGGCGAAGAAGCGGACAAAGCAAACAGCCAGGAAGACCACCAACCTCAACGTTCCAGCGCGCTTGAGATCAGGACCTCCGTCATACAACGAACTAATCAGAGAAGGAGGACAACGTGGAGACCGCAATCCTGACGAGAGAGCCTTTATCGTCAAAGACTACATCTTTCACCTTCACGTTGGCTGTCCGTTAGCTCAACCCACCTGGTTCAGAAGTAAGATCTTGCTGCTACCTTGCGAGTACTGGAGTTATAAGACAACTGGGGAATTATGACTTCCAAGAAGAAAGGATCATCAGCTAGTGGAGCATCAACGTCAAGCAGTGAACCAGCCTCATCCACACCCATCAGAGAACCGTGTACTCCCAGCACCTCAAGATGCAGCGGAGATGAGCTGCCCAAGATTATCCCAACAAATGTCAAGGTACACATAAAACTGAAGGAACGGGGGACAAATATTATTGTTTGGAAGAATGCATTTTTGGCAGCAAATGAGTCAAAAGGGTCTTTGCCTGCCATCCTGGAGGCTATGCCTGGTACAGCACATGACGCAGCCGCAATGTTACTGATTTATGAGTCAGTCCCAGAGGAATGGCTGGGACCTCTGTCTAATCTGCCCTCTGCTTATGATGCATATGAGTTCATCTGCAGAAAGTTTATTGGTGGATATAATATCGAGGCCAATGCAGATTGGCTCCAAGAAATGAGCCAGGGAATGAAACATGACGAGACGATTTCGCAATATGTCAACAGAATGATCAACCTGAAGGCATGCCTTGACAGGAACAACCATGCTCTACTGGATGCACACGTTGCAACCCAGATTGTGCAGGGCTTGCCTGATGCAGCTAAAGAGCCAGGAATGATCACAACTGCTGCAGCACAACCCCTGGAGAAGCTGGCTGGACTTCTGCGCAACACAGCAGCTGCAGTGGGTTTTGATGAATATGCTCCTCGCCAACCAAGGGTTTTGGCTCTTGGACAAGGCTCCAGTGGAGCCAATACCCCACCAGCTGCCAGTGCAGTCCATCAGCAGGCCCAACCAACTGTCTCTGAGGCCAAGTCCGAGACTAAGGGCATCTGCAACTACTGCAATAAGAAGGGGCATTACTGGAGGGACTGTCGAAAGAGGAAGCGGGACGAGGAGACCCAACGGAACGTAGTGGCAGCGGTCCAACAATTGCAGGGAATGTGGCCACAGGGACCTCCACATATGGGTGGCCCACACCCTCCTGCAGCCCAGCTGGCGCACCCTGGACTGGATGCCTTTCCGGCATGGTTCCAACCCCCAGCTCCCCCACCTCCACCACCTGGAGGTATGCCATACATAATTTCCCTCAACATCCTGAAGACTCCTGTCAGAAATTCGTCTCTGCAATCCTGGCTGGTGGACAGTGGAGCATCTGTACATCTGGTGAATGATGTGACCCTACTACATAATCCAACTGTGCATGCCAAACCCATCCCATTACATCTGGCCACTTCAGATGCCACTGGAGGAATTGTAGCATCAGGCTCTGTCTGCATCCTCAGTCGAGTGGGAGTTCCCCTGTGGATACATCATGTTCAGTGTGTTCCTTCTGCAACCTCAAACATACTGTCAGTATCTGCAGCATTGCGGGATGGGGCAGTCTTTCGCACAGATGATGTTGGAGCGTTCACTGAAGTCTGTGGTCCAAACAGCTGGAGGTCTCGGATCAGTGCAGAGAAAGGGCTATTTTATATTCATCAAGTTGTAGCTCTGAGTCCCAGTGTTAACCACAGAAGAATTTCAGCTGCTGTGAAGTCCAAAACCCCCACCCAAAACTCACACAACTGTGCCAGACGATACCTCTGGCATAGCAGAATGGGACATCCAGGTGAAACATGGATGCAGCGCCTAACCAATGAGGACCTGGTCTCGGGACTTGATACATCCCTATGTCCCTGCTCCAATTGTCCAGTCTACTGTGAAGCATGTATTGAGGGAAAGACGTCTCGGCCTCCATTTGGAATAAGCAGTAGACCAGCTGTTGAACCACTTGACAGAGTACATATTGACACTGTGGGCCCCATTTTTCCTGCTGCAGTAACTGGTGAACGTTACTGGGTGACTGCTTTGGATGAGTCATCTCAGTTAAAGGCGGTCCTGCCTGTGAAGTCCAAAGATGCCATCAGTGCTGCTGTGAGGGACCTCATTCTATACTGGCAGACCCAGAAGAAAACCAAAGTGAAGTGTGTCCGGTGTGACCGTGGAACTGAATTTCTGAATGCCACGTTCAAAGAATTTTGTGCATCCCAGGGGACTAAATTGGAGACCTCAGCTCCTTACACCCCGCAACAGAATGGAGCGGCTGAAAGAGCCAATCGCACCCTCAAGGAACGTACCAGGACTCTTCTGGCTTTTGCAGCTGCCAGTCCAACGTTGTGGAAGGAGGCCCTGGAAACTGCATGCACCCTACTGAACATGGGTCCCAGTACCGGGAGGGACCGCACGCCATCAGAATTATTTTTTGGCTACAAACCAAATGTAACCCCACTGCGTACCTGGGGTTGCTTGGCCTTTGTGCACATTCCTGATGTCCAGCGCTCTGTGTTTTCCCCTAAAACTGTGCCAGGGATGCTTACTGGTTACTCAGCCTCCTCCAAAGCCTATCGGATCTATGTGGGAGGGGGTATCTGGAAGGAGAGCAGAGATGTGGTTTTCGTGGAGCACCTCAGGGGAGCCTCTCGGGTTGGCATGAGCGTTTCCTCAACACAGTCTACAGAGTTTCTGTGTCCTGAGCCCTCTGCAAGTGACACTCCCCCAGTCTTTCCCGGCACCTCCCCTGGCACAACCAACATCAGCCTTGAGACAGATCTTGATGACCCACACAGTGAGCCTGAGTACCTGCCAGCCTCCAGCAACCTCCCCACACAGCCTGTCACAGGACCCCCCAGTGAGGCTGAGCCCGAGCCTGAATCCAGAAGACTGTGTGACCCAGTGGAGATGGATCAAACCCTGGAGGCAGTACAGGACTTAGCCAGAGGAGTGAGACAGGACTCCCACCTTCGACCGCAGATGGAGCGAGCCCAGGAGGTCCTCAGACCAACTAGGTCTGATTGCCGCAACCACCAATTGGATGGCCTGACCCGGGCTCAACGACACGAACAACGCACTGCCGCCAAAGACCTCCTGCTGCCACAGGAGAAGGGAGAGAGCAGAGAGCGAGAGGGGTTGACTGAATGTGACTCTCTGTCACAGGGACCAGGGGAAGTGCAGCTAGAGGGTGATTCACATGAGGGGCATGAATTGCATGTGAGTGCAGTGAGGGGGGCAGCTACATGCAAAGCTGCAAATGGTCCCGGGGAGCTGAGCAGTATGGGTGGGTCTTGTTCAGTGACTGAGAGAAATGTAAGAGATGTGACCATGCAGAGTTCTTCTGGCAACCCGTCCAGTCAGAGCACTCCTGGACGGGACTGTGGTGGCAGCCACCGGTCAGAGGAAGCATCATATGCTTTCTCTGCACCAGCCAAACATGATTGTGAGCGGGAGACAGGATCTGCATCCTTGACTCCATGTAAGGGACGAGAGGAGGAGGTGAATCAGGAGCACAGACATTGTGGAGACAGACCAAATTACAAGTGCTCACTGAGAGGTACCTGTGCCTGGGAGAGTGATGTCAGAGATGTGAGGTCACTCCCAACAGTGACATGCAGTCGGTCTGAGAGGCATGTGGATCACATAAATCAGGGGAAGTATGCAGACACTCTGCCATATCCCGATGTTGCTTGTGAGAGACCTGAAGAGTCTGAACTCTTGCAGGCATGTCAGAGTGTGTCTGAGGAGGTGAATCGGAAGTCTGGACAATGTGAAGGGATTCCAAATTACAAAGACTGTCCGAGAGGTACCTGTGCATGGGAGGATGATGTGAGGGATGAGCAGAGTAACTTGTGCAAAGCCAAGTGTGAGTCCAAGCGAGAGCGTGCTATGAGAGAGCATTCTACTTCTACTGGAGAGCCTGTGATGTGTAACTCAGCGAGTGTCAGTGGAAGAGTAGTGGGTTCTGGACAAAGTGAGAGAAAATCAGGCAATTCAGAGGAAAAGCACACAGGTGTCAGATTTGGGAAAATTCACGTTCCCTCTAATTTGAGAGAAGCACAGATGTCTCCCCAGTGGGAATACTGGAAGGCAGCTATGCAGGAAGAGCAAAATTCTCTAGATACTCATGAGGTCATGGAGTATGTTCCGAGACCTCGTGGACATAAGGTTATTCCAGTTCACTGGATATTTTCAGTGAAAATGGATGCACATGGCAATGTTGTGAGATTCAAGGCCAGATTAGTGGCACAGGGATGCAGACAAATCCCTGGAGTGGATGTGATGGAGGTCTTTGCTCCTACTAGTAGCTATGGAGCTAGAAGAGCTCTGCTTGCTGTTGCTGCAAGAGAGGGCTGTGAAATTCATCAGGTGGACGTTAAGACCGCCTTTCTGAATGGTGAGCTCGAGGAGGAAGTATATGTAACGCAACCTCCTGGCTTTGAGAATGGTGATAAGAATATTGTGTGCCGATTGAGAAAGGCGTTGTATGGCCTGAAGCAGGCTCCACGTGCCTGGCACAAAACCCTGAATGACAAACTTGAAGTCATGGGGTATGAGGTGTGCAAGAGTGATGCGGGAGTGTATGTGAGATGCTCTACTGATGGAGGAAAGTCCTATGTGCTGATCTATGTTGATGATCTTCTGATAGTTTCCAAGGGCATGTCAGAAATCGAGAGAGTGAAGGGACTTCTCAAGAAAGAATTCACCATCCATGATCTTGGGGAAGTGAAGGATTTCTTGGGATGTCAAGTGATGAGAGATAGAGATAAAGGGCTGATCACCCTGAGTTGCATCCCTAAAATCGATGCACTTGTAGAGAAATTTGGCTTGGATCTTGAGTCAGTGGGACCTGATACTCCCATGACAAAAGATTTCGTAATGTCCCAAAGGCCTGCACCGAGAGATGGGAGCGACAGCATTGGTGCTGGCAGTCCACTACCTCCAGGTCACCGTTACTGTGAGTTAGTAGGGTCTCTTCTGTATATAGCCAACACCACACGTCCCGATATAGCTCAGGCAGTAGGTGTATTGTCTCGTTATCGCATATCTCCCACCACAGCACATTGGAATGAAGCCATCCGTGTGTTGAAGTATCTGAAAGGAACCCGAGATTTGGTTCTAACTCTCGGAGGGGGGAGATAGAGCTAGAAGGCTATGTGGATGCCGACTATGGAGGTGATCAGGATCATCGCTTCTCTACCACTGGCTTTGTCCTCACTGTGTTTGGAGGAGCAGTAGTGTGGGGAAGTAAAAAGCAATCTGCTGTTGCCACTTCAACAGTGGAGGCTGAATTCATGGCAGCAAGTGCTGTTGTGAAGGAAGCAAATTGGCTGAGAGGTTTCCTGGAGGAAATTGGAGTGTTACCGTGGATAGTGAAGATTCATTGTGACAACCAAGGGTGTATAAACCACCTGAGGAATCCGGTGTACTCCAAACACACAAAGCATATTGCAATTAGCTGTCATTTCGCACGTGAAGCTATTGCAAAGGGGCAGGTTGAATTCAAGTACATTCAATCTGCTAGAAATGTGGCTGACATTTTTACCAAACCACTAGTTAGACAAGTGTTTCTGGGACATCGTAACTCACTGGGACTGGCCAAGTTTCTGTGAGGTAAAGGCAAGGGGAAGTGTTGTGTTAATTAATTTTATGCCTTTCCCTCAGAGGAGTAATAATGGCAAGTCTCCGTATGAAGACAATACCAATTAGGAAAGAGAGGCAGAACCCTGAGTTCTGCCAGGCAATACATGCATTTGAACGAAGACTATCATAACGCAAGTTACAGACACGTTTGTAGAAAGGAGGCATATGGGGCAAGCACGGATAGGGAAGGCACTTGGTTGGAACTATAGTGGCACTCCGGGTGTCTATCAATCAGTTGCTAACCAGTCCTTGACTTGTATATGTCCGTGCCTACTTAACAACGCACAAGTAGGAGGACATCGTCTAACACCCTCCGTGCCGCCACCATGCAGGTGACTTAATCCTTATTGTATTCCTGGATTTAGCACTCAGATGAACATTGTTAGAACATGTTAGACATATAGAGTTGAGTTTAGCTCATCGGACAAAGTAATGAACACGACCTGGGTGAGAGCAGGTTAGGCGTGTTTGAACTGCGTCACCTTGTTAGGAGAGATGAGAGATATTGTAACACTTGGTTGGAACTATAGTGGCACTCCGGGTGTCTATCAATCAGTTGCTAACCAGTCCTTGACTTGTATATGTCCGTGCCTACTTAACAACGCACAAGTAGGAGGACATCGTCTAACACCCTCCGTGCCGCCACCATGCAGGATACGCCAAGCCCAGAATATTTCATACCTCGACCTGTCCTACAACGAGCTGAGTGGCCCTCTGCCCAGCGAGTGGGGCCAGCTGCAGCACCTCAAGGTCCTGGACATAGATTCCAACTTCCTGAATGGAACCCTGCCTGCCAAATGGAGGGGCATGGAGAACCTGGAGTCGTTGTACCTGTGGAACAACGGGCTGGAGGGGCCTCTGCCCAGCGCGTGGGGCCAGTTGAAGCGCCTTACAAAGCTGGTGTTACATTCTAACTGTGTGAGTGGCACCCTGCCCGCCCGGTGGAGGGGCATGCAGAACCTCACAGCATTGTACCTGTGGCACAACAGGCTGGAGGGTTCCCTGCCCAGCGAGTGGGGCCAGTTGAAGCAGCTCACAAAGCTGGTATTACATTCCAACAATCTCAGCGGCAGCCTGCCCGCCCAGTGGAGGGGCATGGAGAGCCTCACAACGCTGATCCTGTGGAACAACAGCCTAGGGGGCTCCCTGCCGAGCGAGTGGGGCCAGCTGAAACGCCTCTCAGACCTGCAGGTAGGCTTCAACAATCTGAGCGGCACCCTGCCCGCCCAGTGGGGCGGCATGCAGAACCTCACAAGGTTGTACTTGCACAGCAACGGCCTGGAGGGCTCCCTGCCCAGCGAGTGGGGCCAGCTGAAGCGCCTAGCAGACGTGGACATACGTTACAATATTCTGAATGGCACCCTGCCCGCCCGGTGGAGCGGCATGCAGAACCTCACAAGGCTTTACTTGCTAAATAACAGGCTGGCAGGCTCCTTGCCCAGCGAGTGGGGCCAGCTGAAGCGCCTCAAAGAGATGGTATTACATTCCAACAATCTCAGCGGCACCCTGCCCGCCCAGTGGAGGGGCATGGAGAACCTCACAACGCTGAGCTTAAGGAGAAACGACCTCAGTGGCACAGTGCCCTTGAGAGAATGGGCCAGCTTGAGCAACCTCAAGGTCTTCCTCGCGTCCACCAACCGCCTCACAGGGTCATTGCCATTGGATGTCCGCTTCCCCGCAGTCATGACCCTGTCTGACAACCAGCTGAGCGGCGGCTTGCAATTGCCCGACAACATGAGCGGAGCCAGTCTGCTGAACCTTTCGATGAATTCGCTGAGCGGTGCTCTGCCCGACCCCCTGGCGGCACCTCACCTGGAAGTGCTGGACCTCAGCGGGAACCCAGGGCTGGAGGGGCCGGTGCCAGACTGTTGGTTGTATCACCGCTCCTGCCTGCCCGCCATGAGACTGTTTGACGATGGAGGGCTTCTGAGGGAGAGCGCCTCCAGCTTCTCATGGAGGAGGCACAACTGCCGCGATGAGCTGGCCTTCCAATGGGAAGACCTCTGCAACATCTCCAGGAGCCTCAACCAGCTCCTCGGCCTTGGCAAACAACTTGGGCTCATGGATTATGATCCCTTTAAAGAGGTCGCACCTGACACACAGCAGGAGGACATAAAAATGCTGTGCAGCAATCAGGACGTTCCGCAAGTGCTTGGAGGGCTTTGGGGCTGCTTTGCGGCGCTGGTTGTGGGGGGCTATGCCCTGAGAAAGGTAGTCATCCCATGGTGGCGCACGTTTCTAAATAGCAGCTGGGGGCCAGGGGGGCGCTCTCTCGCAAACCTGGCCTCGGCGGTGACTGCATCCATCTACTGGTACGACTGGGTGACTGACATCGTGGTCATCCAGGAGGTGTGGCCAGCCTGGACGGGGGGCCTGCTCCTGGCCTTTGCTCTGCTCAACTACGTCGTGTCTGGATGGGTCATGGTCTTGCACGCTTGGCGCCTTGCTGGATACGAGGATAGCCGCACCCCCCCAGAAGTTCTGAGAGTGAAGGTCCTGTTATGGACCGTTGGCTGACCGCTGATCACGGTGCTCGTCCCCCTGCTGGACACCGTGGTGCTGCTGCTGTACCTGCTGCAGGACATGTACATTCCATTCATCCAGATCCGCTCTCTGGACATTGCGCTTCATGCACATGCGTGACGTCGTGAAGGCGCTGGCAACGGCCGTGCCCACCGCGGTGCTGACTTCTGCGGTTTACGCCATGGGCAATTCGCCCGATGTGCCCCTTGTGTTCACAAAGGGCGTGTTCGTGGCATCGCTCGTGGGATCGCTATTCCTCGTGCTGTGGGCTTGGTATTCGTCATTGTTCGAGTGCGAAGTGGAGGGCATTGGGATATGGGAACATTTTTGCCCCGGCCCCGCCGGGCTATATGCTTCACTCGATTTCGCACGAGAGCGCAGGATTTAGAGCGCTGAGAGCACAGCAGGACAAATCAGGAAATGGAGCGTCGAGAGCTCGAGAATCAAGGAGCGCCCAGAGCTCAGCGGTACAAATCAGGAAATGGAGCGTCGAGAGCTCGAGAATCAAGGAGCGCCCAGAGCTCAGCGGTACATCCGTACACGAAAGGACTACTGCAGCTTGGAACGTATGCTTCCGAAGGACTCACTTCGCGGTGCAACCTCCAAACAACAGCAACAACAACAAGCTTGGCCCCATTCTAAATGCCTACCGGATTCCTTCAAACCTTTCAGTATTTGTTTCATATCGCTTATGCGTCTTGCAACTATTGTTATCTCCGAGATATGTATGTCAAACTCGATATGCCGATGCTTTCGTCGTGGGGCCCTTGACTTGACTTAAGTGAAATGAAATTGGGGAACCGCATGTATGTGAATTCAACGGTAACTGTCAGGTCTCCGATAAGCGGGCAATGGTGTTGTTAATATCGGTGTTCCTTCTACTCGCCATACCCATGGAACCCCAGAGTACTGTAGTAAATATAACACCCAGCAGTTTGGCTGCTAGAAATCAGCAGAGGGTCGAGCAGCATACTCGAGATTCTGAGGCGCGCTGTCGAGAGGATATGTATTTACTTCTTCTATGATCCATCCTACGTACATCGTTGCCCGTGCGGTAATGCCTTCGCACCACTCTTGATACGCAATACTTGAGACATATTAAGTAATTATTTCATCTTATGTTGGTGTTTGCAGCTGGCA
>KV908385.1:65000-72500 GCA_002005505.1 Botryococcus braunii
GCAGGTCTCATATAGCAGTACAATCGGTCACATACAGCAGTACGGGAAATCACACACAGCAGCACAGTAGGTCACTTACAGCAGTACAGGAAAATCCCATACTGCAGCACAGCAGTTCACGTACAGCAGCACAGCAGGTCACGTACAGCAGCACAGCAGGTCACGCTACAACAGTTGACAGTCACGGAAGGCTCGTACGGGGTGAGGGGTAGGAGGTCCCGGGCCAAGCAGTAGAGGGCGTTGTGCACGTGGAGGAGGTGCAGCGAGGCAGTGTCCCAGGGCGGGGGGCACATGCGGCGGCACACGCTGGAGAACATGTCGTCCAGCGACAGCAGCGGGATGCCGTGCCGCGCGAAGGCCCGCCACATCAGCAGGCTCTCCACCTGGACCACACATAGCCCGCCACATCAGAAGGGTCGCCACCTGGCCCTACGAGCCCGCCCACCACTACAATAGCTGAAAAGAGAGAAAGGCCCGGTCCCCACCACATCCCTCCAACAAATCCCCCCCCCCCCCACACACACACACACACTCACACACACATGCACGCAGGCGCCCTTCCCCCCCTCTAGAAATACACAGCACAAAGAAAACAACATAAACTGGAAGCGGGGGTTGGGAAAACGCGGCAGCTCTGCAATGGGCAGCCATAGCGCCTTGGGGCAGGCAACAACAACAAGGCTGGCACAAATGAGGCTGGCACAAACAAGGCGGTAATAATGGGGGACGGCAAGAAGTACCGTGAGGCTGCAAGCTTCGGGGGAGGGCTGCTCCTTGTCGGCAGTGCAGATAATTCCTCTCAGCACCAGCCCCCTTGCTCCTGCACGCGCCGGACCCCCCCCCCTTAAAACTCTACGGATCCCACGTGACTTAGTCTAGGCACTACGCAAGGTAGTCCCGCTTCCTCATCTTCCTCGTCATGGCAGGCTCACAGCAGACCGCGACGTCTTGGAACTGCTCATTCCCCCATTCCCCAGGTGATACAGTACAGCCGAAACGCAAGATGGTCCAATTCCATCATGGCTGGGCAAACAGCAGTCCCTGACGTGGAGCTACTCATTTCCCCATTTCCCACGTGATATAGTCCAGCCAAGACACAACACACTCCTATTCCCTCCTCGTCCTCACCATGGCTGGACTAACAGCAGTCCCTGAGGTCTTGGAGGTCCTCATTACCCCATTTCACACATGATATAGCCCAGCCATGACACAGGTCCCTCTTTGTCCTCGTCAGCTGGACTAACAGCAGTCCCGGAGGCCTGGGATCTGCTCATTACCTCATTTCCCACGTGATGTAGTCCAGACATGAAACAATAAACCCGGTCCCCACATCATCTTTGCCATGCCTGGACCAACAGCAGACCCCGAGGCCTCAAAACTCCTCCTACTCAACATCCCACGTGTTGTAGTCCAGCCAGGACGACGACGGTGCGGGACGATCACATGACGGGTGCTGTTAATGCGGGACTGTCCCCGTATGTGTCGGGAACGCGGTCATGCTGCACTGGGCCCAGCTCCTCAGACAACATCGTGCAGCGTCTTAATCAAGCGGGCGCGCCCGGGAGCATTGCCGTGCTTTGGCAATTTGTTACTGATCAGAGATCAGGCGGCCTCGCCCAAGAGCATTGCCGTGCTTAAGCCTTATGTGAACTGGCCTATACACGATAGCACGCCAGCACCGCGTCGGTACATACACTTGTATATGTATTCCTCCGCCTCGCTTCATCTTTTTCCAAAGGGTCCCCTTCCACACTTCCCCACAGAACACGCCGAACAATGCACAGACAAAGCCGAACAATGCACAGCGCAAGCTTGTGGACACGCACCAGAGGAGGGGGAGGCAGGGCTGCCGTCAAGCAGACGCTGAGCGAAGCCCGGGTCAAAGTGACACATCAGACGCAGTACACGCATCGCCAAGGGCGCGGCGCGGCCGAGCCCCCGCGCACCTCCCCCTTGATCCCCCGCCTGCCCGCCCTCCGCTGCCTCCACCAGTCCCTCCACCATGCCTGCGGGGCGCCCCGCGGGACCCACGCGTCAGCATATGTAAGCCCTTTGGGCTTGCCTTGGGCTGCTACCCCCGCTCACCTGTCTGTTTTTCTCTCTCCGCCCCCCCCCCCTTTTCTGGGCAAAGCACACGGTGGGTCACGTGGACCCAGATCGCACTTGATCTGGATGACATGTCAGTCTTTGCGGTTATTGGCAACGAAAGAACTCTTCTGTTCCGTTTACCCCCAGAAGTAAGGGCAGAAGCCCATGCATTTTCAACCATTGACAACATTCATTTCCCCTCCAACCCCTCCCCCGGCAAAGAAAAGGGGAAAAACGAAACAGAGCGAGATTAAAGAGGGAGGAAGGGGACAGCAGCGATCGAGACTTGGTGGACATCCCACTTCTGCCTCATTCCACACCCGGACAAAAGGAATAGAGCTCTCCAGACGCATCTGTACCACCCCCCTCCCACCATTCTTCCCGGCCCCTCTCTCCCGGTTACATCTTCCCACTCTCTTCCCCTCTTCTGCCCACCCTTCCATTCCCACTTTCCCGCTTATGTCCTACCACTCTCTTTCCGTTTTCCTTTCCCTGCCCCCATGTCCACCCCTTACTACGCACCCCGTCCCGCACACCATCTCCTCCACCCCCCCACCCCCTGCACACTCTCATCACCCCCTCCCCCCCCCCCCCATCTTTGCCCACGCGGTCAGGTGTTCGAGGTGGAGGGGAGCAGCACCTGCACAGCTGGCGAGGCAAGCACACGGTTGGGGCCCCCCGCGAGCCACCAGGACCAGAATGGATAGCAGCGGCTGTACTGCAGCCGCGACGCGGGCTTTCCAGAGGAGGTACTGCACCCGTTTCAGCACCTGTTTCCCCCCGCCCCCGGCTCCAGTTTGGATCAAATTCCATGCCCCGAGTGACAATAGACAAAATCCAGCGACAATGCAAGGGTTTTCAGGCCCAGTCAAATTTCGTGACCCCTCACTTTCACGACCCTGCAAACACAACCCCCTGAAACCTTTATATTTTCCCTCTTGCTGCTGCACCCTTGCTGTGTACATGCGCATGTGTGTGCATCACTGTGGTTCCCCTTGTTCTGTTCTGCTGCACCCATGAACGGATGCATGTATGACGCGCGCGCACGCGTGTGTGTGTGTGTGTGTGTGTGTGTGTGTGTGTGTGTGTGTGTGTGTGTGTGTGTGTGCGTATGTGTATGTGCGCGTGTGCGTGTGAGTGTGTGTGCGCCCGCGCGCACGCGTTGGGGTGGGGGCTTGTGATCGCGCATCATGCGCACAGACACACTTGTGCCTCCCTTCCCTTCTCTGCCTCTCTCTACCCCCCCCCCCCTTTGTCCCTCAGCCCCATCCTCGTGCCCCACCCTCCCGCCACACACGTAACCCCCCTCCCCGGGGTCGGACATGAACAGGCTGTCCTGAGCACAGACAGGGCCATTGTGTGGAATCCAACAAGGTGGGCGGAGAGGACAAGACAAGCAGTAGCCCACCACCATTTGAAGGAGACCGCTCAGAGGGTCCTCTGCTGCGACTTGAGAGGGAGTGGTGGGCGGGCCGCCCTCCTCCCGTCCTTCCTCTCCGCCTTCAGGGTGCAAGGGGAAGGCCACCCACACCCCCATGTGATGCGGCCTCTCCATGTACTGCAGGGGTATGCTCTGACACTCTGCACCGACACACACACAAGCCCCGGACAAGAAGGAGTTCAGGATGGCTTGGAAGGTCCATGGGGCAGTACAATGTACATCATCACTGTCACGGGATTTGGCTCTTTTTGAGTTGCACATACAGGCCTTGTTCATCTTCCACCCCCCCACTGGGGCTACCTGTTATGCTCTCAAGTACGTCTGCGCGCTCGCCGCACACATGAGTGCGCACACGCATCACACACACACACACACACACACACACACACACACACACACACACACACACACACACACACACACACACACACACACACACACACACACATACACACACTCGGGAAGCACACGCCCTGCATGTGTGCCATCCCCTCTCCCCCCCCCCCCAACCCAAACACACACACAGACACACATCCCCACGCAGTTGCCTTGCTCTCACCTCTCATGCACATATCCCTCCATCCCTCCCCACTCTCATTCTCCCGCTCACTCCGCCCCCCTCTCCACCTCTCTGTGCCCCTATCCACCCAACCTCCAATCGAGAAGGCGGGCTTTCTGTAGAAATACTGAAGCATGGACGCATCTTATTAAGCAAGTCAGCTGACAGGCACCTCTGCTCGTCATGACAGGCCATGCGTAACCGTCACTCAGTCCCCCACATGCAAGACACCGCTTTAGTCCCTGAACGGGATAGAGCCCTCGTGGGAGAAAAGCCGAGGAGGAAGGATGACCTGGAAGGGGGCAGAAGTCGGAGAGGGAAAGCAACGCCTCCTCATGTGGGGAGGGCCCCAGCATAGCTTGCAGGGCTGCGGCTGCGGCAACCACGACCTGCGGCTGGGCATCGTCCAGCGCCAGCCGCAGTACAAGAGGTACGTCACATGGCCCGATGGCCGCTGCCCACACGTGCCCCCAGTCCACATGGGCGAGCGGGGGCGGGAGGGGCCGAGGCAGAGGGGCCCCGTCGCAGAGCGAAAACCCCAAACTGGGCCGTGATTGGTGGAGGACGGCTCCCAGGAGGCGACAGCCCGCCACCCTCTGCGCGGGGAGGCTGCTGCGGGACAACGCCGTCGCCTCCTCGAGCGTGTACCCTCTCCCGCTCTCCCCCTCCTCGTCTTGCCTGAACATCCCCACAACCCCTCCTCGTCTTGCCCCAACATTCCTGCAACTTTACCTGCCCCACTCCCATCCGCCAGCTCCGGAGCCGGCCCCCCTTCTTTGATGGCTGTACCTGCTCTTCAACCACCAGCCCCACTTTTCAATGACTGTACCTGCCCCTAACCACCAGCCCCGACTATAAATGACAGTACCCGCTCCCAACCACCGGCCCCACAGTTCAACGAACGTACCAACTTCCAACCACCAGCCCCAAATTTCAACAGCTGTACCTGCTTCCAAACCAAGAGCCTCACAATTTAGAGGGCCGCACCAAAAGGCCTAACATGAAAAGCACTTTCAACTCTTACCCAGCGCTTACCCCCGACCTGCGTGCCAGACCACAGCACAATCTCTGAAATGAGCAAGCCATACATCAAAACCAGCTGCAGTCACGGATCTCAATCATTCCACCAGCAAATAAACATACAAATCGATCTTGTGGCTACAAGCATACCACGCATCCAGGCTCATCTGAAACAATACGCATGCATTGTCAGCTGTCGCAAATAACCTGCAGGCAGTGCACCTGCTATTGACTCCCGTCCGTACTCACACGAATGCATGCATGCGCAAAGGCACGCAGGCCGATGCTCAGGCGTAAATGCTCACACATTCCCGACCGCTCGCTTTCAATAGTACAGCGCCTAAACTGGCATAATTAAGGGCCATTTCCGCAAGCACCCGCCCTCAGCCCCCATATCCGATAGACTTCCCTACTCCCCGGTCCCCCTTCCCTGAAAGACTCCCCTAGCCCCAACTGATCTCCACTTAGGTAGGCACACACGCATGTGTACGCAAATGCACGCCCACGCGCGCGCGCGCCCACGCACGCACGCACGCACACACACACACACACACACACACACACACACACACACACACACACACACACACACACACACACACACACACACACACACGCAAGCCTGCAAACACTACTACCACCGCCAACACCAATGACAACGACAGCGACAGCGGGAAACAACAACGAGAACGCTGCAAAGCTCACCGGAGGGGGTCCCGAAGGACGACGGCTTCAACACCGCGGGCAGGGTCCGCCTCTCTTCCCGCCTCCCTCCACGCGCAGGGCCGCCCGTCCAACTCAAACCTCACGCGCCGCGCCGCTTCCACTTCCCTTCCCAACGAGCCACCATCTCCCTCTTTCCCACCAACTCCCCTCGAACCTCCATCCCCCGCTTTGTTAAATACCGCTCCCGGCGCACCATCTCCATCTATCCGGGCATCTGCTCTCGAAGGACCATTTCCCTCGTCTGTGTTGGATCCTCTAAGCACTGCCGCCGTCTCTCCTGTCTCCAAGCCTCTTGAGCTGGCCCCGCCCTGGCTTCTGTTTCCCATGCCTTCCCCAGCAGGACCGTGCAGTACAGCCTGCGGTACACGGTTTGTGTGGAGGACCTGAGGGGCAGACCCCGGGGCGCCGATATCGGCTGCAGGCGAGATGGCATCGCTGCCCACCAAATCAGGAGGGACACCGGCATGTACTGCCTCCTGAGCCAAGGCACGACAGTGACTTCCAAGTTGTACCGCCGCACCCTGCTGAGTGTCCCGCTCCGTGAGAGGTACGGAGACTCCTGGCGGGCGACTCCTCCCCCTGGCTCTCAGAAACTCCAACGTCTTGGTGGGAATACGCTCCAATATCTCCCTTTGCGCCTCCTGTACCTGTGCACGCACGGAGGTGCACACGATCCATCTCAACACGCAGACCTACTCTCTTCATCAGTGAGGAGTCAAATGAGGCCCCGGGGAACAGAAAGCAGGCTCGGTGGTATCACATATCTACAGCAATGGCCCGCCCAAAAACACAGGCATGTGGGAGACGTGGTTTGTGTTTCGGATATGCTTCACTTTTCAATCTAAATGACAGGCTGGCATGCATCCTTCATCAGGAACCGGTTCCCCAGGGTCCCCACCCCTGCTAGGATGCGGAGCACGTCATGTCACGCACCTCTCCCGGGGTCATGCTCTGCAGGTGCCTCCGGTTCTCAGCATCGATGCTGCCTTTCTCAGATGTAGGGTGACTTGTGCCGGAACTTTCCACGTCCCGCCAGGCATCTGGAGCTGCCAGTACCGTGGGCGGGAGCCCATCCGAGCTGGATTGTACTGCTTGTCCAGAATCGTCATGCCCATGTGCTTTGTCCCGCTTTCTGGCAAAAGCAAACTGCAGCGCAGCAGAGGCGTTTTTTAGTTGCAGGTGCTGAGGCTGAGGGCTTGCGGGTGCAGTTCCCCACGTAATTGGGTTGTCAGAAGGGAGGCTTCTGGAAGAGCCACAAGCGCTTTTGGTCTCAAGTGCCCCCAGGGGGGTGGGCGGGAGTACCTTGGACTGCTTTCGATGCACTGCGACAGGGAATGGTTGGCTGGGGAAGTCGATATCCATTGGCTGTGGAGACAGCTCCTCATCCTCGTACTCTCTTTCTATGACACCGCCTAAAATGCTGGCTTCATCATCTGGGGGGTTCACCTGCTCTTCTGACCCTGTGATGGGACACCGTCTCAGATGCAACCATACACCCACATAGTGACAGGGACATTGCTCGCCTGCAATGTCCCTGTCATTGCTCGCCTACCGCGCTATTATGATTCAATCGAAGTGTGCGCAGTAGGAGAATCCAATTACCTTGTCCGTCAGCTGATTCTTCCGGCGGTCCTAAAGTAACAACATGGGGCGATTGTGAGCTTTC
>KV908385.1:77500-87500 GCA_002005505.1 Botryococcus braunii
TGTGTGTGTGTGTGTGTGTGTGTGTGTGTGTCCGCGTGCGTGCGTGTGCGTGTGCGTGTGTGTGTGTGTGTGTGTGTGTGTGTGTGTGTGTGTGTGTGTGTGTGTGTGTTTTGTGTTTTGCAAAGACGAGGAAACCATGCCTTTCTCAAATAAGTTGTTCCTTGTCAAATGAGCTGTTCTTGGAGTTATACACGATGCGCTCCACTACACCTTGCTTCCAAAAAATGTTCATGTCAAAGCTTTTACAAGGTCATTGTATGTCCTTCTTGTTGGGAGGTGGAAGGCACCTTACAGCCGTGGGAAGGGTGGTTGAGGGGAGGCCCCGGTGGAGTGCAGGCAACGCCCAGGGCAAACTTGTCGGCCGAGCAGGTGAAGTCGCTGACGGAGAGGATCCAGGATGCTGGCACGGAAGTTGTCAAGGCCAAGGTAAGTATCCTTTGACCGCCCACTGTATGATAATGCTGATGATGCGCGCGCTTGTGTGTGTGTATGTGTGTGTGTGTGTGTGTGTGTGTGTGTGTGTGTGTGTGTGTGTGTGTGTGTGTAATTGTGTGTGTGGGTGGGTGGGTGGATGGGTGGGGGTGGGGGTGGGGGTGGGGGTGGGAGGGAGGGAGGGGGAGAGACAGAGACAGACAGAGAGAGAGGAGGGGTGGGGTGGTGGAGGGGCCGAGCGCGTCTAGTGCGGTTTGTGGATGGGAATGATTCAACTCATTTCCACCCACGGTTTCAACAGACCTCACTTCTCGGTGAGCACGGAAGGTTGTCAAATGAACAAAACTTGAGCCTCTTAGCCATGCATCGCTGCTGGGGGCAATCAGAGCCTGCCTATTGTTTTCCATCCAAAGCTCGAGACCTGCAACATGCAACTGCTGTGGGGCTGTCCAGGCAGGCAAGGGGTCGGCGACGCTGTCCATGGCGTACGCAGCAGCAAAGTTTGCGGAGTCCTGCCTGAGGGCCATGGCTGGGGAGGCGGGCGTCGTGGAGTGCGCCTTTGTGCAGAGCGGGCTCACAGATGTGCCGTTCTTTGCCAGCCGCCTGCTGCTGGGGCCCAAGGGCGTCGAGGTGCGCCTTTGTGCCACGCCCTTGGAGCTTGTGTGTGACGTGAGGTTTGTGGGGGCCTGCTGATGGTGGTGGTGGTGTGTGTGTGTGTGTGTGTGTGTGTGTGTGTGTGTGTGTGTGTGTGTGTGTGTGTGTGTGTGTGTGTGTGTGTGTGTAGGCGCGTGCGCGCGCATGTGTGTGCGGAGACCTCTTTCCCAGCAAAAATACTTTTATCCTACACCTAGGTTTTGGATCGTGTCCTCTACAGGGCGCGTGAACTTGAGCACTTTGTGATTGTGGCCAGAAGGATTGCTCACAGGGTTCACGACAGGGACTGACGTTTTGGGACTGCACACCTGAACCCTGGCATCCAAGCACCCTCAGCTCTCTTGCTCAACGGCCGGGGTATCTGCCACTGTGTCCATAATCCATACGGAGCACTGTTAGTGACCGATAGCGGGCTTGCATGGCTCAACTCTAAACCCTTAGTGTTAAACTCCAAAGCCCCAGCATGCTACCCCTCAATCCTCAGCACTACTTTTGGCGGGCCATGGACTAATTTTAGCAGGCCTCAGGAGTTTTCGTGGCGGGCCTCAGCATTAATTTTGGTGGGCCTCAGCAGTTGTTTCGGTGGGCCTCAGCGGTTTTCGGGGGGACGGGCAGGAGTATCTGCCGCTGGGGCCCATGACGGGCAGTGAGGTGGCGGGCCTGCAAGCACTTAAGCCTGAGCTCCTGGACAGCATCAAGAAGGGGGTGGACTTTGTTAACAAGGGTACGGTCCCCGCTCCTTCATCCGACCTCTCCTTCTCTATCAGCAGGGAGGACTTCCCGACAGGGGGGAGCGTGGAGCCGCTCCCACAGGGTCCCCCACGGGGTCCCAGACACCCAGCCCGCGGGCCCCAGCTGCCGCTTCCTTCAGCCCCCCCGCACCTCCCAGTTGTTGGAGAAGGGGGCGGCGACCTGTTGACTGCGGCCCCCACGGCGGCGCCCTCAGGGGGACCGCAGGACCCTGCAGAGGCTTCCTGTGTACTTGGAACTGCTCAGCCCCAAGGCGTCGGTGGCCTTCCGGGGTCGGCGGAGGAAACCAGGGGGGTCTTTTATGCACCTGGCGCAGGGAAGGGGAAGGGTGCGGGAGGGCTTGGGATAGGGGTGGAGGCCGGCCATGTGGTGGTTGGAGGAAAAGTGGGAGAGAGCAGGGAAGTTATTGGAGGAGTTGAAAGGGGAAAAGATGGAAAATCGATGGCTTCTCCCTCAAACTTGGGGGACGGAGAAGCGAGGGAAGAGGGGGCAAGGCGCGGCAGGGGTGGGATTGAGGGGTTAGGAGTGGGCGTGGGGAAGGGAGAGGTACAGGGATCGGCCACATCTGGGAAGCTGCCCTCAGAGGCTGGGGAGACCAGTGGGGGACTGTATGCACCTGCAGGGCTGGCGGGTGGGTCCTCCTCGCATGGCTTCGCCCTCACATCGTCACAGGTGGGGGATGGGCATGTGGCTGCTACTGCTTAGGGTGTCTTTTTTGACCGGAGAGGGGGGGAGTGAGGGAGGGGGACACACATACACACACACACACACACACACACACACACACACACACACACACACACACACACACACACACAGACACACACACACACACACACACACACACGGACAGAGAGAGAGAGAGGGGGGGGGGTAAGACGACAGCGGCTTCGATGGGCACTACAGCTCATACTTTGAATCGTTCTCTAGGCACCGTCGGTAGATATTGAGGTGACTGAAAGGCAAACGCATTACTTTACTGTTTAGGGGTTGGGGAATCTCAAGTTTGTGTCCAGGTTTTGCATGTACAGAGCCATGAAACCGCAAGGGGTGTTGGGCTGGAAGGGGAATGGGTGGCGAGGGGAGACATGGCTTTCAATCACCCAGATGGGTCAATACACAGGAGGTCACGTATGACAAAGCCCGGTGTCCCAGGTATTAAAGAGACCAGTGAGAGCTTAACGAACCTGTAGCCTTGTTGGCGGGGCTCTCCAGGGTGAGGGGAACTACTTTGAAAATGGGGTTGCCTTGAAATGTAAAGAGGGGTCAGGGGTTTTCCTTTTGTGCGCCAATCTTGGCTGGGTCAGAGACCAGAGACACATGTTGCTGACCGAAGGCTTCAGTCAACGAGCAGAGAAAATCGCATCGAAAATGATGTATTTTTGTAAAACCGAACCCGCCTCTTGGCAATGGCGCCCATCATAGTTGTTTGTATGAGTTGCACAGATGTTGGCAAGCGGGCACAGCAACCCAAGCTTGTGGTCATTGTGCAAGCACTCAACAGTCCTTCAGGAAGGCTCCAGGAATTATTTTTGACATACGTAACCTTGCACAAACCTGGAAACTCTGTCTATGTATCACCGGGGTCGCTGTTACTGAACTGAGAGCATTGTTCAGAGGTCCTGATCATCCCCCCCTTCTTCCTCTTCCTTGCGTTGTTCCCCATAAAGTCCCCTTCCACCCCCTCTCTCTTTTCCTTTTTTTTTTTGGGGGGGGGGGGGAGGGGCTGATAAGGTGGGGGTTTGGGGCCTGTACTGGAACTGGTACGTTTCTGTTGTGTTCAGGCTTGCCTGCCCTGAACAATCAGGGTCGGCCCGGTGTATTGCTAATCAGCTGTGCCCTCTGTGGGTTACCACGGCTGTCATGGCTGTACAGGAGTACTGGGTGCAAATGTCCGGGCGGAACTGATCTCTGATAGTTCTGTCAAACGGAGTCTTTTTGTTGTTTGCATCCGCATTCAAGCTGTTTTTGTTTGTCACAGGCGCATGAGCAGGTGTTCAGACACAGACCGGGGGCTTGCGCATCAACCAGCGGCCAGCGCATCTCTTGCGCGGTACAACAGCACGAAGGATGCAAATGAACGACCACGGCTCATTGCATTTCGGTGGCACTGCGGTCCATTACTGTTCCGAATACCGTGTCTGACGTGGAACGTGGCAAGGAGATGCTCTTGTACGGCTTGTACAGCTCACAGACGGAAGGCAGTACGCATTCATGGACTTACAGAGCGGCCTGGTACGAGGCAGTGCGTTCACTGGTTGTACAGCCTGGTTGGGAGGAGGTGCTTGTGCTTCTGCCAGGTTCTGACATCAGGATGCCCTTTTGCAGCCTGGCGGGAAGGGGTGTGGACGGTTCTGGCCCGTACCGCCAGAATGTCTGTACAACAAGTGGGCCTGGGGGGTTGGATGGTTCATCATCCGGTAATTTTTGGCATGATGTGTTGGAACTATGGATTGGTGGGGAAGACAAATCTACTTTTAGATTAGGTTTCAAAGCAGGTGGTTGTCTGATTACTGTTCAATTAGGTTTCAAGGCAGGGGGTTGAAGGTTTCGGTGAACACTTCATGTCAGTCCTGAGAACATTAGAATATTATTTATTGAGGCACTTTTGAACGGAGGAACCGTGCCGCTTATCGTCGCAGCTTATGCTCCATTAGTTTCCGGCGCCAGACTGGGGTTCACTAGCTCCAGGGATTGGGACAAGTCCCCCACTTATTTAGTTATTACTAGTTCCCAGCGTAAAGATCGTGCGCTCTGAAGGTATGCCGGTTTTGCTGGTCCGGTTTTGTCTGATAATGTAGGTTGTCAGTGTGTAGGCTTGTTTTGACTGGCCTCCAAGGGTGGTCCAGGTAGCACGTCGCGGAGTGATCTGCTGGCTGTTAACAGTTTTTATGGAGGTGCAATTTAATGTTGCCTAAGACCTCTGCCGTGGGACAGCTCTGATCTGAAACGGCAAGGTCTCATGCTGCCGCCTCGTGGCCACTGGCTGACATTTGAGGCTACGTGTAGGGTGAAGGAGACCAGATATTGGTTACATACTTTTCAGACGTTGGTTAGGGGGTGCCTAGTTGCTTTTCACCACGCGGTTGATCTTCAGGACCCGCAGATCAAATGCTTTAGAGTCATGATGTAGGGTCAGGACCTTGATTGCATCTTTATGGAATGGCTCGCAAGGCCGCGGGGTGTGTGTTAGTGGGCATCCGCACACACGCTCGTGCGATTCCGAGCACGCTGAATTGCTGCTCGTATGAGCAATAGCCTTGTTTGATTTTCCGTGCTACGAGCACCGCGAGTATTCGTTCCAAGCATAAGTGCGGGTGCCTCTTATTCAGGCTTTGGTTCCAGAAACATGCAGATTGTGTTGTTTTCCCTTTAAAACCATGCAGATTGTGTTGTTCTGGCGGTGCTCTGGTTCCAGTGAGCAATTTCTGTCCATGCTCTGGTTTCTGAAGGAACGGACCCTTCTGCAGTCGTCTCAGCAAGAGCCTTGAATGGACAGAAGTGCCACCACACACCTTGTACAGCCTCCCCACCTGTTCTCACGCCCCATGAGACTGCTGGCTACTGTACCAGACACCGTGAGTGCAGATATGGCAATGGCCAGATGTGTATGGAAGCAGATCCAGTGCGGAACTTTCAACAACACATGTTGAAAGTCCACGAGGAACGCGTGCATCGTCATCTTGCTCATTCCCCACTACTGGCGTGCCACACATTTCACAATACTGGTGTCGACAATAGTAGATTAACGCCGGAGGTGGTTGGAAACTCCTCGGCAATGTCCCAGTGTCTACTGGCAGGCCGTGCACACCCATCCAAGGGGGTATATGAGGCACATTATCGTGCTGCCCCCATGGCATTGCCATCTTGCAGCTACACGTGTCTCCCTTGCCTGCCATGGAGGAAGTCGCCGGCATAATCATGGAGGAAGTCGCCGACGATCATACTCGTCCTTCACACAAGTTGGGAATTCCAGAGGACTAAGCCCCTTTCGCCCCCCTTCTCCTGGTCCAGGAGAAGGGGGGCCTAAAAGCTTATCACACCTTAAAACAGGTTGACCCAAGAATTTGTCACAACCCCGGGGCGGGGTTCCTGAGGTGTGACAAGCTTTTTGGTCTAGGCCTCCCAATGCGCCTCAGGGAAAAGGGGAAGGAAGCCGGGGCCACAGCGGGCTTCGTAGCCGCAGTCGGTATGCAAGATAAAGGATTGGTTTCAGGCTTGCTGGCCTGGCCTTGTTAATACCACGAAATGGGTGGGCGGAATTTATGATCATGTCCAAGCGCCCCGGAGGAAACCCTGAGAAGGCAGTGCGGTTATACCATGCCTTCCCTACGATGCATCATGTGCAGGGAGAAAACCCGATACACATGTGAACAGCAGAGGCCATCCATCTTCTGACGGGTAGTAACTCAACTACCTGCAGTGTGAGCAATGCCCGCAGGTACTGAATGAGCACCCAATATGAGGGCACGTGCTGGAGCAGTACTGTACAGAATGTACAAAACAGGGCAGGTGCTGAAGTAGCACACGTTTGGCCCCCCATACCGTTTCTTCGAGCCATAATATGATGGGTGTACGTGCCCACAGTATATCTAAACTGCAGGACCTGAAGTTTTGAGGCGGGATGGCCTTCAGCATCGGAACAGGTGGGGCCTCTGTTTGAATTTTTTGAGATATCCCTCGACGGCAGTACAAAACATGGCGCAGTACACAGGTACGGTGTCTGGATGAAGTCACTGAATTTTAGGACGACGTACGGGGTTATCTTTGGACACGACAGAGCTGGTCCATCCTTTTATGCCGCAGTTGCGCGTAAAGCTAAACGATCCTGCTAAATTTAAGTTTGAACCATTAGAAGTAGACCATCAGTGCTTTTGCAAAGGTTTGCTGGCAGCATATAATACGTCAGAAAGCCATGTGTCTCCACACACCGGAGGTGTCGGTTTGCGGTATGTTCTCCCAGGAACACATGGAGATACAGTTTTTGAATTTAAAATGGTTTCTTATGGCATTTTCTGTGTCTGGCATCGTCCAGTGAGATTGCAACATTTGCCCGTTTTCCCGATCGAGAGTGCACCGGTTATAATGTGTGACTTTATTATTGCGCCACTTGCCAGGTGCAGTTTGTAACTGTAACCAAATTAAATTAATTCATGCAGTTAGGATTGTCCGCTTGCAGTGGGACCGAATCGCAAGCCGTCAGAGACTCTCCGAGAAGGTTCAGAGTACGATCTTTTTGTCATTGGGGGTGGCAGCGGCGGCGTACGTGCTGCCCGATATTCAGCCAGACTTGGTATGCCATCCTATGTTTCCCATAGCTTTTGGATTGTAGCAGCAAGAGCAAGAGGCTGGAGTTACTGGACAGGTCTGTACCAAAGTCTTGTCTTCTTGCAACCGCCGAGTCTTTACGGCAAATTAACCAAACCTGGTGATTTTATCTGACTTGCAGGTGCTAAGGTAGCTCTCTGTGAGTTGGAACGAGGAAACATTGCGAGCGAAGAGCGTGGGGGAACTGGAGGAACGTGTGTCCTCCGTGGCTGTGTACCTAAAAAACTGATGGCCTATGCTGGGCGTTTCACAGAGGACTTTTTAAATGCAAAAGGGTTCGGGTGCGTGCACCCCAGATGGTGCAGCTCAGTTTGCATTCCTTGTCATATGCTGTACCACATATGGGCAGCTCCTCAAATACCCCTCGCTTCTTGCAAGCCTGGATTTCATGTCAAGATTACAAAGCTGTACATTGTGTGTACATCATGATGATCATAACAAAGCACACTAGCGTTGCAAAACAAGAGTTTTTGTGCCAGTGTTACGATTTTCAGTAAAACGATGTTTTCATATATCATGGGTGGTTCCCTACAGGAAGCGGGCCCGGATCCTTCCCGGGATCCCAGAAGCAGGTTGGATTTCTGTCATTAACACTACACTGTGCATTCAGGTGGCACATTAGTTGCGCATACATACTGTGTATCCAAGCGGCGGCTCAGCGGTATCAGATTGAAAAAGGTTGGAGAACAGGATCAAGAACATCATCATTGTGGATCCTCACTAATGACACTGTTGTAGCTACCCTTGTTTTCGTTGCGAGACCTAACAGACTAAATGCTGAAAGTTTTGAGGGGCTCAAGATCTTTGGCTTTGTGTGACAGGTGGCACACGTCATGCGATCCCGTCCTGGACTTTCGGGAGCTCATGAGGAACAAGCAAAAGGAAACAGACCGTCTCAGTGAGATGTACTTGAAAGGCTTGAAAGAGTCGGGCGTCGATGTTGTTATTGGAAGAGGGCAGCTGAAGGATGCCACCACAGTGTCTGTAAATGGGCGGGATTACAAGGTTAGTGCTGCACAGTCCCACTTCTATGCGTATGGTTGGAACACGTATGTATGTGAATGAATGAGTATTACACATTACCCATCAGGATGACCAGATTTGATTCCAACTTCTGTGGCATATATACATACGTGAGTTATTCCCTGATAGAACACTTCTAGCTAGTATAGGCTCCAGCTCCTTATGTACTGTGAAGACAAGTTCATGGGTCTGGAGCATGACTCGTGCTCCGGCATTTAATGCCCCGTGCAGTGAACACCCGTCTTATTCGGTGGTTGTGATGTACTGATCAGCATCCGCAGCTGAAGAAGCCGCTAGTCCATGACAGCAACCTTTGCCAAATGCACACACTCTCATTTCGCTCTTCAGTAATTCATTCTTGAATGGTCGCTCTTCCAGTGGAGGACCTCCACGGTCCTCACATGTCTGCAGACTTGAAGTTCCAAGGAAGACAATTTCCTCAAACGCTAGAGCTTTTCATGGAAGTGGACATCAAGTTTGATGTCAACTTATTTTCATGCATGTATCTATATACTTGCCATATATATATATATATATATATATATATATATATATATATATATATATATATATATATATATATATATATATATATATATATATATATATATATATATATATATGCATGCCATGATTGCTAGTTTACTCACAATATGTTATGCTTACAAATCCGGATCCTAGATGTGCAGGCCCGAAACATCCTCGTGGCAACCGGCTCGTATCCAAGTGTCCCACCCATTGAAGGCGCTAGGGAACACGGCATCACCAGTGACCACGTCTTGTACCTGCAAGAACTCCCAAAAACGTGAGCCTTATTGTACATGATGGCAGGTTTGCTATTTTCTTGAAGGTAGAAGGAACACGAAGAAGGAAAGTCCTCTTGTAATTGTGTCCGGTATAGGGTCACGATCAGATATGGACGAAGTTCAATGCATTGGTCCTGGTGCAGTGTGTGTGTAAATGGGAGGGGGGGGGTTGCTCGTTGGATTGGCGGCTATGATAGCGTAGTAACATCAGCTTAGAAACATCCTGCTACATAAACCTTTGGGCCAGGCTCTGTGCACACGTGGCTGGTCCTTTCTCATGTACCTTCGCATATATATAGGGAAGGGGCCTCTCAGCATTTCATCGTTTACTTTAGTTTTAAAACGTTTAAGCTAAAACTTAAAACTAAACTTAGGCGCAAGAGAGATGATCACCATGACGAGTGGGAGCTGTTCCCGCATGAACAACGAGCACAACGACGATCTGGATCCCTACATTCGTAGTGGCTTTGTATCCCGTGTCCGCACCTACATTAATATTAATTGTCACATTCGAGGAAAGTCTGTGGGGCATTCATGAGTCATGATCATGGCATCATACGATAAGCGTGGTCGTGCGCATTATTTTTGGAACATAAATTGCTAATATGTTCTTATGTATGGGAGCTGGGCATTGGGAATTGAGCTCGTGATGGTGTGTGGATTTGGGACGCAGGCTCGTGATTGTTGGCGGAGGCTACATTGCTTGCGAGCAGGTGCGTGGGCAACAGGGTTTAGAGCTACTTCCCATCATGAACGGGCTTGGCCCACATGTGCTGGCGAGTAGGAACTGCCGGGGGGAAATTGTCTTTTCCACATGCTTTAGATTCCGCAACGTTGTTAGCACGTTTCGCCCAAGCTTGGGACTTGAGCAAGGACCACGCGTCTGCCACATGAGTCCCTTTTGAGTGTACGGATTGTTCATATGTCCTCCCTTCCTCCGGCCATGCGTAGTTCGCCTGCAGAAACTGGAATTTCCACAGAGAGGTAGCTAATCTGCAATCTTTGCT
>KV908385.1:95000-110000 GCA_002005505.1 Botryococcus braunii
CAGAGACCAAGCCGCTATAAAATGGCATTTCAAAAACGTACATAGCCATATATGACAGACTTCTTAATTCAAGGCACGTCATGATGATGATCATTTCATGTCAGGTCAGCTAGGATATTGGATAGCTGAGCACAAGCGGAGTATAAATCTGAGCACCTGCAGCTAATGCGTAACTCATCCCATCTAATAAGACTCCGCCTCCTCTCCATGGGGGATGGGGGATCCCCCACCCCCCATGTGTCGTCCTTAAATTCCCCTGCCAAAGCCGTGGCAATATTTCGGGAACAACTCATCAGTGGTTCACCAAACATTCCCACGAGTGTGGCAGGGTTCATGACACTTGAGACTCATGTATCTCATGAAAAGGTAAATAATTACATCAATCCAGCCCAGTGGGCATGATGAGATGCAGACGGATAAACCAACCTTATGTGAGGACCTAGTTTTAATAGTCCTATGCTGTAACATTGATAAAATACTGAAAACTGCACCAGGCCCCAGGCCATGGCACATAACCGGACCAGAATTTACCTAACTGGTAGCAGGCCTAGTTGGGCGACACAGATCTTAGGGAAGTGGTGCACAGACCTTATCAGCGGGAGGCAAGCTATCTTTGACAGACTCAAGGGAGAGGAAATTCCAATGCTGCTTGGCGAGCTTATATGTACACATTGCCTTTGCCGTGCTGCCTTCTTATTCTGTTCCTCCCAAGAAAACTGAGCGTCCGAGACGTGCCCCATTTCCTGGCAGCAGAAGGCACGGGGGTGTCAATAAACTTGCAAGGTTTGATGCATATGCTGTGCACGGGCATGACCACCGCAACACTCCACGAAACTTTGCAAAGGCAGCTGCAAAGTCAGAGGCAACTGCAGTCAATGCAGCAATGAGGCAGACGCAAGAGCGCATGCACGCACCCACCCACACTCACACGTGCGCGTGCGCTCACACATACACACGCTCATGCACACACAGATCTGTCTAGACACACACACACACACACACACACACACACACACACACAGACACACCCACACACACAAACACACACACACACACACACACACACACACACACAAACACACACACACACACACACACACGTGCATGCAGACACACACACAGACACATGTGGCACGGAGACACCACTGCATTCCTGATACTAGCAAGGGGAAAGGTTGGGCAACACAGATCTTAATGAGGGGGGGAGGGGGGAGGGGAGGACCTTCTCGGCGGGAGGGGGCCCTTTGCCTTTTGGGAGACGTTTGGGACTGGTTGCTTTTTTGGCAGGCTTTGTTGCAGTGTTCACCCTCTGGCAAAACAAATTTGGACTGTCCGACACTGCTGCTTACATAGCATGTGTTGACCAGGGCTAAAGTGTTACACAGACGACTTGACCTGCAGTCTCCAGACTTGTACATAATATGTGTTGACCAGGGCCAAAGTGTTACACAGACGCCTTGACCTGCAGGCTCCAGACCTGTAGCTATTTTCCCAGTAAAGGCATACAGTTGAGTCCAAAGAAAGGCACAGAGCTAGTTCCGATGGCACGTAACATTCAAGGGTTAGGTATATGTGAAGTACCTTGGCGTTGGGGGGCACATTCGGAGGTGGTCCAGGTTGATTTGCTGTCTCTAGTGCCTCTCCTTACGCACTATCTCCAAACTGTCCCATGACAATGGCATTTCTCAAGTGCTGTAACCCATAAATTACCCAGATATGTTCAGAATAGAAAAATATAAGTAACGCATAACCCCCCAGTCATAATAGCCGTACTACGCGATCAAACGTCAAAGTAACGGCATGCATGCTGTCACTTTCACATGAGACCAGGACACAGACACAGACACAGACACAGACACAGAGACACACACACACACACACACACACACACACACAGAGAGACAGAAAGCACAGCACATATGAGGTACAAGTAACAATCTGGGCCTGCTGCCCCTACCACTCATGCTCTGGTGCAAGTAAACATCCAGGCACATGTGCAATGTGCTGCAGTACGAACGTAAATAAAAAGTTGACAAATTATTACCAATGATATTTATGGTAATGATATTTATGGTAACGCGCTGTACGTATATATGTGCATGTATAAACATCCAACAGGTACAACGCTTTCTTCAATAGTTAACTCTGCTGCAGGCCCGCTTTTCGCCTGAGCCTTATGAACTTAAGTGGTGCATCTGCGGGTGAAGTGCAGGAATTGAAAATGACAGAAATGGTATGTGGGGCTGGGGAGAGTTTGACCAGTGCTAGCAGACCGGAAGCATGAAGGAGAAAATATGAATGAACACTCCACATACCAATAGGGGTGGTGCAGAGTTGGGTTTGAGAGTAGGGGAAAAGAAAAATAAAGTCGTGCAGGTGGCAATATTAAGTTCACAGTCACTCCCTCCCCCCCTTTTGAAGGGAGCCTTAGGACTTCAAAGCACATCATCTTAGTCCAAGTGAGCACGCTGTTTGTGGAACTACAATACACCCTGCTCACATACTAATTGAAAATTGTTTTGGGTTGACTTACAGTATTTGGGAAGATTTTTCGCCCAACATAACGTTTGCAATAAGTTTGGGAAGGACTTTCTCGTAACAGAGTTGCATTGTGGCGCTAGATGCCACAGGGCCCCAGTTTAGTTGGCCAAACCAAGGTGGTTCTGAAGGTAATCCTGCAGAAGCCCATTCCCAGCTTAAAACAATTTCAGACACACAATTCGGGCCTCTGACGAATGGAAAAAAACACACCAGGTTCAAAAAAGTAGCCGTTGGGGCACGCCCCAACGTCGTCACCCATACGGTAAAGGATGGAGTAGAAATCCATCCACATGTATCCAAGCTCTCTATCTTTAGATGCTTTGTTTGTGTCTTGTGGCTCCTCCATTGCAGTGAACGGAACCGCACTGTCTGTTTCTGATTTCGCGGGTAACGTGACAGTACGGCGAGTTGTACGGCAGCTTCTTGCTGGTCCGTTCGGAATTCATTGGAAGTGGAAAGTATGCAGATATGTGGCATTTATTAAATTTTGCCTTTTACAACGACTGTCGTTTGGTGAGAGGGATCGGCGGAGCCGGCTTAATTCATCAAGACGTTGGAGTGTGATCAGTCCTAGTTTGCACGGTTCGCCCATGGTTGTGTGTTCGTTTTGGATGGATGGCTTCGCGGTATTAACTTAGTGGAATATTTAGGAGTTTTGTTGGATTGTGATGTATTCAGTAGGCTTCAAGGTGGGTCTCACTGGGTTTCGGCGGTTTGGTTTGCGTTGCCTGTTTAGCCGGCTACAAGCAACCCATAGGATATCTGCACTTGTTTCTATTGCTGCTGTGTACCCAAAAGTGACCCATCATGTTGTGCCTGCATGTCGAGGGAGCGGAACTCTCCTGGTTGAGGGCCCAACTTGTACAGCGTAGTTTAAAAAACAATCATGATGCCAGAGAGAAAACATACATACAGAGCACGTAGCATGCAATGCTGAATGGAGAATGGCAGCAGAATGGCTCTCTCTCTCTCTCTCTCTCTCTCTCTCTCTCTCTCTCTCTCTCTCTCTCTCTCTCTCTCTCTCTCTCTCTCTCTCTCTCTCCTCTCTCTCCCTCTCTCTCTCTCTCTCTCTCTGTGTGTGTGTGTGTGTGTGTGTGTGTGTGTGTGTGTGTGTGTGTGTGTGTGTGTGTGTGTGTGTGTGTGTGTGTGCAAAGGGGAAAGAGGTTGTCCACCCATAGGATTACAAGCCACCAAAGTCCAGAGTATCATGTAATGTGCTGGTTCAGTATGTAGAAGGTGGCAGGCATGGTTTTTCTGTTGCATTGATTCAATTCTTTATCAAAGTGAGGGCTCCCACATGTCAGCCGTTGGGGTGGCCATCTGTCACATGCATAGTGACCATTTACAGTCGGAGGCCATTGGCAGTATGTGGGCAGCAGAAGAGGTGGGGAAGTTTACAATTGAATATTACCCTGTCTTGTTTTCTTACATGCTTGACAAGCATGTAATGGCAGGTCAATTGGGAAAGCGTGTATGGATCATGCCCTCCTCCAACATGTCTGGCACATAGCGGGACCCCTTTTTCGAAGTTTGAGCGTACGAATAATGAGAAGTATTTATTGCATACACACATGCATACTGTCAGCGCAAGCTAGCACAAGGTATAAGAACCATCAATACAATTGCCGTGACAGTGACTGAGTTTAGGGGAATGTTCCTTGCCATGATGTGACCTTTCTGTGGCCAGGGGACCACAGACACTTGGACATTGCAGCCTGCCACATTCATGAAATGTTGAAACCTAGTAAGGGCTGGCAACGGTGCAGCTTGAAGTTCAGGGTGTGCACGTTACTTTTTTTCGATGTACTGCAGACCTAATGTTTTCTATAAGGTACATCTTCAGCTCAAGGAGCCAACACGAGCGCTGGACATCAACGCGCGGGGAAGGCTCCACTGTTTTCAGCTAAAAGCGCTGTAACCTGCGCTTGTTTATTTAGCATTTGGCCTTGGGGTGAGGAGGGTAGGACAGAGAGGGAGGCAGGCACTTCATTTTCTTAACAAGAGGGGAGCGGGGGAGCGTTCCACCGGGAAATTTCTGCTGTGCATGGCAGTGCAGTGCATCCATCTGTACAAATGAAGTTGGAAGTGCTTGTCGTTGAAGTGCATTGCTGTCCAGGCCTAGCTTGGCCGACAGGCTGCTGTTCCTGGGGCCCGCATATGGCAGAGAGAGAGAGAGAGAGAGAGAGAGAGAGAGAGAGAGAGAGAGAGAGAGAGAGAGAGAGAGAGAGAGAGAGAGAGAGAGAGAGAGAGAGAGAGAGAGAGAGAGAGAGGAGAGAGAGAGAGAGAGAGAGAGAGAGAGAGAGAGAGAGAGAGAGAGAGAGAGAGAGAGAGAGAGAGAGAGAGAGAGAGAGAGAGGAGCGAGGGAGGGAGGGAGGGAGGGAGGGAGGGAGGGAGGGAGGGAGGGAGGGAGGGAGGGAGGGAGGGAGAGAGAGAGAGAGAGAGGGAGAGAGAGAGAGATGGGTCGCCAGTGAGGCATTACGTGACTGCAGCGCATCGATGCGTGCGCGCAATTGATCACTCTGCAGCACCAGGGATGTTGCCTTTCAATAGTCCTGCAATAAAAGGTGCGCATAAGGGAAGGTGTGAATAAGGGAAGGTGGCAGTGACTGGGATTTCACCTCTTGCTGAATGAGTGTCGGTTTTGGCTTCCATATCAAGAGACATGCTCTGTAGCAGATCTTGCAGCTTAGCCTTCTTCTCTTGCGCTGTTTCAACTTCATGTTTCATGCTATCCTGCAAAGCATTTCTGTGGGCTTCAAGTATGTAAAACTACATTAGCTCTCTGTGGGGCATGAGAACATAAACGCACCATTTGCTGATGGTCTTGGTTGATTTCCTCCAATAGGCACCTTTGGGTTTCGAGATTCGCTCGCAAGATCGTTTTCTCTCGTCTCGGGTTTTTGAGAATATTCCCGCTGTTGTTTTCCTCTGGCAGCACTTCCGGTGGGCTTTTTCGGCGGCCCATCATGCTTTCACCTGCGATCAACACGAGTCAATGGAGTGGTGCTATGTGATCATCATTCCCATTGCTGCAGGCCGGTGGGTTGTCACCTGGAGGTGGAACATTTTCTTTCTCTTTTGGAACCTTGGATACGATAGTCGCTTTTGGTTGCCAGCTCGTGAGATGAATGACATGGGTGTCCAGCAAAATTCCCTCCTGTGGCGCTGATTCAATGGCACGCGCGCGGGCGCGTGCATGCGTGTGTGACTCTATACGTGTGTGTGTGTGTGTGTGTGTGTGTGTGTGTGTGTGTGTGTGTGTGTGTGTGTGTGTGTGTGTGAGTGAGCGCGCGCGCATTAGTTTGGGGGGGGGGGGCGCAAATCATACACGCCTTGGCCCCCCCCCCCCCAATCCAGCCTTTTTCAATTACAAAGACCAACCCCAAACAACAACCCCCTGGGGCTTTAAAGTGTTGCAAACACATCCATGTGCCTCTCTCATGTTGGGATCTGTGGAACAGGTGATGGGGTGGCCCGAGCTTACCCTAGAGGAGCGCCAGATACAATTCATGCGGGCAGCTGACATGGAGTTCTCTCTTTTATACTTGGAGGAATGCAGGGCTACAGCCCGTGTTAAAATATGTGGGTTCAACAAGAAACATGTCCCACTGAACATTGCTGCAATTAAAAAAAGGGTGGGGTTAAAGGCTGCAGAGAGTGGGAAAAATAGGAAGGCAGGGGATGCATAGTATGTCACTGTTGCTCGTGCCTTGCGTTCAAGGGTACTGCATTGCAGTATACCTGTTCTGACAGTAGTGGCACTCGATTGGTTAGGATCTTCAAGGGACGGGATGCTCAAGAGGTCAAGCTAGGATGTTTATCTCCCTTTAACCTGGTGGGAGTCCAGACTGACAGCACTCATGCAAGTGCCAAGGTCCTTGCCCCAGGCAGTTCACTTGGGAGTGGTGCAAGTCTGCACCAATGTAATCATTTAGAACATCCCTGATTTTGAAGCATCGCCAACCCCCCCTGTCTCTCTCCCCCCCCCCCTCTCTCTCTCTCTCTGTCTCTCTCTCTCTCTCTCTCTCTCTCTCTCTCTCTCTCTCTCTCTCTCTCTCTCTCTCTCTCTCTCTCTCTCTCTCTCTCTCTCTCTCTCTCTCTCTCTCTCTCTCTCTCTCTCTCTCTCAGCGTGCTTGCATGGAGGGCCCGTACGCCCGCTTCAGACTGGTTTACTGTCCATGTTGGGGTTTGCAGGCCCCACAATCTATCCTACATCACTGTAGACATGTAAATCAGATGTTGAAATGGTACAGAGCTGCAGCAGCATTAATTACTAATAAGAAACTCAAAAATGTATGAAATCAGCATTTGGGAGCCGTATGGGATCTATTTGGGAACTACTTGGGAGATTTCAGTTTTTGGGATGGTTTTGGGAATCAGTATTTTTGGGGGCAGTTTGGGACACATCCCTTTTTAGGAGGTTCATGGGAACCAATATGGGACGCGATTGGGAAATCAAGGATTTTGGGACCTGCTTGGGGGCCAACTTTGGGATGCTGTTGGGATAATGTATTCTTGGGAGGGTTTTGGGACTCACTTATCTTGGGAGCAGCTTGGGAAACATCGTTTTTGGGAGGTTGATGGGAATTAATATGGGACACATTTGGGATATCATGGATTTTGGGACCTGCTTGGGGGGCAATTTTGGGAACCTGTTGGGATCCTGTATTTTTGGGAGTCTGATGGGAAATTTTTTTGGGAATAGTTTGGGAACGCGGGGTTTTTGGGACCTGCTTGGGATCCAATTTTGGGACATGTTTGGGACATCCGAGATTTTGGGACTTTTTTTGGGAACCCCTGGGACCCTTTTGGGACCTCTTTGGGACAAAATCCTTTCCACTAGTGTGTGTGTCCGTGCATGCGTGCGTGCGTGTATGCATGTTCCTGCGCGCGCGAGTGCGTGCACGTACGCGTTCTGTTAACGTGTTTTGTATGTCTCTGTGATGCAAGTTTGTGGCGGATTTAATTTTTAATGAAAACGTGGATTCTATGCAGCGAAGGTTGTAGCAGCATCGTGCTGTAGTCGCCACTGCATTCGCATGCTGCCGCAGACCGTTCAAGCAGCCCAAACGTTGCCTTTAACAAATGCCAACATAATTGGTAGTTTGCTCTATCAGAGTCGAATGTTTGTAAATCCTCAGCAGGCGATAGACAACCATGACTTAACGTTCGTGTGCGTGCAAGCTTTTACCAGGCAGGTTTCATTGCCTCGTTGAAGTAGTTATGGATTGTTGCAGGGCTTTGCCGCTTGTCTGAAAAGGGGGATAACAAAGAAGCAGCTAGATATGACAGTGGGCATCCACCCTACATCAGCAGAGGAGTTTGTCACGATGGCGCAGCCCACCCGACAGTACCAAGAAGGGCGGGCCGTGGATCCACACCCGTGATCTGGATCATAACGAATTTACTTGGTATTGATAAACGAGACAGTAAAGCCAGTATTTGTACGCAGATGGGATTGATGAGAGGCCTTTCTGTATTGCTCGAGGCGTTTTTAAAACACACGCAATTACTTCAGTGGGCTCTTTGAAATTTGCATGAAAGTACCTTGGTGGAGTTGAGTAGTCTTTGTTCAAATGCATTGTACATGCGCATTGTGCATGCACTACCGTACTATGTAGAATGTACGGTAGTGTACTGTCTGAGGTAGTTGTAGAGGAAATGGTTGAAGACGTCTTTATGTGGGCACATGACACTGTCTGGGTGCAGCTCGTGGGCAGATGCTCCGTGTTCTGTAGGACAACGGCTTCCACGTCTGTACATGTATTCTTCATCTGACCTGGAAGAAGTCTGGACGACACGTTGGGTTTTCGCGTGTTTTTGGAAGTGCATGCGTGCTAAGTGCGTGTGTTCGACCAAACATCAAACATGTGTCCATGGATCCATGGAAGGACAGGCTAGCCATGCGTGTACGACGCATGTTTACTATCCAGGACACTCGGACGTCCATGTACTGTGCCTTTGTAATATATTTATATTTATATATTTATGTAGTTACCCATAGGTACACAGTCTGTCCTTAACACCTATATATGTATGCATCAATCACAGTGGCGGCATGCATGGTTGCACATGATGTGCAAACAATTCTCCTCGATGTCAGAGCCAGCCAAATTATTTACGGTGTTTTCAGAGTCTTCATTTTGAATACGTGTGGTGTCAGACCTTTTGACCTTTGACTTCCCATGGTCCATGTACTACAGGATAAGTATCCTACATGTACAGGATGAGTACCCTACATGTAATGTACACGTGTAGTACTACCCAGGAAAGTGCACTTTCCTAATCAGTCAATTTCCGCCATATATCTGGTTTACTGCAGGATTGATGATATCATCACGTGCACGTTCCTTATCTGTCATGCATAAACACCATGGCGCCACTTGGCACTTGTTATGACATAATTCCCTTACAATCTTGTCTGACAGCTATGCTTGCCTGAATTCTACATTGTAGTTCTGCTGCCTCTGCAGTGGATGAAACCGGAAGTTTGTTTTTGTTGGGGGGGGGGGGGGTTGGGCGGAAAGAGGTTGGGCTGAGGCGGAAACCGGGGTGTGGGTTTCGTCACGAAACTTTCGTGGGATCAATCAAGCAGCGGACCGGCTGAGCTGGTCCCATCACCCAAGAACAAAAGTGTTGTAAAGGGGGGAAGTGACAGCTGCCAATGTTATCATTTGGTTTTGTTTGTCCAGCATGTCTGCCCAAACTATTGTAGATGCCTCTTGAATGAGCCTTGCACCAGAATCTTAGAATAGCGATAGTGGCCAAAAACTTTGGACGCCAGCAATTCAGGTGAGACAGCAATGCTGCAGGTTTAGATTGATTCACCGTGTACCGCGTCAGTACATTTTGGACGGTGTTAGGTGTCTGCATTCTGAAAGGAGCAGGATCACATCAGTATGGAGTCACACAGGCCTTAGATTTACTCACCGTGTACCGCGTCAGTACACAGGCTTTAGATTGATTCACCGTGTTTAGGTTGACACAGGCTTTATTTAGGTTGACACAGGCTTTAGATTAATTCACCGTGTTTAGACACAGGCTTTAGACTGACACATGTGTCAATCTAAATAGTGCCTGTACAGGCATTTAGGTTGACACAGGCTTTAGATTGATTCAACATGTACTGCGTCAGTACATTTTGGACGGTATTAGGTGTCTGCGTTCTGAAAGGAGCAGGATCACATCAGTATGGAGTCACACAGGCCTTCAGCTGAGAAAAGCATTTTCGTCATTTCACCTGTCGGATCTGGATGGCCACATGTACTCTTTGAACGAATGCCGCTCACTCTGTTATTTATGCTGCGTTGCAGGTATCGACAGTTTGAACAATTTTTACACAGCCAAAGTGAGGTGGCTGCATGGATGCCGCAGACATCAAAGACGAGAAAGTAAAGGGCTGCGCAGGTTATTGAAATCTCGCACCTAACCGCAATAACTGTCCAGTGACTTGCAGATCTTCTAGAATTAGATGGTGACCGGCTGGCTTCGCCAATCTGAGCGGCATTGCGATTGCCAGCTGTTTAAGAACCTATGGTCATCCCAGGTTATAGTTCTTGACAAAGTTAGATTCTTACGGGTTGGGCCCACTGCTGATGCTACAGAATGACAGAGGATTAGTCCACACCCTTTGCGGACGCGCATAGTGGTATGCCAACTTGTCGCACAAATCGGCAAGCAACAGACATCCTTTGTGCAAGCGTTGTGAAGATTTTGGGTCGGCCTATCAATGAGCCTCAGGTTGACGGGCTGTGTGGTACAGAAGAGTGGCCTTGTCGGACCTACCGGAGAATGTGCTGGCCCTGATACTAAGCTTTCTGACCAGCAACTTCAACTACTTAAGAGCAGCCCGCCTGGTATGCCGCAGCTTCCGGACGGCCTCCATTGTGCACATCACGTGCTTGGCCACCCCCACAGGGCGTGACACAAACAATTGTACCGAAAGGACAAATCCGGTTTTGGGCAAACCCCTGGTGATCTTCCTCGAGCAACGGCTTCGGCATTTTGAATGCGTGTCACATCTGCACCTAGTCATCACAGACCCTGAGGAGGCCCCCGTGCTGGCTGTGGAGGGGGTCCCCCGGCTGCTGGAGGGGCTCACATTGGGCGCTCAGGCGTAGAAAGCAGGGTGCGAGCCAGCAGTAGCTCTCCCAGCTCGCAGCAGCCACTGCTCTCACGCGTCTCAAGTTTCAGTGGGAGGCGCCTGTTGAGGCAACAGCTGCCGTCCTGCAGGCGTGCAGCAACGTGCGGGCCCTCCAGATTTGCGGGCCATGCCTTGCAAGGCTGGCGACCCCCAACGAGGAAGGTCAGATACATTCCCACGTTCTGCTGCTTGCAAAGGGCTTGAACAGGCTGCTCCTTGGCAACGAGCCTGTGTTTGGTGAGACCTTCTGGGGCTGGCCGATAGTGGATATGCAGTATGCGAAGGCATTATACCGGGAGGTCACTACCCAGCTCACAGCTTGAGCAACCTGCAAAAGCTGCTGGGCTTTCTTGGCGGCCTTTGCACAGAGAATAAGACCAAAGGCTTTGCAAATGCCGAGGCCTCACGCCTGACTGGCCTGACGCGCTTGACAGATGCCGCAATCGGTACCAGTGGTCACGTTACCGCAAGCCCCCTCTCGTGGCTGACAGGCCGAAGCTTCGCACTTTGGATCCCTTCGAGCAGTCTGCGTATGGGGTCGGAAACACGTTGCACGTGCTGCCTCATCTTCCGGATCTGCAGGATCTGTCCTTGGGTGGCGCTCAAGAGTATGAATTGCCCAGCGGCTTGTTGGCTCCCCTGCAAAAGTTGACTTCTCTCCGTGTGAACGACCCGCGAAGATACGCTCCGAGTATCTACTGGAAGCCCCTCTGTCGTCCCAAGTAAGGCTCCACGTGGAGCGTGCACGCAAACCTCTTCGCCCCTGGCTTTGATTATGGCGCACATCCCTGCCCGTACAGATGCATCGGCCAGCATAGATGCATCGACCAGTATAGATGCGTCAGCTACACCGCCTCAGTTGCAGCCTCTCAGTCTCGCCTGTAGGAGCTGAACATGTGCATGCATGACACAGAGATGGTTGGCTTGGCCGCGCATCTCGAGAGCTCGGGGGCCTGAGCTCGGGGGCCTGACGCGCCTGACGCGCCTCGAAATTGACCTGGTGGGAGACTGAAGGATGTTGAGGGCATATCGTGCACGCTCCCCTGAACCGCGTTTCCACCCCCGGCAGTCTACCTGTCGTCGCTGCGTCGTCTGAAGCACCTGTATCTCAACGGGGTGCTGGACCTTGGCAATGCTGCGGAGGACGTCCAATGCCTGGCGGCCCACACTGAGCTGACCATCCTGGAAGTTTTCCGAGCTGACTCTCCTGCTTGTATCCTGCCCAGATGCCTGCAGCCCCTAACGGCCCTGCGCATGCTGCTGCACTTGCACTCTTCTGACTGGACTCGCGGGCCTGCTCCTTTCGCAGATGCCATCGCTGAGGCGCAGCGGGAAATGGGTTTTGCAGATGAACTGGAGGTGAAGGCATCGTTTTAGTGAGGAACAACATGAAGGATGAAGTAAGGTGATTTTTTTGGCCCTGTGTGTGTGTGTGTGTGTGTGTGTATGTGTGTGTGTGTGTGTGTGTGCGTGTGTGTGCGTGCGTGCGCGCGCGTGCGTGTGTGTGTGTGTGTGTGTGTGTGGGTGTGTGTGTGTCTGTGTGTGTGTGTGTGTGTGTGTGTGTGTGTGTGTGTCTGTGTGTGTGTGTGTGTGTGTGTGTGTGTGTGTGTGTGTGTGTGTGTGTCTGTGTGTGTGTGTGTGTGCATGTGCATGCGGGGGCGTGGGTTACGCCATCCCAGATCTTGACAGGACCAGTGGGCTGCCTGCATTGCTTGCAGTTGCCATAGCCAATGCGCAACGGGAAATGGGGCCTGCAGATCTTTACAAAATTCAAAAACCCTGTGTTCGGGAAGGTTGTGAAGGAGGAATAGCGAAGGAGAAAGTATGAAGCGTCCCTTGCCGGAGAAATATTGAGAGAAATGGAAGCATTGTTCAAGCCTCGGGATCGCCATATGGGCACCCATGCACGTTTTAGATCAAGCAAAGACTGGGTACGTATTGCACTGATCCAGACTTGGATGTGCTGTCAGGGCCCTCTAGGTGCCCCCACTGCAGATCCAAACGAAGCACTTGGAGTTGGTGCTTGATGCAGACACAGGGATTCACCTGCCGAGACGCTGAGTCTCTGTCAGTGGAGAGGCTTCTGCCGTAGACCGAGGAGGCCCTGCTCGGTCTTTGCATGCTAGGTCTAATAATTGAGTAAGGGTATCCGGAGGCCTTATCATTAGTTACGTGACACACATCAGCAATTTGACCATGCGTCTTTGATGTATGTCAAGAGGGTCGATGGTCTGACCCTGATGTATGGCAGGGATTTCATCTTTTGCCACTGATATCATCGATGTTGGCTCAGCTGTTTTATCATGTCACTCTGATGTATGGCAATGATTTTATGATATGATTATGTTTCTATTGTATTTTACTTTATTTATTTTTATTTTTTGGGTTTGTGGAGATGAAGCCGGCAGTTCCGCTCCCCCCCCCCCCCCCCGGGGCCCTGCACCTTCATGGGCAGCTGCGGAGATAGATGCTGGCATGCCGCAGGAAATTTAGATTGAATGGGTAGTGGGAGTGTTGCAATATGGATTGGGCAGTTGAGGATGACGCAACTGGGAATAGGCAGTTGGGAGTGAGGCGCTGCTTTGTGGCTTTTGCAAAGCGGCGACTGCTGCAGCCTTTCTATTGTGACCTTGAGTTGTAGATTTTGTTCAGGCTTGAACTTACAAATTAACCAGGTTAGCAAGCCAGTTTCAAAGGAAGCTGGTGAGCAATAAGGAAGCTTTGAATCATTGTTTTGTAGTGTGCCGGAATTTACATATTGTGTAGACTTGGAAGTACGAGCTGCTCAACTCACTGAAGTTTCAAAGGAAGCTGGTGAGCAAGAAAGAGCTTCGGACCATTGTTGGACAGTGTGTCGGACTCGCTCCTTCCTCTCCCCCCTCCCGCCCCGCCCGCCCCCCTCTCTGTTTTTTTAAAGGGCTATATGGTGGACCTCGGGGTGTAAGCCTGATCCTCCTTAAGTGTCAATGATCCCGTCACTATTGTCCGCCACTGAACGTTGCATTGGGATGTGGATAGATATCTAAACCTTGCACATATGCATTCACCGTCCAGGATCCTTGAAGTTGGATTGTTGGAGGGCATGCGCACTGCCGTTCGGAAGTACTCGCGGTGTTCGCTTGTTGAAAAAGGAACACTGGCCCCTCGTACGAGCAGCATGCTCAAACTATGTAATGATATGTGCGGCTGCCCTCTCACGGACTATGTACATTACTGGCCTTTATCAAGACCAGCAATACACCACTGCAGCATAAGCCTGTGGTGGATTGTTCTTCGCCTACAGGCTTAAGCTGCAAACAACTCCTGGGCGGTCTCCTGACTAATCAGTATATGATGTACAATTCTATGACTTGGTACCGTCATTGTACGGTTGTACCTGTTGCAGGACCATGAATGTTGCGGTGCCCTATTTAATGGCGACCAAAGTATTTTGCCACTGGGTTTGGCAAAACCCCAGATTAAAGACGCCAACCCTGCCCGTCTAACAACACGTGGAGCAGGGGAATGCTACAATCAGTGATCGAATTACACTCCAACTCGGAGGCGCCAACCCTTTTCCGAACGCGCGTCCAGGGCTCGGAGCGTTACGAACTGTCAACTGCGATCGTATAACCATCAAGCTAAACTCAACGTGATTCATGAAAGGATACCTCAGACATGTCTTTAAGCAACCTTCAAATCGTCGTGGTCAAGCGGAGCTTGTTGTTATAGTCGATGCACGTCCGGTGCAGGATCGTCCCTAGCTGGTATCTGCGCCATCACAGAGCTCAGGTTTTTTGATCTCGAGGGACGGATTTCCAAATTCAAATGTTGAAATTGTTCTTCTGATTCGTCTCGCTTATTTATCAATGGTCATTTTGCACGTGAAGGTAAGCGATCGGTTAGGTGGATATCCATGATTGAGTACGCTTTGGTTGATACTGGCGAATAAGTTAAGTTCTGTACCAGAGAACAGAAGAGGTGCAATTTTTGCTGGACTTGACGGCCGCAACACCCGTGGCCGACGTGATAGGTCAAGTCGTTCAGATCGCTAACCTTGTGAATAGGTAGGTGAAGCTAATGTAAGCCCATGAATGGGCTTTCTTACTGAAGCTCGCACAAAACATCTAAAAATCAGAATTCAATCAAGTAACAAAATTGGAATGTGCAGAATAAGGAAGTTGAGGTGGGAAGGCGAAGAGCTAGCCAAGCATGGGCCATCCAAAGAACCTGGCCAAGAGGGGATCGACACATACCAAGAGAAGCAAATAGTAAAAGGGGAAGACTACAACATGGATCCCACAGGAAGACGAAATGGGCAAGGTAAACGGACATTG
>KV908385.1:117500-130000 GCA_002005505.1 Botryococcus braunii
TACAACGCGCTGGCACGGGGGGGAGGGGGGGGGCACTGGCGCTGGCACTGGGGGGTCTCAGGGCCAAACTAGGCTTTGAATGCTGAGGATTTCCATTTTTTAAACTGAAACGGTGCTGTGGAGCTGATGGGTGTTGGCTAACCTGCCTAAGCATGTCGCAGACGCCCGCCACCTGGACGCCCGGGAACTGCCTTGCGACAGCACAGTCATGCCAGCACGAGCAACCTCTCTACAAAGCGGGCTCAAGGAGGGCAGCTTTGTCAGCCTCAGAGCGCTGGATTCCCCCTTGTCAAGCGAAGCCGGTACACCTGCAAGGACGTGCTTTTCCCTCTATGAGTAGTAGTACTCTCAAGATATCAACCTGGCACACGCGCGCGCGCGCACACACACACACGCACACACATGCACACACACACACACACACACACACACACACACACACACACACACACACACACACACACACGCACACCCACACACACACACACACACACACACACACACACACACACACACACACACACACACACACACACACACACACAACCACCTATCAAAATGTGTTACGATTACGCGTTGTCAATTTTTGCATCGACAGTGAATGGGCATTTCCTGCTGCGAGTACATTAATGTGTTTCGATGTGGGACAAGACCGGCGTGGCAGATCAACAGGGGAGTTTGGGGACGTTGCGGGATGGGGGGGTTAGTTGATGCTGCCTGGGAGGCAGTGACCAATGTGGTCAGCGAGGACGAGGACGAGTACGCCCAGCTCACTCGGCGTTTTGAAGCCATCGGCGCCACAACTCCGGAGCCTTCTGGTGAGAAGCCCTCCGCCATTTTCATGCCACACAGAATTCCGCTGACTGCGCTGAGCCACTTCCAATGTTTTTCGGCTGCTGAACTATTTTTACGGGGGTTATGCGGGGGTTCTGCTGAAGTACTGGATACGCCTGTCTCAATTTCGTCGGAAAAAGGGTGATGAGCGAGTCCGCTGGCCCAACAACTATGCCCCCTCTTGGCCTCTCCTGGTTGAATTGACTTGGCGCCCGGGCAGGGTAAAGGGCACGCGCCAAAATGGCAAACCCATTGAGGCTGGGCAATAACCGGGGCGCACTTTATGTTTGAACACGTACACAGAGTAATGCAGGGTGCCTCACACGGGGGGTCAACAGGTGACTGGGGCCTGGCTGGGGTGCTCTCACGCACTGTTGAGAGGCTGCGAACAAGCTGGATTGGGTCGACTCCTTCACACGATCGCTCCCGAAGGCTCTCGGTCGAGAACATGCTCAATGCCGTGGTGAGACACGCTTTCTGTATGTGTCTCGACGCTCCCAAAACCTGCCCGATCCGTTGGCAGAATCCGCACTTTCAATGTGTCTTCTGTTTGTTGAACCAGCTCAATCGAGTGGTGATTGCACACTTGCCGTGCGTGACTTGGCCCTGGAACCTGCTCATTCCAGTGGTAAAACGCACACATATTTCAAGTAACTTGGTCCTGGTACCTGCTTGATCCGCACGGGTAATCCCATAGAAGCCTCTCCTGCAAATGACAGTACCGTGAGCGATTGGTGGTTGGCTGCTTTTTGGCCTTTCCTCGTGCCGAAGCATCGAAAAACCGTCTACTGTTCTGTATTTGCGAAAATGTCGTTGAGCTTTTCCGGTGGCTTTGTCGTGCGTGCTGGCCAGGACTTTGCCACAGCGGACACGATTGACAGCATCTTGCTCTGGAACGACCCCTGGCTGTCGACAAAGGTCTGCGCCGGAGGCTTTTATGCATTGTACTGCCTCCGGCAGCTGTTGCATGGTACGGGCTTCACATGCTGTGTCATCACACGGTATCGGTTTTTGCACATTGGACTGCTTCAGGCAACTGTTGCACGGTATTGGGTTTTCCACATTGTACTGCTTCCTGCAACTGTCACATGGTCCACCCAGCGCAGATCACTCCCTAAGCAGTACAAGGGGGCCGTTTTGCAGGGGATTGTTTTGAGATGAGGGGAAAGGAAGGGGGTTCCTCACAGGGCGTGGATGTTGAATTCGAGCATAAAAGAAAATCCAATTATAAAAATCAATAATCCCTGAACATGTCCAGGGTCATAAGGGCGCCCAGGCTCAGCCTCAGACCACATCTTGACATTGTGTGGGCATTGTGAGGATCACGGCATATCAGGCAAGCACGGGTCCTGGTGCTGAAGCCTCTCGACAAATAAAGAGTGTTTACTTCAGTCCCACATGAAGTTCAACCTTCCCCTGTTTTCCGTTTCTTCTCTTTTTGTCTTCTTCTTTTTCTTTTGTTCTAGTTTTGCCTTTTTTTTTTGGGGGGGGGGGGGGGTTTCCCGGTGACGGACTGAACGGTCTCTTTCAAAAACTGGCTGATACCCCCATCTTTTCATTGGGCCAACCAGCATGCAGCTCTCACTTTGATGTAATCTTTTGCACAGGCGTATTTTTCCTCCAGCCAACAACCGTGATGGCGGGGGTGCCCTTCTCCGTGCTGCTGTACCATCTGTGCTTGAGGGTGCTGGCTGCCAACATTCACATACTGCCGGATGGGTACCAGGCGTGGGCATGCAAGTGGTTGCCGGGCTTGTCGGTAACGCTGCTCCCGGACAAGGAAGCCTTTGAGAAAGCCTGCAAGCGATTAGTCATCCAGATACTGACGACAGCGACCCGGATAGTTGCCCCGTGGATTGGAGCTACTGCGGCATGCTTTGCCCGGCACCTAAGAGGTATCCAAACTCTCCGCCTCTCCCTGTTGCGGCATTCACTGTCTTCAACATTAATGTAATACAATATTACAATAATATGATAATTTAATTAATAGCATACCTATAAGAAATAATAACTAGTAGTATGATATGTATTAAATTAAGATAAATATACTTTGTAATAAAAACTATAACAACTAGGCGGGCTTTTCCAGACCTCCCTGTACCGTTGTTTGTTAAAGTAGTTGTGAGGATAAATTGCCTGTCTTCATTTCCTGAAGCACTGTCTGGGAGACCGGTTCAGTTTTGGGTCCCTCGGTTGTGTATGGTGGCACATATTATGGGGCCCCCCACCCCGCACTCCTCCTCCTGGAGCACTTAATAGATGAGGGATTGGGCAATTTTCACTTTGGAGGTGGAACCGGCAATGCAGGCGACCCTGTTGGGGCAAGCGCGTGGCTGGCACTGACGCTTTGGGGCATCATGTGTTTTGGAGAACTTCGCTTCATCGACCAGTCCGCCATGCTGATCTTGCTGTGGGGAATGTTGTTCTCGCTCCCTCCCTTGTATGTCGCGTCCAAGAGAGCTCTCGACGCCCTCATCGATGAATTGCTGCGATTCGTCATCTCTGTGGCAAATGGAGGTAGCCCCCTTTTTGCCCTTTCCATATCCTTTATTTTGTTTTTGAGCTTGCAAAGGGTGCTACGAAAGCTTGAGCGTTGTCAAGGTTGCATGAAGACCCTGTCTCGTCCCATGTTGGTTCAGTTATTGCCAACCTGTCTTTCTCCAACGCCAAACTTATCTCTGATTGAGGTGTCTCATCCCTGCAGGCGAGAGGAATACGCTGATACTCTCTGGCGGGACGTTCCTCACCATGGCCCTTCTGCTGGAGGGGTCATTCCTTTTACGATTCTCCCTCGCAGGGGTTTCGGGCATTGCAGTGCTGATTTGGAGGGCGTGCCAGGTCAGTTCAGGAGCAGACATCCTTGAACATGCTCAATAGTTAGGTTTTGTGGTGAAGTTGGTTAGGTTTTGTCGTATGACTGGTTAGGGTTTGTCATACGTATACGTTCATGGCTGACCCGATTAACGACCCAGCAATGGTCGCCCATAAGTATGACAGTGTGGCTGTCATTGCTGGTTTGCTTCTTATGTATACAAGCGCGTCTTGGGGTCTTGGGTAAGTTTGCTCGGAACGCAAGAGTCACATACGGGTGCAGACTATGGAAGGCAAGCGTCACAAATGGATGCAGACTATGCCTGTCACGTGAGAAGCGTTGCAATGCCTTGTTCCCTGGTCATCAACGCCCGTGCAGTATGGACTCAAATTGGCAATCATTTCACAGTTCCAAGGGATGGTCTGTCCTTGCTTCCTTTGGGTTGGGTTGGGTGGGGCTTAGGGACGCCAGAGTGCAAGCCAGAACACGTGGGGTGGTGTGGCCATAAGTATGTCCTTCACTTAAGTCCCACCTTCCTGGTTGTGCAGCCAAGGTTGGACACTGGCAGACCTTGCAAGTGGGGGAGGATGGGGGAGGGTGTGCCAAGGGAGGGATGGTGGAGGAAAATGGAATAGCCACAGGCCCATACGAGCAACCCTTTATCCCTCTGTCTGCATATTATCCATAATCCCAGCATCGAGCAACCTGTGGTATGACGAGAAATGAAGTTATTGTGATATCTGCACCGCCGCACTGGAAGTGGCGCACAATTGGAAGATGCGTGAACATGAGAGATGTTGATGTCTTCCGAATTGTGGGCAAGTGGACGACCGTGAGCTGTTCAAGCTCAGCGTCACAATCTCCTTATCCCCGATGCTCGTTCCGAACGTAAAAAGCTTCGTGCTGGCCTGCGGTGACGATGGCAAGATGAAGCACTGCTTCCCGCGTAATCACCCTTGTTTATGCACCCATGGGCTTGAAGACTGCAAAAGATCGGCACTCAGCAACAGCTGTTAAAGATCATCTTGATGAATGCTTGAGAACAACGGTTTTAACGCAGTGATCCGGCATGCGAGCTGGTTAAAATACATGTTCCAAGATGATGGGTCTGCGGCGGCAATGCCCAAGTCGTTCTCGTTCAAGGAAAGTGATACATATGGAACACGTAAAGTCTGTGCCGTCAATGGCACTTTGCAAATTCAGTGTGACCGTCGGGAGAGGGCTGGAACCATGTAACCAGGCATGCCGTTTGAAGGGTAGTGTATGCAGAGCGAGAAGCGGGGAGGTAGCAGGAGCGATAGTGGGCGATGCAGCTTACGTGAAAATACAGACCTGTGGCCAGAAAGGTGATAATCGATTTTGATACCTGACAAACACTGGCCAGTTGTATTTTTCTTTCCGTGTGCACATGCCTGAACTGTAGTATTGTGGTGAGGATTGCCGGGGGTGGTGTTTAGAGAGGAGGGGAGGCGGCTCCGGAGAGAGTGTGTGCCTGGGGAGAGCTACCGGGGACGACACACCACACACACACACACACACACACACACACAGAGAGAGAGAGAGAGAGAGAGAGAGAGAAAGAGAGAGAATAACAAGAAGAAATGACAAGGATTAAAAAGCAAACAAGAAACCGAGACCCAATCATGAACCCAACCAAGAAGATGCATTTGCATGTTTCATAGGAACAACCAACAAACACAAAACCCCACAGGCGGACAAGAATGAAACGGCTGCCCAGGCCTGGGAGCCCTTTGTTAGATGTGGTAAGGACGAGGTAGTAGGTACCTGTATCCCCAGCACAGCAAATCACTCCCCAGGTCGGTATGCACTGCAGTACGGCAACCCTGCATACTATGCAGGCACTCATACCTCATACCATAACAGGACCCGGGAGAGTACCATCCATTTTTGGAATATGTACCATCCAGCTGAGAGTGCGGGAGGTGACATTGTAGTCGCAAAGGAGAGTGTGCCTGGGATATACTTCAAAGCATATTGTCATGGATGATCTAAACAGCAACGCCATGTTGGCAGCCAGACCCCCAGAAGTTGTTGATCGTCAAGAGGAGTGTGGTGCGGTATTTTTCCTTCAACAGGAGAAGAAGGAACTCGAGACGGCTGTTCGCAAATTGGAAGAGTCAAACATCGACCTGAGAGAAGCCTTAAATGGAGAATGCAGCGATCCAGTGTACAAGGATGCTGTAGGGGTAAGTGCCTTTCTTCAGTGGTTTCCACTTCCATCACCTGCAACTCTTAAATGATGGCATCTTTTGCCGCAGGAAAACATTGTTACAATCGCTAAATACAAGGCGAGAATACAGTACTTGCAAAACCTGATCTCTACCGTTCTTACGGAAGGGAGCGAAGCTACACTCCATATTCCTCTGAGAGGCGGAGAAGAGGGAGACAGTCAGAGTTATCCTGAACAAGCTATGGAATTAGACGAAATTCATCATCTTACGAATGACATTCATGGCTCTGGTCGTGTTGGGGACAACTCGGAGACCAGGGTCCTCGATCTTCAAGTCCCGCAGGAAACGACCCAGATTCGTGAAACGCCAGAGAGCGGGTTGTGGCTTTGAGGTCAAAGCGACCAAGCTGCTTAGGCCTAAGATTATCGAAAAGTGTTGGACGATCATGCAAGGAGAATGCCAAGATTACGGGTTCTGGACACATGCAACAGCAACGGCATCAGGTTGCTCTCTTGAATTTCAGCAAGTGCGCAACCATTGCTAAGGCATGTGCACAACGTTGCTGGGGTGTGCGCGCAATTGTTGCTTAGGCAGGTGGAGGCAGGTGGATGGAACGCAATTGCTGCCCATGAAGCGACTTTCCTCATGTCTTGTATTCTATGTCCTGCTTTCTATGAAGTGCCGTGAAGGTGTTTCGGCTGTGCCAGGGTGTGGCAGACTTCCCTCCAGATATTAAGGCTCGTGGAGGTACCCGCATCAGAAAACAGCTAACAGTATATGTGACACTTCAATGTGTTGATTGCTTAGTGTTCTTGCAGTCTAACACACTCGTAGCATTTACATACCCTTATAAGGCATACATTCAGGCTCATGAGGGCATGATGAGATGTGTGCAAACCTATGTCGATTAGCTAAGCCATCAAGTTAGACTTGTACACATCTCATGATGCCCTCATGAACCTGAAAGTGAACCGGACCTCGAGATGCCACAAGTTATGCGGCCAACACCAAAAGGAAGGAAAAACGAGCTCTGTCTCCTCCAGGAGCCCCTCTTGAGACGCCATACGCTATGTACTGGGTCCACCCTCCCGGGAGGTGTGGGCCCACAACCTTGAGACTCTTTCATGCGTTAACTTGGCTGCGGGGCATGCCGGCTTCAGAGGCGTATGTCGGCTCGAACCTGTAAGCTATAGGCCGTAAGGCATTATACGTAATGGAAACAACGGGTTGTATCTGGTAACGTAAGTTGGGATTATGCTGATCGGCCTGCCATTAAATGAACCGCTGTATGCATAGAGACCTAGCTAGGGGCTCCTAGCTAGGTCCCGGGAATTAGAGGACCGCTCAGGGTAACGTTCTCGTATCAGGTAGACAGTAAGGGACTGACAGTGACAGACAAAGTCATGCATCACTTTCTTCATTCCCCCAATCCCCCCATAGCTGAACCACATCTGTCACAACGCTGGGAACAGTCCTCGAGGCAAGGGACCCATGGCCGTCCTTTAACATCAAAGGGTAGGTCATGAACCTAAAACGAAATCTAAAAAGATTATTAACATTGTTAACGTCAGCTGAGCAATGTAGGCTCTGCAGAGGGCAGATAAACTTGTACATGTGTCTTCTGAAGCCAGCGATATTAATGAATTCCTACTACGCATGCATTACAGTAAATCAAGTATTACTATCAATGCTATATGTAGAAAATGAGTCATTACAAGTACTAGTGACGTATATACGTGTTACATACATAGTCGTTATATAGACACATGCAAAAATACTTCCCAGTGTCATCTTCACAGATCGTAAATTAAATTCCCACGTCGACCTCCGGACGTCCGAACCAGGCCAGGTTTGGAAATGGTCTAGGGTCACTTTCCGTCCACACAACCAAGTGAACAGAACAGGAATAGAAAACTTCAGTAAGGACAAATAACTTGCAAGTCAATTGACTCGCTGTGTTCCTGCAGCTGCCCTCACTCGGTGTGTAACAGTCGAAACAGACTTTGTAGCACATGACGTGTATGCCGCAGTGGCATGACACATATAATGTGTCCACAGGTTTCTGCATTTCAGACCTCTAGAGGGAGAAATAAGAGTACTTGCACTGAAAATTCGCAAATGAACCATGCATGTAAAATCCTTGCATTTCTCTGGTGAAGAGGGGAAGGCCTGTTGGGGTAGCGCACTGCGCATGTGTGCATCTACTGACGTCACTGCACTGCATACATATGTATGCAGTGTACATGCATGTATGCAGTGTACATGCATGTATGCAGTGTACAGTACTGTGTACAGTACTGTACATATTTTGCTAGCGAAGTATATACCGAAACAAATGTATAGACGTACTGAACATATGTTTATGAAGCACTCTTACTGTATACCTGTGTACATTGTTTACGAGTCAATGCAGAGGGCATGGTTTCTAGACAAACCAACGCCTGTAGTCGTCATAGCCACAGGGCTGTACAGCGATATCGATATCACCTGAAGGACCCATCCCACTCCTCACCATAAACTGTGCGCGCCCTGATCAGATTCATGAACCCCTGTCTAACCGGCCGTATTTCCTAACAATACGTTAAGCTTACAAGTCTCTACATTATACTTCCAGAAAAACAAAAGACTATATAGCCAACCACCGATTCAGCATCAACCATGGCACGCATGGTAACTGGCCAGTTGCCCCCATGGGGGACAACCGATCAAACTGAAAATTTCAACATCATCTCGTTCGCGAAACTAAAATGCGTGCGCATGTATGCACATAAATACTCTAATATCACCCCTCATACACCTCCTATCTTCGCAGCATCAGATTGGCTACAGCAAGACGCCTTGCCTTGCAGCTGCATCGCATAAGGTTTCCTAGGCAAGAAAATACCTTGCGATCTACGATTTTGTTCATCACTCTGGAAAATGCCAAGATGTTCAGTGCAAGCTAAAGTTCAGTGCAGCAACGAGCTCAGCAACGTCGCAGGTCAGCGAGACCATCCTACGCTTACTGCTGCTGCTCAATTTGTACAGGTCCCCCAGATGCCAGACAAAAATGAACTAGGGGAGGCAAAAACAAAACTTGCGCCCTGACAGTCTTATGTCTGCGATGGATCAAGCGCAACACTGACAATTGCTCAAAAATACTGCTCAACTGATCAACACAAATTTGAATGTAAAAAATGCGAGAGTGGCAGACCAAAAGCAGACCCTCAACGAAGCTTCTTAGTGCATATTAATGCCTCGTCCATGGCCAAGTTCACGTGCTTGGCAAAAGCCACCAACAATAGTGGTAGAAACCCACGCATGAAATCAAGCATCTGGATTTCAGATATGGCTCGAGCCATGTCTGCTCAAACTCGCATGTACAAAAGAAGATAGGCCTGACACTTTGCGACAGCTTCCTCTGTCACACGTGCAACCAAAGTGTCACTTGCGCGATACCAAGAAACTGGTTCTGGCCCCTTCTTGGCACGAACCTTCTCCCAATACACCTGCGGACGACTTCCATCCCCTGTAGAAACAGCATGGCCGACAGACTGACTGGGATCCTCCTGCCGATGCGGTGCCTCCCCTGAACTACCTGTTGGATCTTTGCGGTTCTGCAATGCACCATTGTGACTACTGCAAACGGACTCACCTTGGTTAGATGAAGATGATGGTGAGTTCGCACACAAAGACCCGGCAACCTTGCTAGAAGTTTCAGGTGGGCTCTCTTCATCTTCTAAAAGCTCCTCCCAACTGCGTTCAACGATGGCAGGCGGTATGATGGTGTCAGCGCTCTTCGCAGGGGACTTCACCCCAGGAGCAGCATCCATTGCCTCATCATGGCGACTGACTTCAACAGCAATTTCAGCACCACCAACGCTTTGCCGATCTCTTGCCTCTTGCTGCATGCAAAAAAAAAAAAAGAAATATTAAGGATGTTTATATGATGATTGCAATAATAGCTTTATAACAACATGAAAATCATCCCTGGCATGAAAACTCATTTGGGGAATGAGACATAACAATGCTGATTGACAGGGCAACAAAATCAACGTACCATCGATTGGCCTGAATCGCACAGCAGTCCCCGCTGGATGTACGCAACGTAGTGGCCACCATTCAATTGCCCTTGATGCTCAACCACGCCTACCAGTACATACCGAGCTTCACGGGAGTCCTGGCCCTTCACCCCCAGATGTACTCCTTAACAATATGTAGGACAGCACTGAAAGGAGAATTGCTTTGATACTCAATGTTGGTACAAGCACCTTTATAGGGATAATCCCTTTCACCAGGATGTGGCCACATGTACATGAAACAAAACAAAAACACTGAAACGTAGACAGCTCGACGTCCAGGGCAGTTCTTTGGTTCGCTACGGATCTGAATGAGGGCACACATCTGAATGAGGCAACACAATAACAGCAGACTACCTGTAAGTCCTTTTTAGCAAGTAGGCCATTTCTGTCCACATTGACGCTCACAGTCCCTTTTAGTCCTCCATATACTCCAGATACTAAGTACCACATCTTCCACCCCATGAAAACAAAAGTGAGGTACGTCGTGCCCACCTTTGCATCAGTATACTTGGTAATGTCCAGGTCGAATGGAAAGGGAACATGAGCATTTATCTTTTGAATGCTGCCTTTGGATGTGCGCGCAAATCTTTTCAGATGGAGTACCAGCAGTGTTGGCGCCCTGCTCAGGTTGCAAGACAGAAGCTGAGGGATAAGTTCCACAAATCCACACCCAAACCCCCCCCCCGCCCCTTCCAAAAAAAAAAAAAAAAAAAGGAAAAAAAAAAAAAAAAAAGGGGGGGGACACCAGATCCAAAAAAACGTGGACACCAACTTCAATGCGTCCATCCAAGAGCCATCCGCACGACGACTATGATCGTTTCATCCGAACTGCAGCGGCATCAAAGAGGAAATCACCTGTGTATTTGGTACCTCCGATGTGCTTTGCTCTCTACCACTTTCTTCTCCTTAGGCTCCTTTGAAACACACTGTGAACGTACCAGCCCAGTGCTTTCAGCAGACACACGTTTGTCTCTCTCAATGTCAAGTTTTTCAGGTACTGCCAAGTTCATTTTTGTTAAGTCTACGAAGCTATCACTTTCACCCAAGGCTGAGTTGTGGACCCCACCAGTGGACGAACACCCATGTATGCTTTCTACAACTTTGTCCCCAACAGTTGATGGATTTATTTCATCATCAACCCTTGAATTCAAGCTGTCATTTGTGTGGCTGCCCTCATGCCTCTGATCGAGATCCTGGTCCAAGCTTGTAGCTTGAGCTACAGATGTAACATCCAAGTGGTCCAGACTATCATCTTCGACAGATGGTGGAAAGAAGTCCTGGAACGGATCTGAATCGCTCTGGGACTCATTCGCAGACTCACAAGAGTCGCTTGATGACCCCTCAAGGCTATCGCCTGTGGCAAGACGATCGACATGCCATGGGGGTGGATTCTCATCCTCTGTTAGGGTTGGAGGTGTGCTATGGTCAGGATATTTCCATACACCTGCAGGCAACCACTTACTTCCTCTCAGAGAGTGCGACAGCGCCCTACAGATCCATCACCTTGCACAAATGCGTTCCTGCAACACGTGTCCGCATGGATTACAATGCAGTATGCCAGATAAGGTTGCCACACCATTCTCATTATCAAGACAGTGCACCATCCACTTGTTCGGATGGATTGGGTCAGGAAGCAAATTTATGTTGCTGCCCTGCAGTCTATGCAAGACATCAAGGCCGAAAGTGTCTGCCATATCCACAACGAAATCTATAAGAAGTGTTGCCTTCAAAAGCACCATTTCCTGCTCAGCCTCATCATCAGGATCCTGCAATACAAAGCTCTGTCATTTCCTGATCTCCTTTGTCCTGTCATCAGACGACCTCAAAAAGCTTCCAAAAAACAAACGGCTTGATTAAAAGAATGTGACCAAAACTTACAGAACTTATTGCAGCTCGCACAAGGAACAATTTGATGCCTTTATACAAATCCCACCTCTATTCGGCCTACGTCAACCATAGGAAGGACTGGCAAATCTACTCTTTGCCAGTCATTCTCGTTCTTCAACTCAAGAATAAGCTGATCCTGTTTCTGCTGGCCCTCACATGAAGTGATGCGATTTTTCTTCTTTCCACTGCCGAGGGGACTCAAGCAATAATTAGCTCGTTTGAGGGTTGCCTTCACGAGTATTTGAAGATTGTCGACTACCATAGCCCTGCCAAAGACAATCCCCATGTGATACTGGGCCATTAAACACATACTGCAGGTCATGGTACCAAAGTAATATCCAACTTGCTTTTCAACACACCTGCGAAAAAAGGCAAGACCCTCCATTGCTCGTCTAAAGTCTGTTGCCCTCTGCTCAGTACTTCCTCCAATGTACTTCACCTGTGGCTGCTGACCTGCACACAGACCATTCTCTTCTTTCAAAGGTCAATGTCACGCCCTTCTCCCTTAGGGATACTCGAGTTCACCAGCCATGGCACACAGGCAAGTTCGGCACCAACCCTTGCTTCACCATGCACAGCACCTCTGGAAGACCTTTCCCATGTTCACCTCCCAAAACTATCTAGTCATGAACCGCAAGACAAAGGGAAACCCAGATTCAAAAGGCACACAGGTCAGCATGTGCATCGTTTGGATGAGGGGCGAAGCACCAAGAC
>KV908385.1:135000-205000 GCA_002005505.1 Botryococcus braunii
AAACCATGGGCCCGTCATTTCATATTGGAGGTCGCCACCGAAGGCAGTCCTGCATGCTGTAACATACTGCATCCAATGAAAGGTGTTATGCGAGATTTACCGATCTTCCTACTCCCCTCACGTGCATTGCAGGCAATGCCGGCCCAGCATGCCGGCCGGGTGCACGGCGGGGGGCCGGACCCGGGCCCCGGCCCCCTGCCGGCCCGCTTAAATTTCGCCTTCCCAGCAAGCGACAGCTCGACTCGAGCCGGACTTCCCTGAAGATGTTACAATGCACACCTGTGTGTAACCTTCACAAATAAGCATTCATCAGTAAGGGATGGAAGGAGAACTCTGTTCTTTTAAAAGGAAATCTTCTTCTGTTCCTTGCTTGGTTGAGAGAAGTGAGTTGCTCCCGAGGAATTGCTAGTCATGGACGCTAGTAAACAGTATTGGGATCCGAAGTACGAGTTCAATGCCCCACGTTTTTATGACTTCGCCACTCAGAATGATGATTCGGACGGGGATGTTTGGTTCGACAGCGTTGAAACAGCTGGTATGACTAGCCACTTTCGGGTCTTATTGCACGCTTGGGAAAGGAACAATAAAGATAGTGGTTTTATCAAATAGGTTTCGGGTTAGTTGTATGGGTCCAAGGCAAGGGAGCTCCAATGTGTCGACGGTTTAATTGTACAAAAAAACTGCGGTGGGGTGTTCCATTTTTTGTTGAACTGAACCCTTGTAACATGTGAAGGTTTAAGAACACCTGCCTCCCGCGGAAAGACCAGAAAAAGCTCTGATGAAGCCCCTTCCTCCCGCCCAAAGGTAATTTTATTTCTGTGTGCCTTGCCCAAATTTGTTTTGACAGTCAGTTACTCTTATGTTCAAGCTCGCCTTATCATTAGTTGAACCTGATAGCTAAGATGTCACTGTGCAGGACTTACCCGGGTCCCCCCTCAACGCATGCAGTTATGGCAAAGAGAACGTAAGCAGAACTCTTGGCAAGAAAGGCATATCAGGGTTAATATCAAGAATGCCAAAGCTTTTTATCAAAACGCCTTTATTTCCTAGAAACAGCAACTCCCTCGTAGCAACTGCATCGGCAAAAGAAGGGCAGAAGGAGGGAAAACAGCATGCTCCATCAGCTGTAGCGCCCATTCGGTGTGTAGTCATTGATTTCTTCCTGCCCCTGAGGTCTAGGTTCGTCTAAACTTCTTGACAGGGCCCATTCAACTGTGGCTCTGCAGTGAGCGTGCTGGCAAAAGAATGAGGAATCATTCTCATGATGAACCTGGCGGGGACGGTAAGGACACGCAGCAGAATACCATCAGCAGGCAGGATGGGAAGTTTGCAGTACTCCCTCCGAGGGATCACACATTTCCAAAAGCAAAGCGGGCAAGGATGATAGGACCCCAGGTGCACATCCAAACTCTGGACTTATCAACGTACATCAGGATGCCGCAGGCCACATTTTAGACGCTGTTCAAGTCACCAATGAAAAGCACAAACCAGCTTGGCTCCCATCTGTGTCCTTGCAACAATTATCTCTAGGATCTTCAATACCGATGTCTTGAAGACCCCCTCTTCTAGCTAATGTCAGTTGTTTTGGGGCTAACAGGGTGATGGGAAGGAAGTGTGGAAACCGCTTGCTCTCCAAGTTGCACAGTTTGAGAGCAACTTGGCTTGCCGTTCATGCGTGAATACCAGGTCGAAACCTGGTAAAGAGCAGCTACACGTGACAGAGCCAAAGGTGCCTGTCCTTGCCACCCGCCCCCCCCCCCCCCCTTGTGCCAATATCTCATTTGCTTTTGGGACATCTCACTGATGAATGGCAAGCGCAGGAGATAACATTTGCAACTGACCGCCGAATGAGGGGCAGCAAGTATAAATCTCGGGAAGACGAAGAGGCTGAAGCCATGAGGATGAAGTCCCCATTCAAGGCTAGGGCTGTCAGGTAATTTAACAAACAGTAAGTGTTGATCCCGAAAACGTCATTAGTAGACAAAACATACTCTATCGGAGCTCCTGAACTATTATCATGAGCAACTTCTCTGCTCTGAAAGTTCTCTTTGTCTCTCACACCAGAAAGTGTGTGGATCCAGTCATCATGGTCGCATAGCCTGCCAGAGAGGGGCTTTTGCCTGGACAGGAAATCTATTTTAAACGGTACGAGTGCACAAAATCTCCCATCCACAACAGCAAAGCCCTTGACCAGGCCCGAGACCCCCTGCCTTGCAACAAGACACAGAGCAGCACAGCATACAGCAAGTGAGATGGGCGGCAGTGAAGCACATGTTAAGCCGTTTCAGGCTCAGCGTCTAAATCCAGCAATTTTGCAAGGACCGGTGCGACTGCGTCCTTTAATTTGTACTACATTTTTGAGAGGGCTATCCTGAGGCTCCATCCCTTGCTGCTGAATTCCTGTCTCAGTGACTGCATTCATGTGCGTACTGGTCTTTGCCCTATTGGTTGCATTTGCTCTCAACATATTCTGTGTCAATTCACAGACATTCATCCCCACTAGATCACATGCAGTACCAACACAACCGCATTCTCCTTGGCTTTCAACTCGTCTCCGCAACAGGGGTGGTAAGGTGAGAACTTCCTTCAAACCTTCCTTTTTTTATATATGCAATTTTCTCTTTGGAGCGGGGCTGAAGCCTCTGTTTCTGTTGAAGTTTTCGCCACAGTGCACTCTCATATGGTAAAGTCCTCTTTGTTGGGCAAATGCGGTCATAATTCTGTAAATCAAACAATCTGCGAGGCAAAAAGATGCCAGCTCAATGTCACTTTTCATTCACTGTGAATACGTGATTCGTGCCTCTTGTTTAACTGTGAAACCTGTCACCCAGGGGTAACACCTCGTTTATAGGAGACTAAAGTCGTATTTTACTTGCTCTCAAAAGGACCATTCAACTCTAAAATGTGCCGGAGTACTCTCCCAAGTAATATAATGACAGCCATCCTTTGTGACAGTGCTTGCATAAAACAAGATGGACTGAGGGAACAAATTCCATTGAGAACAGCACAAAACCCACAAGGTCTGCCTTCTGCACAGTTCGGATAGTCCAGGACGGAAAGGAAGGAAGATTGTGCAGAATGAAAGTTCGCTTTGGACTATGGTTCATTATATCTTCTTTCCAGTGTCAGTTGAGGATCAATAAGTTGGAGGGTATTATTGCTTCTGAGCATCGTGCTGTTGAGGAGGTCATCCCAAACAGTCACTGGGTTTTCAGAATGTGAGTGTTTGTTGGGGGGGGGGGGGGATGCGGTAGGGCGCTTTCACATTAAAATGTATCTGCGGGTAGAATGAAGATGTGAATCTGGGGCGCTTAAGGGAGGGCAGTTTGGGGTTCATCAGTCTAGTAAGGTTGAAGGCATAACCCACCTCCTCCAAAAAGCTTTCCTCTCTTTGCACACATCCAACCAATAGGGAAGCCTGCTATGTCTTCACAGAGGGTTGGTAATCTTGATGAAGGCCACTCACGTTCCTGGACCTCGATAAGCATGTTTTTGTAGCGTTTTCTTCAAAAAGTGGGTTGGCGATTTCACAGTACATTGTGAAATGGGCAGCAGGAAGATGGATCATTTTCTTTGGGTGCACCTCCAACCAGTCAGAAAAGGTACTGTCCAACCCTCTCATGATTCCCTTGCCACGTAGGGGTCGTCTCGCCCTCATATGCACATGACTTCTGGGATATTTTGCTACCTAAGAGTTTAACAGTGTCAAGAACCCCATTGCAGAGCATCCTGGCTCGTTTTTGCTATTGTTTGGTTTGTCACTGTTTCCTTGCCTATGCCTCCTAGTGCAGGTTTGGCAGTGTACTGCCGGAACCAGCGGCTTTATCTTGAGGCGTCAGACTGCAACTGCATTTCAACAAGTACTTGGGGTGTTACAGGTTGACTCCCACAGCTGATCGCAGCAGGTCCAGGCAACAAGCACGTAGAAAACATCCAATGTTGACACGGTCGCAGAAAAAAGCGCCTAGAACCCTTGTGCAGAACACAGTAACGATACCAACACCCTTTCACCTTGAGAGCCTTGGACGACATGAGAAGGTAATATCGCAAAAAATATGAAGATAAGAAGATGCGTACATGATTGTTGCCATAAATTTACTAGGTTGCTGAGAGGGTCCCACAACCAACACAAGTGTGGGGGTGTCCGCAAGATACACAAAGGTCCCCCCCCCCCCCTAAAACAAACAAACACACACACACACACACACACACACACACACACACACACACACACACACACACACACACACACACACACACGACCCCACAAAACAACTGCAGCAACAACAGTTACACGTCTGCAAAACTGACTTCTGGCTATTGGCTTCCTTTGTACTCGCAGGCAGCAGCTGACAGAGAAAGGCAACACCAAGTGGACTTAGAGCGGGCGCGTAGGGGCACAGAGTTCAAGGTATCAAGTATTATTCTGTTAATATCCTTGCTTGCAATCAGTTGTAACTATCATAAAGAGATGTCTCAACATTAAAGTATATGATGGGTAACCCAGGCTCAACCCATGCACATTCCCGCACAACCGTTTGTCCCTGCCCGATCCAGTAAGCCGCCGACACGCCCGAAGCCAATAGCCTTAGCAGTAGTAACACGTAGTGTGGAACGGGCAAAGTTTGATGATCAGGTGGCTCAAAAGGAGGCAGCTCAACAGGTGACTCGCAACCCAATCTGTCACTGACCACCTTTGTCTGTGAATGGGTTCTGCTTACTGAATGGCTTTGGAGGTTAACCCAGGCTGAGAGAGTTGCGGCCGAGCTTGCTAAAAAAGAGCAGGAGGCTAAGGAGGTAAAGGAGTATCGGAGAACACTGCAGTTCAAGGTGCATGGATTACCTGATGCTGTATCTATGTGTGGAAACTTTAGCCCTCAGAGACATTCTGATGGATTTCTGAGAATGTGATATGGTTGCGCAGGCCCGACCACTCCCAAGTTACATGAGATGAATGTCAACACGCTTGTGTGCTTCAAAACCTGTGGTCATTGTAAATTGCAAAGTCTAGCAAACCGAACTGGCATCAATGGTTGTTGCCCAATCTGCAATGGTTTGCCAAAGCTCGCACGCGTTCACCCGTCATGGGGTCTTCCTTGCAATGTCACAAGTTAAATTAATCCAGGCAGATAATTCAGCGTGAGGAATGTACCGCATGTGCGTCAATCTGACCATGTACTACATAAATGCCGTTAAAAGCTAACCACATCGAACATGAAGGGTGCATCAGCAGAGTTCAGGACCCTTCCATTTAGTTGGCATTTGTATATGTTCAATTTCTTGGAAGAAAAATGTTGCCCTCTGCAATTAGAGTGTTTCGTCAATAAGCAACAAGTCCCACAATTTAAAGGATGACCTCAAATTGTTGCAAGAAACAGAGAAACTTTCACTCCATGCCACTGCCAGTTCCTATTCTCATTGAAGAGGACGTTGTGTAACTGATGCCCATTTGGCAAGGGATCCATCAGATTCTCGCTGCTGCAACAAGTTGTTTCCACAAAACATATACATTAAAGATTGTATTTTCCGAGTACTCCAATGGCAGGGAGCATCCAGTTCTTCAGAGGTCTTGGCTAACATCTCATTGGAATAAGAGTTAAAAGAAAGTAAACATTCATGTATCCAGGGTATTTGAAGTCAAATACCCTGGGGAGGGGCGTGATTATAAGACGCCGCCTTTTTGACATATGTACCGCTCAAACTGGTCACATTATTCTTATCAGTGGGAAACCCAGGTTTTTGGTCTCATCAACAGTAACCTGCTGTCATGCTGGCTTTGCAAGCTGCGTTGGGTTTTCATGATTTGGTAAAATTAGAAGAAACGGTTCACCTCGTTTCCATTGAGATTGTTGGTGCTTTTTTGCTTTGTTATGCTGGGTTTTCCCCATGAGAGAACCGAAACAGGACTGGGGTCTGGACCTCTTATGTAGCAGTCCGAGGGGCAAACAACAAGTGTAGGACTGGTTGAGATGAATTGTGTTGTTGGCAACACTGATTGTGTCTTGAACGCTGCCTTAATGCATTTCCTCCTGAGCATTGCATTCGGATGTTGCACATGAAGGCTTGACACATTCTTGACATTAACGTTCATTAAGAAGTGCAGATCAAGTCAATGATGTTTAAACAAATTTGTTGAGCGTGCTTGCAGATACTTATCACATAGGGTTTTAGGCTCGTTCCCAGTACTGTGCATCATCATGCACGGCTGTAATCAAGAAGTATGGAAATTTCATGATTGTGACAATGATCTGCTTCTCGCAGGATAAAAGTTTTTTCTGACTTCATATTACGAAGTGTGCTCGTGCCTTGTGTTGAAGAAAAGAAATCTATGCTGAGGAATATTTCGATGCATCATAAGTGGATCCTTAGGTTGACGCCTACAATGTGCAAATACCCTTCTGTTGGCACACTACAATCCAAACTTCGTGAATAGGTCTTTTGATTGCATGTACTCAATGCCAGGGTTCCTGTTGAAGATGATCATGGCCCTCACTTAATCAGAGTAGGCTGGACATACTAGCTAGTATGCCCATAGTACGGTCAAGAGATCTGTCAGACAGTGTCCGCCAGCCAGTCATATTGCATGTATATCATGATGTCCTGTCCTAAGAGAACCATTGAAGAAGAGTACAATGGTGCAGTTTCGGCTTTGTTTGTCCGTGGCCAGGTATTGGATACATTCAGAGTCTGTCGATTATAATTTGGCAGCTGCATGAGACAGGCATGGGAACAAGCATTTGGAAGTGGCTACACAGGTGGATCCCACCAGGGTTTTATTTTTTGGCCGTTGGCAACCAACTTGGCCGCAGGGTGGCAAATTTTGGCGGAATTGGCCGCAAAGCACGGCAGTTGGACGTACCCGGCCGGCAATTTTGACCGCAAACGTTTTTGATCGAGGGTTTTCATCGGCCTTCGATGGCCGCAAGTGGTTTTCATGTTCGCGCCCTGCGTCGGCCAGATGGCCGCACGGCCTTAGGGGTTTTCGCTCTTGTCCGGCCATTCGAACCAAAATTGCCTTCGGCTAGATCGACGATCAGGGTCCTCGAGTCGAGGTCTTCGAGTCGGAGTTCGACTGCTCACTCATTCGTTGCGCGACTCCTCCACTTTGGTACCCATGGACACCACAAGTCTGAATCCGATGTGGATTACATCATGTCACATGATTCATTTGTTACGAATCTTGCAATACAGTACGTCGACCTGGGCGACTCGCCCACTGCAATAGGCGGGTTTCTGTTGCCGATTCAAAATTGCCAGCACTTGCGGAGTCCGCACTGCGGCTAGACATACTTAACCTCATCTAGAGCCCTTATTTATTGTTTCAGCAGGGGAGGCTAGGAGCTCCAACGTGAATAACATTGAATAAGCACGTATTGAGATGACGTTGAAACAAACAACAATCTTTGGACTGCCTGCAGGAGGCCAGGAAACTCAGCATATGATCCAGAGAGAGTACATCACCAACGGCGGCGAATTTGCGAGCACCTTGTGGATATCATTCACAAATGTCCAGGAAAACATGTTAGAGAGTCAACAAACTAATGGAAAATCTCCTTTGTTTTGGAACAATGACGGCACATTGAAGTATGCTGCGGGCGCACACATTGATCATGAACTTTAGCTGCATATAACGTTAACTTCCATGCGAGGACGTGCTAAGCTTACTTCAGTGACTGAGGAGCCTGTGGATGAACAAGGCTTCTTGGGTGAGTCCAGTATACTTGTATGCTGCGTTATGTTTGCCAATGCCAGTCTTCTGGTACCACCGGTGTCATAAATATGACACCTTTGTAATGGCTTTAAAAGCAAATGGGATACAAGCATTCCAATGGCACCTCTAAAGTTGTTAGCATGTTGCATTGCAGGAGTAGTAGAAGAAGTCAAAGCACAAGTGACTCTTGCGGCCAACCTAGCGTTGGACAAGATGCGTGTTCTTATAAAGCACGATAATGTAACGGATGCCTTTAGGGTATTGCAACTACCCTTTTGGATTGATCACAAGGACGACGATCAAGATGAACTCATGACTCAAGTGAAGGAAAAGGTCGAAGTTCTGAAGATGCATTACGGAAGGCCAGCGTACCTAGCAAGTGGAGAGGAGGTTGCACCTTTGGTTTCTTCTTCTGGCTTGGACCAAGAATTTGCCTTCTTCACTGGCAGGTATCGCCGGTGGTTTTTGCCTTTCCAATCTTCTATTGCATGCGCATGTACAAATCGCTCATCATGTTGGCAATAGCATTTTTCTGTATTATTTTCCTCTAAGGAGATCGTGTTTACATACATGCATGTGTGGATTGGAAAGCCGGCTATGCGTAAACGTATGAGAGCTTTGCCTCATTCACATTGCATATAATTTCATTAAGAAGCCACTTGGCTGGAACAACCTACTTATGCTAAATAAGTATTTGTGCAGGATGAAGTCGGCGGCTCGCTGCGCTTTCTCAGTTGAACAAACAACCGAAGCTTTCTGGGAGAGGACATTTGTTAGCGCTGCCCATATTCACATGCCAAACTTTGCGCTGCTGGCAAGAATCATGATGAGCTTGCAGTCAACCAGCGTGGAGAACGAGAGAACTTTCAGCCTAATGAACCTGCTAAAGAGTGCACTTCGAAATAGAATGGAGCAAGAACTCCTGCAAAATCTTTGCCGCATTCAACGCAGCCATTACACACCTCAGACGTTTCCGTATGACAAGATGCACAAAGCTTGGATGAGTACTGAGCGATACATGTACGACGTGTAGGTGCGTATCCATGGACATCCATGTTGATGGATAGCTCTTCATTTAACAGTTTTGAGAGTATTATCAGTTGGTCAATAGGGCAAGGATCTCCAACACGGATTTTGAGCAGCAGACCGCTTGGACAGTCCAATTTGAAGTCAGGGAACATACAAGAGTTGTGGCCGTAGCTTAAGTGTGTGGCATGGCGGTCCGTCGGCCTGAGTGGCCGCACATTTTGTAAGCAATGGGAGGTGGCCGGCCATGATTTGCCGCAGGTCAAACGTGCAAGACCCCCTTCATCGGCCACTGGGCCGCAAGGCAAAAACCAAAAAAAAAAAAAAAAAAAAAAAAAAAAAAAAAACCCTGGATCCCACCATCATTTGCCTGCATTTACACGAGACATTGTGCTTCAGGATGCTGGCTACATATATGAAGCACAATGTCTCCTAAATATAGTAGAACTATATAGTTCCTGGTGTTGTATATACAACACGAGATATCCTTACTAGACTTGCAGCCACAGGTACGTTGCAGTTGCAGACAGAAGTCGATCAGATCTGTTAACGGGGTGCCCTTAATTTTACATAAACCTTTCCTCCGCATGTGCTGGGACATGCACACTTCCCATATTGCCTGAGACTTAATGTCTGCTGAAAGTGGCATTGTTGCTATAGTGCTGTATGGTGGCCATTGGGACTAGACAATGTCCTAGCATGCTTTGCTGCTGTGCTTCCGGCTACTGGCTACTGTTTGGACGCTGACATGTCATCACCTTAGCCCTACAAGCAGGGTTCGCGGCGAAAAGAATGACGTGGGGCGAAAGGCGAAACTCTGGGAGGGGCCTGAGGCGAAACTACTCAGGCCAGGCGAAAGTTTTCTGATAGCATATCCTTGTAAGCGAAAAGATTCTGAGTCCATCTGTGTAGCTTACATGCCCCAAAACGTTTTTTCACCATAGACTAACATGATTCATTGAATTGGCCATCACAACTGGTAGCATACACACACTAAAAAACGCCACAAACTAACACCCTGATGGTGCACTCACCCTGCAATCAATCTCATGAGTCTTTTCTAGTGTTTTTGGACACACACGCGCATAAATGCATTTGTTGAGTTCTGAACATTATTATTGAATGCCTTGTGCTTTAAGTGATCTTCATGTGTGCACTATTAGGATATGGGTCCATTGAGAACATAAGGTACAATCCTATCTAGATCACACGTTTGTCGGATGAACTCTTAAGGCTGCCCCACCGGAGTGAATACCAACTGGTTGTGAAAGATGCTGGGCATCACCAGATGCTAGTCTTGTCCGACAGTTGTGTGTGGCGTCTATTGACGACCTGTCTGCTTTGTACAGGTACGGTGCGGCAGTGTGTGTTGTATCATTGTTGCTATTGTGAGAGTGAACAAGCTTAGTGTACCCTGTAGTCACTCAAACAGATAAGGGACAGTGACTTCAGGGAGTATAGGCATGTACTTGAACGTAGCCGTCTAGAGCCTTATCTAGTGATTGCTTGATCGGTGCTTGTGTACAAGATAATGATGTAACGGAACTGGTTGTGAAAGATGCTGGGCATCACCAGATGCTAGTCTTGTCCGACAGTTGTGTGTGGCGTCTATTGACGACCTGTCTGCTTTGTACAGGGAAAGCCGATTGCCCATAACCTTTCACAGGTTATGGGCCCACGCCCTTCCAGCTGAGCCAAGTAAAAGCAGGAGTGAAGGTCGTCTACGGATGGGTCAGACGTAAGCGTCAACAAAGGAGCTCGAGCATGGCGCAGCGGCGCAAGGGAACTCGAGTGTACCAGGACCATTATCTTACTCACAGTTTACCTTTCTGGGAAATTCATAATTGAAGTTTTAGCTGTGCTTTATCATTCATAGACGTTGTCTAGAAGCACTGAGTGAGTCGGGCCGGACTCCGGCGCAAACTTCTGAGGGGAACATATCTGCTACTACTGTGCAAGACTGGCTGGTAAATTTCCATGACATGGAGGGAATTGTAGGGTATTGCTGCATTCCAGAAGTTTATGAGTAAGTTTGGCTGGTGAAGTGACAATAGTATGACAAAAAGGGGCAAAGAAAAGGAAAGTAGCAGTGAAACAGCAATGTCTCAACCTGGAGAAGTCAGTGGGGCCACTCCAGGGCAGTCTATGACCGGGACACAATCAGCCACTGCAGAACCAAAGGTGGAGATTGACAAGGCAGCCTACATCCCCAATACCTCTAATCCAAAGATGACTGTCATGCTTGATGATGGAGGGCGCAATTTTGAATTTTGGTATGAAAATTTGGAGGCGTGCGCAAACACCAAGGGGGTCAGAGCGGCTTTGGAGAGGCCAATGCCAGGGTCGGTGGAGAACTCAGCCATCAAGCAGTGGCTGATCCAGTCAGTTCCAGTCATCTGGCATTCTCAGATCTCATGCCACAAAGCAGCGTTCGACTTCATCGCGTGGGTGAAGAACAGTCACACTGGAGGGAGCAACCAAGACATCAACCTTGAGTGGTACAAGGAAATGGAGCAGGGCATCAAGACAGGGGAGACACTCAAGGTCTACCTCTACAGAATGATGGATCTGGCTACAAGTCTCAGAAACAACGCGTTCATCCTCTTGGACCACAATGTTGGGGAGCTGATGGTGAAGGGCCTCCCTCCTGTGCAGAGGCTCGAGTCCCTGGAGGTTATGGCAACCGACAAGCCGCCATTGGAGCTGATTCAAAGAATCCTGCGCGCCGCAGCCAGCCGTGGGTACAAGGACCCACCTGCAGAGGGAACACCTCAGGCCATGGCAGCTGCAGCAGTGGCTGGTCCCTCTGGGGGGGTAGCTGGAGCGTCATCAAGCGCTGGAGCTGCACCAGGAGTGGGAGCAGTACCGGGAGTTGGAGCAGCACTACCAGCAAACGAACAGCCTCCCGCTGGCCCCTCTGCAACTACTTTTGGTGGCAGGGGGCGTGGACCTGGCAGGGCAAGAAGGCCCAGAGAGGAGCTTACATGCCACTTCTGCAAGGCAAAGGGCCACTTCATGACTGACTGCGGACCGCTCAGGCAGCTGCAGGCTCTGCATCAAAACATGCAAGCGGCAAGCGTTGGGCCTGCAGCTTACTGGGGCCAGGGAGGCCCACAGTCGTCTCCTCAAGCCTGGTGGGACCATGGATCTGGCCGGGGTGGCCCGCCTTCATCCGCTTCCAGCCCTGGACCTCCTTCAGCATATAACTATCCAACAAGTCAACACACGTTTCCGGGGTGGCATTTACCACCTCCACCCCCTCCTTCTGGTGAGGCGATGTTTATCTCTCTCAATGTGCTTGCCCCAACTTCGCATGGAGCTAGCAGCACATCTTGGTTAATAGATAGTGGTGCCTCTGTGCATATAGTCAATGATCTCTCATTGCTCCATAATCCAGTTATGCATAGACAGCCTCTTCCTCTGCACTTGGCAACCTCAGACGCCAAGGGAGGAATCATTGCATCTGGGTCTGTATGCCTTGTGAATGCAAGGCACGAAGTATTCTGGCTGCACAATGTGCAGTGTGTTCCTTCTGCGCATACCAACCTCATTTCAGTCACTGGTGCAATTCAGGATGGAGCATCTTTCCTGACTGACACTGCAGGTGGTTACACAGCCATGAAGGGACCTGAAGGGTGGTGTGGAGATATCACCCGCGCACGAGGTCTGTTTTTTTTGGAGTTTGTTAGTCCTGTCAGAGGGCAGCAAGTTGGCTGCAGACATATTGATCACATGGCTGAGGCATCTCATCTTAGGAAAGGACACGTGTGTAGCGAGAGATCTCTGTGGCATGCTAGGTTAGGTCATCCTGGTGCCAGCAGCATGCAGAGGTTCTCCAAGGAAGATCTGGTTACAGGAATCAATATCTCCCTTGCTCCCTGCTCTGAGTGCCCCAAGCACTGTGAATCGTGTATACAAGGGAAACACTCCAGACCTCCTTTCCCTGTATCTTCCAGGCCTGCACATCACCCACTCGATAGAGTCCATGTGGATACTGTGGGTCCCATATCACCTCCTGCCATCACAGGTGAACGATATTGGGTCACTGTAGTGGATGAAAGTTCACACCAAGTTGCCTCCCTGCCTGTGAAGTCAAAGGATTGCATCCCAAAGGCTGTGATAGACCTGCTCCGTTTTTGGCAGACCCAACGAGGCACGGTTGTGAAGTGTGTGAGGACTGACAGGGGTTCAGAGTTCCTGAACCAGCAATTCAAAGAGTTTTGTGCTCAGCAGGGCACTAAGATGGAGTCCTCAGCGCCCTACACGCCTCAGCAGAATGGGGTGGCGGAGAGGATGAATAGGACCCTGAAGGAGCGAACAAGGACTCTGTTGGTCCATGCTGCAGCAGACCCCTCCCTTTGGAAGGAGGCGCTTGAGACAGCTACCCTCCTCTACAATGTGGGTCCTACTTCAGGCAGGTCCCTGACCCCCATGGAATTATTCTTTGGTGTCAAACCTGATGTGTCTGTGCTGCGCACGTTTGGCTGTGTAGCCCATGTGCACATTCCCAGTGGCCAAAGGTCTGTTTTTGGGCCCAAGACCATCCCTGGGATGTTTACTGGTTATTGTCCCCAGTCTAAAGCGTATCGTGTGTACGTGGGGAATGGAGTGTGGAAGGAGAGTAGGGACGTCAGCTTTATCGAGCACTTGAGGGGGGCTGAGAGAGTGGGTCTATCAAAGGTCCAGCCTGGGTCTGTCTATGATTCTAGGATATCACCCCCCCTTGGCAGTGAGAATCTGGCAACGCCTCAAGCAATTCCCTCTGCTGCTCCACCCACGTTCTGGGATGAGGAGGATGACCATGGAGTGGAGACGCTTTCCACTGGGGCTCCTGGGACCTCTGGACTTTGTGCTGGGGATCAGTCTGGAGACGGGACTACAGCAGCACATGACCAAGGAAACCCCACCAGCCTGGATTCTACTGTTGGGACCCCAGAACCATCTCAGCACTCGTGGTCGGTGCTTGAGCATATGCAGAATCTGGCCAGGGGGGGTGTAGAAACTCAATCCCAGGTAGAAAAAATGCAGAAGGTACAAGAGGGGTTGCGAATGCAGGGGAAGTCACAAATTCCCCTTCCTCCAGGGACCACCCTTACAAGGGAGCAGCGTTATGTACAGCGCGTGGCTAGGAGAGAGCATTCTGACATCCCATTGCATGCCCCTGACCCAGGTCAGGCAATTGTGAGTGAGCCAAACATGGTTGGTCTCCCTGATATGCAGGGGCAGGTTGAGACAGTCGAGGCTATGTTCGGTGCAGATGTAAGAGATGAGAGCAGTGGGTTAGACATGCCAGCAGTAGGGGAAGCTGGTGCCCAATCCCAGTCACTGGCTAGTCATGCTTATGGTGTGCAGGCTGACATTGTAGGCGCAGCTCAGGCAAGTCTGGGTAGTGTGCCCAAGTGTGAGTCCAGGAGAGAGAGAGAGCTGCTGCTCCCCTCTGCATTGCGGAAGGTGCGAGAATGTAAGGGTGCTGCACATGAGTCCAGTAGTCAAGGAGAGAGAGAGAGACTTGAGAAGGAATCAGATAATCCCGGCAGTACTGCCCAGTCCCAGCATAAGGTACATAATGTACCTTATTCTGGCAACCAGGGAGAGAGAGAGAGAGAAGGGAACAGCATCAGTAAGGCTGACAGCCCTGCTGCACCACAGCATAAGGTACAGAGTGTACCTTCTGTCAGGTTGGGAAAAGTTCACGTGCCCTCAAACTTGAGGGAAGCCCAGCGCTCACCTCAGTGGGAGTTTTGGCAGCAGGCAATGCAAGAGGAGATGGAGTCTTTAGACACCCATGAGGTTATGCAGTATGTGGAAAGACCCCATGGGCAGAAAGTTATCCCTGTTCATTGGATTTTTTCTACAAAAAACGATGCACATGGGAATGTCACTCGGTTTAAAGCAAGATTGGTTGCCCAGGGTTGCAGACAGATTCCTGGTATAGATGTTGGTGAGGTTTTTGCACCTACCAGCAGCTATGGTGCTAGGAGAGCTGTGCTGGCAGTGGCTGCCACACAAAATCTTGAGATCCACCAAGTGGATATCAAGACAGCTTTTCTCAATGGGGAGTTGGAGGAAGAGGTCTATGTGACCCAACCACCAGGATTTGAGAATGGCAACACGAGAGTTGTGTGCAAGCTCAGGAAGGCACTCTACGGTCTTAAGCAAGCCCCACGGGCTTGGCACAAGACCTTGAGCGACAAGTTGAGCGTGATGGGGTATAGTGTGTGCAAGAGCGACGCTGGGGTATACATCAGGAGGGCCCCTGATGGTAATCTGTCGTTTATTCTTGTTTATGTCGATGATCTTCTCATAGTTGCCAGAGTGGTTGCAGAGATTGAGTGGGGGAAAGAGTTATTGAAGAAGGACTTCACCATCCATGATTTGGGAGAGGTGAATGATTTCCTGGGGTGTCAGGTCCTACGCAATAGAGTTCAGGGTACTATTTCCATGAGTTGCACTCCCAAGATTGATGCTCTTGTGGAGAAGTTTGGCGTTGCTGATGATGGACGTGGGGTTGATACCCCCATGTCCAAGGACTTCGTGGCTAGCAGCAGACCCGAGTCCTCAGATGGTATGTCACATGGGGCTGGTACCCCTCTGCCACCTGGTCATCGATACTGCGAGTTAATTGGATCGTTACTGTACATAGCCAATACGACCCGGCCTGACATTTCTCAGGCTGTTGGAGTGTTGTCAAGGTATAGAATGACACCCACTACCTCACACTGGAATGAGGCCATTCGAGTGCTGAAGTACTTGAGAGATACCAGAGAGTTAGCTCTTACTCTGGGTGGAAAGGGCCCTGAGCTAGAAGGCTATGTTGATGCCGACTATGCTGGGGACCTGGACCACAGGTATTCCACCACTGGCTATGTTCTATCAGTCTATGGTAGTGCCGTGGTTTGGGGAAGCAAGAAGCAGAGCTCAGTTGCTACCTCAACTGTGCAAGCTGAGTTTATGGCAGCTGGCCATATTGTGAAGGAAGCCAACTGGCTAAGGGGCTTCTTGGAAGAGATAGGGGCTGCACCTTGGAGGGTCAAAATTTTCTGTGACAACCAAGGATGCATTTCTAATTTACGGAACCCCCTGTATTCCAAATTCACAAAGCACGTTGCAGTAAGCTTCCACTACGCTAGGGAAGCTATGGCACTTGGGCAGGTAGATATCCTCTATGTGGAATCTGCACGCAATGTGGCTGACATTATGACCAAGCCACTTGCCAAGCCCGTGTTTGTTGGTCATCGTGATTCACTAGGTTTGAGAAGATACACTTAAAGCATGCAGGCAAGGGGAAGTGTTGAGTTCTGAACATTATTATTGAATGCCTTGTGCTTTAAGTGATCTTCATGTGTGCACTATTAGGATATGGGTCCATTGAGAACATAAGGTACAATCCTATCTAGATCACACGTTTGTCGGATGAACTCTTAAGGCTGCCCCACCGGAGTGAATACCAACTGGTTGTGAAAGATGCTGGGCATCACCAGATGCTAGTCTTGTCCGACAGTTGTGTGTGGCGTCTATTGACGACCTGTCTGCTTTGTACAGGTACGGTGCGGCAGTGTGTGTTGTATCATTGTTGCTATTGTGAGAGTGAACAAGCTTAGTGTACCCTGTAGTCACTCAAACAGATAAGGGACAGTGACTTCAGGGAGTATAGGCATGTACTTGAACGTAGCCGTCTAGAGCCTTATCTAGTGATTGCTTGATCGGTGCTTGTGTACAAGATAATGATGTAACGGAACTGGTTGTGAAAGATGCTGGGCATCACCAGATGCTAGTCTTGTCCGACAGTTGTGTGTGGCGTCTATTGACGACCTGTCTGCTTTGTACAGGGAAAGCCGATTGCCCATAACCTTTCACAGCATTCCCCCCGGTACACGCACGCACGCACGTGCGCGTGCGCGCGCACACACACACACGCACACACAACCTCCCCATCCATAAATCCCACACTGCAGCTGCATATTAAATTGAGAACCCAGGGAAATGAGGCTCTTAAGTTCCATGAAGGAGATGGGCTGGCCGTTGCCGGCTATCCGAGATCTCAGATCATCCCGAAACCCGCGGCCCACAGGCCAAGATTCTCTCGTCGTACATCCGAAACTGTACTGCATCTGTACTTCTCAACTGGAAATTGTACTGCATCTGTACTTCTCAACTGGAAATTGTACTGCAAATGTACTGCGCCGCGTTGAAATGACGTGAAACACGTCGTTTGACACGCTGAATTGACTCTTACATGTCTTGCCTTTCGCCCCTTCGCCCACCCCCCCGGATGCGAAACTTCCTTCGCCCAGTTTCGCCTCCATGTAGGCGAAAGACTTTTGTCTTTCGCCGCGAACCCTGCCTACAAGCTAGCTCTCGACGCTGACTCCGCGCTCTCTTCTCTGCTGCCTTCTTCCAAAAGCCTGGTCGACCTGCGCATTGGGCTTGTAACTTCTTGTGGGAATCCGTGACAGCCCGGTGATTCCGTTCGCTTCCACCTTCCTGGATCGCAGAAGGCGCCCTTGCGAGACGTACACAACTTGTTCAGTGCTGAGGGAACGGTAGGGGGGTAGAAGCTGGTAGCATAGGTGAAAGTGGGTTTTCGGGGTCGAAATTGGAACTTCTACGAATGTCCAGGAAATGGGCGGAAACCGGCTTTGATCTGGACGAAATGACCGCGTCCCACTACTGCGATCAGGACCTGATCATCAGGTCCCTCCCGAATCTACAAACCTTCTCTGGTCTACGGCCTTGTTGCATAACCTACACTCTTGGATTACTTAACGGAGCCGTGCAGCACGCGTGGCTCCTTTTGCGTTGTCATCAGTCTCCTTATTGCGAAAGTGAACTTCCACCCGCATGCTGATTTAATTAAAGTGCTATGTGGAACCTGGGATCAGCTAGGGCGCTTCTGGGGTTGTCCGTGTTCGTGACGGCCCATGGCGTGCTCGCGAGTGATATCGTCGTTGGTGGTCTCCAGAATTGGAATATGGGATTGAAGTATGACCAAGTGAACGCTTCGATTGGTGATGCTCTGGTGATGCCCTTATCTACTCTGATTTGAGCCCGTTAGCACATACACGAACTTAGGTTGACGGGTATCTAGATATTGTTTTCGTTGACAGCCTGGTTTTCAGATATAATTATTAACAGTAGTTTGTAATAGTTTACGATCATCGATCACACCTATGCATATCTTGGCGCTGCATCCCCGACAGTTTCAGCTGAAGGGGGACCCTCGTGTTCGGTCATGTTCCGGTAGACGGTGGCCAGCAGCCGTTCGCACTTGACGGGTTTCCAATGTTGTAAGTAACATAACGTGAAAGCTGACTAGCCAGACAAGTCAGACAGGAATTAGCATTTAATGAAAGGACGTCTAAGGCCCCCTTAGACCCCAGAATGCGAAGAGTGTGTTTTGTCTCAAGATAAGAGGACACATGTTGTGTATGGCGCAGGTGTTCAAGTTTGATAGGGGCCAACACGATGTCTGGCAAGTCAGGGGGCCTTCATGTAATTTCAATGGCTCTCGAAAGTTGGCTGGCCTTGGAAAGGGCTATTACAGTGTCCGTCTGACGAAGCCAGGCATGTACTTTTTCTCCTGCTCCGTGGAGGGCCACTGTCAGAGCGGTATGCTCCTCAGTGTGAATGTATCAGGTAGGTCCTCCCCTGCCAATAAAGTGAAAAGATGGTGGTGGAGTCTTGCTTTCAAATTTGGATTGGGTCAAGACTGACAGACATCAGTATACACTCTAGTAACTTTTGGCCCTACACTGCAAAGTTTAAGATAACAATTAAGACATTGGAAGTAGCGGATTGCTTCCCCAATTTGTGGTGTGTTCTTTGTTGGTGCTTGGCTGGGCTGACAGGCATGCATGCTGGTACCCCCTCCCCCCGGGCTCGCTGGCAGGCCTGACAAGGCAATGGTGGACGGCCGATGGGGAAGGGGGAGGAGATTTTTGGGGTGGGGGAGGGGGGCTGGCGCGCGCGCATGTGAGGGAGGGAGAGGGGGAGGGGGAGAGAGAGCGAGAGAGGCAGAGGGAGCGCGAGAGGGAGAGGGAGCGCGCACGAGAGAGAGAGAGAGAGAGAGAGAGAGAGAGAGAGAGAGAGAGAGAGAGAGAGAGAGAGAGAGAGAGAGAGAGAGAGAGAGAGAGAGAGAGAGAGAGAGAGAGAGAGACACACACAAATTTACACACACACTAAGAAAGTGGGAAGCGGGGATTTACCACACGACACCAACATCCTGATTTTACCCTATGCTCTCAGACAAAGCAATCGTCAGGACAGGTGGCAGGATGTCCTAGGTAATGTGGGGAAAAATTATTCTTGGCCAACAGACAGACCAGCTATGGGGGCTTGCCGGGAGACCCCACATGCCATCCTGCAGACATAGTGACAGTGCATGCCAAATGGCAAGGCAGTCGAGATGGGCTTTCATGTAAACCCAATCTGCTAGGACCCCTCCCAGTACGGAGCCTGCAGCGTTTTGAGTGGAAGCGTGCGGGGGCGCGATAGAGAGGGGGAGAGCGAGAGAGAGGGAGGGAGGGAGGTGGGGACAGGCAAGCACACACGTTGAGAGGGGGGACGACACACGCACGCCCACTGGAGAGAGAGGGAGAGAGAGAGGGGGGTTGGGGGAGGGAGGGAGAGAGAGGTGTGGAAGGGAGGGGGGGCGAGGAGGGAACTCCAAAGAGGAAGAAGATCTGCAGCAGGCCAAAGCCAGTTAAGTCGTACTGTCAAGTCAACGACTTTAGTACCGACAGCCTGCTATTGCAAGGAAAGCATCTAAGAGATTAGGTATCAACAGCACACGCTGCACACAGGTGTGCCAAGGTTGCCAACTGACCCAACCCCAGATTCGCCAGCAAACCCGGTGTACATGCCAGCTGGCCCACAAGTGGGCAACGGCAGCTGCTCTGCACCGCAACTGGTGGAAGGAACAAACGACACATACACGACGCAGTGCACTAGTGTGGGCTGGCCGATGAACCCTGGAGATGTCGTAAACGCATTCTATGAGATGCCAATGCCGTATCCGCCCAATTCTCTCGTCACCACAGTTTCGCAGCACGCTGGCATCGTTGATTCCACCGGCCGCCCCGTGCCATTGTCCGAAATCTATGTACATCACTTCTTTGGGGATTACCGCAATGTGCGGGCAGAGGTGAGGTTTTTGTAGGAGTCACATGGCTTCCTCTTTCCTCCTGCTAGGTTTGTGGGTCTCGTGCAGGTTGCGTTTAAGTGCTGCTGTAGGTGGTCGTCCTGGAATGCGTGTTCATGTGTGGTCGTGCATGTCTGTTTGCACGTGTGTGTGTGTGTGTGTGTGTGTGTGTGTGTGTGTGTGTGTGTGTGTGTGTGTGTGTGTGTGTTGGGGTGGGGGGGTTGTACGTGTGCGTGCGTGCGTGCGTGTGCGTGTGCGTGTGCGTGCGTGTGTGTGTGTGTGTGTGTGTGTGTGGTGTGTGTGTGTGTGTGTGTGTGTGTGTGTGTGTGTGTGTGTGTGTGTGTGTGCTTGTGCGCGTACATAGGTGTGATTAAGCAGACACTTCCCTGCTGGTTGAGTGCTAGTGTGCATGTTTTCTTCTATGCATAATGCAAGTTTCAGCACAGCACAATGTCTGTGGCATCCGCGCGGCGTGAGTCTATGCAGAAGCACTTGTACTTCTGTTTACTGCCAGCAGCCTTGCTGTCATGTAGTTGAAACTGGTGGTGTTAGTGATCATACCACCGTATATTCATGTGATGTTGCATGTCAGATGTGGGCTGAAATCAAGGAACCATCCAATTCCCTGCGGGAGGTCTGTTGTATGACAGTGTGTCTGCATTAGCGCTTGACCATATACAAGCCTGCAGACACACTGTCATACAACAGACCTCCAGCAGGGAATTTGATGGTCCCTTTTTGGTCGCACAACCAAGCCCTTCATTTCCTGGCATTCATTCATCCAGTTGCAGACAAAGCCATCATTACCTGCACTGCGAACCCAGCAACTGTTTCTTATGAATGCTGGTGCGGACACTCTCTAACATTTTTAGGGTTTTTCCTGTTTTTTTCATATGGCATGGCGCCTATCCCTTATGGAAAGCTATCCATTATGTGGGTACTGAAAGGGGAGTGATATTGTGGATGGTGACAGGGAGCGGAGATTCGTGGATCCCTCACTAAAAAGCCCCTGCCTGCCCCTTACGGGCATGTCTTCAACTCCTCTGTGCTTCTCCAGCCTTCTAGCCGGTGCGCATCTTCCTGCTGCTGCCCCATTGCTGTACTCCGTGCCGATGACAAGCAATGTGTTTGTATTCATGACATTGCATCAGGCTTCCTTTGTCAGGCCATACCATTTTGAAATCGGCTGAAAGGCTTTTGAAGGGTACGAAGTGTGAGAGGTTAGCCAAACTATATTGTAAACTTAAAGAATATTGAAGGCGGCAAAGTATGGAAGGGTTAGCCAAACCATGTTTGGAATGGCTAAAGGGAACCAAAGGTACGAAGTATGCAAGGTTAGCCGGACCATCTTCGAAGAGGCTGACAGTCATGAAACGTTTTGGTTGCTTGGAAAAAGTGCATCATATCCAATGACCCTGTGCAGTTGGTGCCCATCGCGAAGCCACACTGAGCAAGGGGCTCCCAAGCGTCGGCGCAGGGCCTCCAACGTGCACATCATCAACACCAAGGGCGTACCGCCAATGAACTTGTACCCCTGCGTGGAGTGCTGGTGCCGCGACCAGCCGGAGTGGCTGAAGAAACTGATCGGAAACAAAACGATGGACGAGAGTGACGCCATCGGCTCGCGGCTTTCCAACGTCACCGTGAATGGGCGGACCAGGGTCGAGGCCCTCAGCTCTGCAGCTGAGCGGCTGAAGAGTGACCGGTACCGTGGCGGTACAGCGTGCTGTACCGCAGAGCAGTGCCTGTCGACACTTCCGCCCGAACCCACGGTGTACCACTTGCAGTACAATATCACGTACAGGTGGGCTGCTTCACCATCCTTTGCTGGCATGGGTTCGCCCTGGACGAGGGCCAACCTTCTCCACAGCTTCCTTTCCTCCTCCTTTTGGCACTCTTAAAACTGCTTGTTTGATGCTCTTTTTAGACAGATCGTTTTTCCTGTTTCAATTAGGGGAGCTATCCAGTGCTGTAAGGACGTTTTTTTAACTGGGCTTGGGAATTCCACCCTTCACGGCTTTTTAAAGAATCGGCCACTCGACGGAGGCATGCGGGCATAAAGACACTCTGTGGCCAAGAGTTGTGAAGGGTATGTTGTTTTTATTTTTAGTAATGTGGTTCTGAGTATGTTTCAGGGATATGTAGGTTTACTACTGCAGGGTACGATTTGCTTGTAGTCTAGCATGTAGGGGATGACTGGGACATTTCACTGCAGGGAAAAAGTGTATCAAGAGTGTCGTGGTATCAAAGTGTCGTGATGTTACTGTTTGTGCTTCACACTTTGTTGAAGAAGACACATGAAGGAGAAAGTGAAACTCCCTCATGCCATCAACATGTTCAGGGGGCACTCACCATGCAAACCGAGCATTGTGCAGACACAACTGGGAAGTGGGTTGCGGAGTTTGCACTTCCGACAATTCAGATCTTCACTGTGACAGCACGTTGCCCAGGTTGGTGCAAGACCCGGCGACCATTGTACCGGCGTCCCTGTACATCCTGGACTTGGTCAACGGCACAATCGAGTACGACGTGATTCGGAGTCCCGGGATAGATTTTGACGTGGTGGAGACATTCGGCGCATTTGACGAACGGTGTCCCCAGCCTGACAACTTCACCTTGCTCCGATGCACGGGCCACCAGCATATAGGTACGAAGCCGCCCTGCATTCTGGTAGTGCACTTGCGCTCTCTCTGATGGGGTTGGGGCTGGTGCTGGTGTGGGGTTCAAGAATGCAGATTCACAGTGTGGGAGCACCGTTAACTTTAGTGTGTGTGGGCCTCTGCAATTTAGAAGACTTAGTATGGCAGGCAGCGTTTAAGTCACTATAGGGCACCTGTGGAATAAGAAGATTGAGTATGGGGTACCTTGAGTGACGTGGAAAGTAGAATGTTTTTGATGGGCATCAAGAATGATTCTTTTATGCTTTTAAGTTTTGGGGTTGGGGGTCTGTGTAGGGGGAGCATGCATGGAGTTGTATGATGCGGACACGGATGCCCTGATTTGCAGATCCTGCCCTGTCTATGGCAACGGGACATCCCTGGGTGAGAGCATTGACGCCCTTCCACTCACCCTTCTCTCAGAACCCATGGCATCCCGTTCTGGCGCTTCCCCTGCCTTCCCTGCCTCGCCTCTCTCTGTCTTGCTCTAGTCGTTGGCCTTTGCTTGACTCCCTCACGGAAGTCCCCTCCTCCGCCTCTGCCTGCCAGGGAAAGGGGGGGGGTGTGGGGGGATGAGTGCATTTGAAGGTGTTGGGGCGCGAGGAAAAGGTGTGCATGGGTCTGTATGGAACTGAAAGTTACAACCCACCTTCCCTCATGGAGATGCAAACACGCAAGTGCGGGTGGCCAATAGATCCCCCCCCTCCTCCCCCTCCGCGCCACCCGTCCCCCCCCCCCCCCTCTCTCTCTCTCTCTCTCTCTCTCTCTCTCTCTCTCTCTCTCTCTCTCTCTCTCTCTCTCTCTCTCTCTCTCTCTCTCTCTCTCTCTCTCTCTCTCTCTCTCTCTCTCTCTCTCTCTCTCTCTCCCCCCCCCCCCGACAACACTCCCCCCCCCCCCAACGAGCCTTGGTAATTTGAGCCTTTCTGCCCCGTGTCTGCCATGGTTCTTCCGGAGCTCAACCCTCGCCGTCCCAAAGCCTTACACACTATGATGCCCCCAACATTCGAATTTGTCTTACAAGGGAACCCTGTGTTTCGACCCACGCTGCTGCTTGGAGCACGAAGTACTTTCGTGGCCGCCCCAAGGTCATGTCTGCTGCTGATGACCGCCTCTTCGGCAGGTCTGTTTCAAGAGTTAATTGATTCAAACGGCATGTTAATTGAGTTTTGTTAAGAAGCTACTACGCTTTCTGGCATCCGTGAGGTCACTCCCCAATCATTTTCGGAGGCGGGCTTCAAGATTGCGCAACCATGAGGCTGCTGCCGGTAAGTGTGGTTTGGGGTGTGGACAGACGAGTTGGGCAACGAGGCAGGTTACCTGGTGAAGATGATGGACGATACACTTGCCACGCCTTTGGTGATGCGGCCAGGTCAACGGGTGAGGCTTGTGTCCAGATATGATGCCAGCACAGATCATTACGGTGTGCCCTCCTGTGACTGCCATGACTCTTCTCTCCCTCACAGACGCACACACACACACACACACACACACACACACACACACACACACACACACACACACACACACACACACACACACACACACACACACACACACACGCACGCACGCACGCACGCACGCACACACGCGTGTGCGTACATGCGCGTGCGTGCACGCATGTATAGCACTGGGAAGAACGCACATGTGGGCTAAGGTGACGGCATGAGCATTGGCATGTGGTATGTGGTCCCTGCGACCAGCACAAGTATTGGAAGTTCAGGTTGCTTCTGGGCGTGGAGTGCCCCGCCCATTTGTGAACAAAATTTGCCATGATGTTCGGCGCTCGCACATGCACTAGTGTGGCATATGTTCGTTACTTGGTATGGCTTCGGGGCGGATGTGCAGGGGTGATGTCTCTTTTCTTCACAGAAGTCACACACTGGGACGAAACATGCTCAGGCACCGTACAGCCTGTTGGTGAGACCCTTTTCACAACTTGAGCATTGCTCTGCTCCCTGTCCAGCAACTACATTCGATGTCTTCTTTTGTGGATCTTAAGGTCCATAGCCAGTTTCAATATGCAACTTAATATTCAGAATGTTTGGGGATTGCTTGTCCACTCAGGCTCTGCATGCACACTGGATCTCTTCCTCCCTTCCCTGCTCTCTGGTAAGCAAGCACACGAGAGCGCGCGCGCGCGCGCGCACACACACACACACACACACACACACACACGCGCGCGCGTGCGCACACGCACACGCACACATGTGCGCGCCTGAGCGCAGGGGCCGCAGATTTGTGGTGGCATATGTTCGGCAAGCGTCAATGCTATGCTGCAGAACTGTACCAAACGTGGTTTCGTGGGGAAAAGAGAGCCCGGTTTTTTTTGGGGGGGCGGGGGGGGTTCAAGCAACTCCATGGGCCAGAGTGCATGGAGCAGGTCCCTGCAAGCGCCCTTGTGGCCCAGTCCAGGTTACCTTGCAGATACGGGGTAGTCTAAAATGCATCAGGCTGGGTCGCTAAGCGATTTGTTGTGGTGGGATGTGATCTACTCATTTTTCTATGTGGACTCGCTTGTTCTTCCGAGTGAGGTCACCCACCATTCTGTGCCGAGTGGCCCAGTCTTTTGGGGTTGTTCCATTCTTCAATGTGATTCACCCAGCTTCCAAGTGATGCTCCTGTCATTCTACTTGATGCTGAGGCTGCTCCGATTGACCTGAAAGAATCCCCTGTGCACATCTTTCAACCAGCCATTGACATGCCCGGGGGGTGGGGGGAATGCAGTGACGACATTTGGGCCCCCGCAGACCCGCTCCACAGGGACCTTTTTTGGCTACACTGTACCTTTGGAAAGCCGTACTGGCGAGTCCAGCTAGTGCTTGAACCAAGACCTCGCCACCTGGTTCCAATGTGTTAAACCACCCAACAGCTGCCAGCAATCTTTCGAGACCGCAGTGCTGGGGAAGACACTGCAGAAAGTCTTCTAGGAACTTCATGTGAGGCTCGCTTGTTTGGGTGCCTTGAAAATATCATGCATTTATGCTTTTGCTACTAGTATCCGTGCAGCACTACTGCTGGCAGGCATGCTGCTTGGTGACAGTTGTGAGTGGTGAAGAGCATTTTCCATTTGACTGTCATGCGGCTGATGCTATTGTTTTTGTTATAAGCAGAATATGCCGTATCCATACACCAAGCTATTTTGTTGTGAAGGGCTGAACGTGGGGCCAGCAGCATCGCTCAAGAAACTTAGCGCGGTGTTCTACCTTGACTAAGTCCCTTGCAGTACCAGTGGTACAGAGATCGCTAACATCCGCTTTGAGTGGCGAGTCCCCATTGAGGACCCAATTCGTTATAGATGAGAGAGGATGTCTCGCGGCCTATATTATTCTAATTATGCAAGCTGGGCAAGCCTGTCTTCTGTCGCACGACATTTGTGGCGACACCGATGGCCGATGCTGCTTTGGCATGCCTTTGCTGTAATACAGATGAAAGATATGGGGGACGGCATGTCTGAGGCCCCAGTGGACTGGGGCGATTCGTTGCCATTGCAGTGATACGTGCGGTTTGGGGCTAGCACTGGGAGATAAGAAGGGGCTACTGCCTTCTTGTCCTGGTGACCAATTGTGCCGGGCCAATTGTTTGGGTGCCTGCCTCAATTGGCAAACACATTTAATTTTGGAGAGGCTATCAGATAGGGCGAGCCTCCCTCTGTCGTTTTGTGGGATTGCGTGTGTGATGTATGGCTTCTGTGGGATGTGTTTACCGGACCCAATCTGCCGGTCCTCTTAAGAGACCGAGGATACTATAGTATAGGGTTTTCTGATGGGCAGATCATTTTGGTGACGTAAGGACTCCTGATTCCATTTGGTTTTTGGTAGCTAGTCCTCTGTCTCAGCCACTTTTTGATAGGAGCTGTACATGTAATATTCAGGACCAGAGCTTTCTTGTGTACTCTGGCAGAGCCTTAACGACGCAGTTCTGGTAAATTTCTTAAATTCGTCATGTGAGTGCGGACGGGGCAGTGGAGGATGCCAGAAAGCAATTGCAAGTTCTACATCCATGACCAGCTTTTCGGCTGAAGGGGACATCCAATGGATCAAAACGAAGGACCAAAGGATGACGTGAACATGCACGGGGTGCTCTCTTTTGCAATTCCAAGCCACCCCAAAAGGCCTCAGGCAGATAGGAGAAGCAGACAATAGCCCATTAAATTTTAATGGGCTACTTAATGGGCTTTAAAGTCATCTAGTCACGAACCAACGCCTGGATTAATTTGCCTATCGACATGGAGATGAACCAACTTTTCTGTCTACTTGGTGCCGGGCACACATGTCCGGTCGACAGCCATAGATGAGTTCTTATCAGCTTCACATTATCACTTCTTGGAGCACCTGGGGGAAGAAGCAGCTTAACTCCCTAGGATATATCTATGTAGCTATCAAACGGAACATATTATGGGGTACCAATATATTGTTACCTAAATATATATATATATATATATATATATATATATATATATATATATATATATATATATATATATATCAATACCCTGTACATCTGGAAAATACTACTTTGAAATTTCTGAGCACTGGGAGGTTGGATCTAGCTATCACCCGAGCTTCGCAGCTATACCCCTTAATCCTGTTGTGTACCTACGTAGGTACACCAATAGGTACCTACCTAGTATACTAACTTGGTGCAAACTGATATGTAAACCGTCATCAGGTATCACACACTTCTGTTGGGTGACATGTCTAGAGAAGGACGAAACAATATACAGGTATACCAAGCAATTGCTCCAGGCAGTTGAACCCAGCTGGTAGGCATTGTTCTTTGACAAGCAAATGTCTTGAGGTAATAAGGGGTTCCCGTAAAGCCAAAAACTTGGCAAAGGACCCGGGAGGGGAGGTCAGGAACAGCCCTGATGAAAAACTCATGATTATAGAGGATACTACGGTAGACGGGGGTTGGGAAGCAGGGAAGAATGTTAAAAGCAGGGAGTAGTATGAACTAATGAGAAGCCAACAGAATTTGCCGTTGCGCTAAGGCCTGCGATCAAGGCTGTAAAAAGTAAGGCCAGAAAGGCAGGCTGATCAGTACCTCGAAGCTGTTTTCAAAGGCCTAGGCTCATTACTTATGCGGGCCTTTGCAGAAGAAGGGGCCCATTCTTCCTGTCACCAATCTGTGTTGTGCACTATGCTCGACACGGCTCCGCTCTGTGGTTCATGAGGTGCTGTGATCCGTTGGCAGCTAGGAGGCCACAAAAGCTTTCCACGGATTGCCTCTAACCTTTTCAGATCGCCAGGACTTCTGAGATCACCAGACCTAAGGAGAGGGCTGAAATAATCCGGCCTTCCCAGAAGCGCTGGCAATGTCAGTTGGGGGAGGGGGGGGAGAGAGGGAGGGAGGGAGGGAGGGAGGGAGGGGGGGGAAGAGGGAGAGGGAGGGAGGGAGGGGGAGGGGGGAAGGAGGGAGGGAGGGAGTGTTGTGTAGAGATGATGTTTGTATTTGAAGAAGTCCGTTTACCTGTTTCAACACCAGCAAGTAACTCACTCGCTCGTACACTATCGGTTACGCAACCGATCTGCCGCTGCTCTTTGTGTGTAAACGCTTACACACAGTACAGCCTCACTGCTTATCGTATAAGCAGAAAATGTAAACTCTCTCGAAGTCTTCGCGGTTCATGCATGCAACTCACTCGTACATAGCACAGGCTCAATGAGCATCAGAGTTTCTCTCAAGACAAGTCCACAAATGACACGCCCTTTGGACTCCAGGCAACTTATCGAAAGTCCCAACTGTCTGAAGAGACGTCAGTCGATCTGCCCCTTCTAGCTTGTTTGCACGTTACGCCCAGTGACCGTTCACATCGGAGAAGTGCACTTTATCGCAACACCCTATGTGTGTGATGTACACTTTTCCAACCTCATGAGGTGCAGACTTAAGCTGCATTTCACCCTCATGTCCTAACCGCGTACACTCTCGTTGGAATCTCTATCCTCGTTCGCTGAACTTCATGGACTGAGATCTGTATTTGCTTGATGGTCCATGCCTTCCTTCAACTCCTTGTGTTGCACTTTATGTTGCTCACAGTACACAACAGCACCCTTGCTGTCGTGCTGCTGGCGTTTTCTTATGTTATCCCATCGTTTGTTCATCAGTCAAGTGACGTGCCTAAAAACCAAGGTGTGTCCCTGAGCAAGCATATGTACACACGTACTCTGTACATCCGGACACGTACCTTTCGCTTACTCCAGACACAACAGGGAGGGAGGAAGGGAGGGAGAGAGGGAGAGAGCGAGAGGGAGGGAGAGAGAGAGAGAGAGAGAGAGAGAGAGAGAGAGAGAGAGAGAGAGAGAGAGAGAGAGAGAGAGAGAGAGAGAGAGAGAGAGAGAGAGAGAGAGAGAGAGAGAGACAGAGAGAGAGAGAGAGAGAGAGAGGAGAGAGAGAGAGAGAGAGAGAGAGAGAGAGAGAGAGAGAGAGAGAGAGAGAGAGAGAGAGAGAGAGAGAGAGAGAGAGAGAGAGAGAGAGAGAGAGAGAGAGAGAGAGAGAGAGAGAGAGAGACACAAACAGTCTTGTCGTTCTTGTGCCTTCACAACCTCAATTTCAATCAGGATTAGCCCGCCCCCCTCCTCCCGTCTCTTCCCCCTCTTCTTTTCTCAAACCCGGCCCCCCTGCCCCCCCCCCCCAACGCCCTTTTTGTCCCCACTCTTCCGGCCCCCCCCTCCCTTCCTTTCCATGTGTCGCTCGCATCGAGTTTTTCACTATCACCTTTTCTCTCTGGCCCCTGGATTCCGCGTACCCGCATGCAGGATTTATGATGTGCGGTTAGGATAGGCTTCACTCTTTATTCTACTAAGAATTAGCGCGGGTTGCAACCAAAGGACTGTCTCGGTACAATATGGCCCTTCCCCACGGTGCACAAGGACACTGCTTAACCAAATCACATGCAATGGTAGTCTCGAGCAGGAGCTGGAAGAAAATCTTCTAGCTACTTGCTAATCGTAATACCGTACCGGCGCAAATTATTGGGCAATAAACTTATTTTGGGCACCCAAAAATCCCTAAATAGTAATTAAAGATAAGAAATAATCCGAAAAATAATGGCACAAATCATTGGGCACACCCTCCAGGAGGGTCAAGGAATATTTTTTAATATTTTTTAGAACCCCCTTTCATCGTACTAGATAGTTGATCAACATTGAAACCGGTGAGTTTTGTGACAAAAACACATCACAGTATTTTTTTAATGGTATTTTAGAGTCATCGGAACATCCCTGCACCTCGAGGACGCACGTACCGCCGACAAAAATCCTGAAAATAATGGCGCAAATCATTGGGCACCCCCTCTGGCCGATTATTCGATTTCTTTTTAATTTGGGCGCCGAAATATTTTTTGCCCAATAATTTGCGACGGTACGGTACTCTCTAATTAGTTATAACTCAGCTGGGTCCCAGCCAGTGAAATTTTTACGGAATCTTAGAGTTGTGCCACTTGGCATAATTCGGTCCCAGCTGCTGGGATAAATGCTCGATGTCCAGCAGCAGCAACCTGATGGATTTCTGGTATGCGGTTAGAATAGGCTTCACTCTTAAATTTAAATGCTCGATGTCCACCAGCAGCAACCTGAAGGGCTTGAACCACCGGCGGTGGCCGCGGTGGGTCACATGGGTGCAGTCACATGGGAGGGCAGCGAGGCATTGCACGTCATCCTCTCCTGAGCGGGCGCAGGCCTCGAGTTCCGGGCTTCGCCTCGTGCCGGACGATGCATCCATTGTTTCATTGATAACAAGCCCCACTAAGTAAGGGGCCGCCTCCGGTACACCGGTTATACCAGCCGGTGACAAAGGAATTTCCACATTGGGACAATGAATCGCGTTTTTGTTGGGATTATTTTCCTGGCTTTCTTTGGTGGTGCCACTTGCTTTGAAGGTCTCTGGTTCGGGCTGGAAACGCGAGAACATCACATTCATGCTGTGGGAGTTGCAAAGGTAATGAATGGTGTGGCGTTTTAGCTGATTAAATGCCTGGACCGTTGATCTGTGTTTCGGAGGAAAATGACACGTGATGTGGTGGGAACAGACAAATCCTCGGGCAGCTTTCATGAGCTGGCTGCGTCGGTTTGAAAAGCAGTATCACAATGATGTCGAGGTAAGTGACGTGCTTCTGCGAACCCCGCGTGGTGGGGTCTTGCGGCTCGGTGAAGTAGGCTCGTTTCGGTTTTAGCCCTTGTTCACCCTCCATGTGCATGCGTCTGCACAGGAACTCGAGCGCCGTTTTGTGGCCTGGGTCGACAATCTGGAGTACGTGTACGAGCATAACACGAAACCGGGTGTCTCCTACTGGGTACGTGCGTGAAGCTCCTGCTGGAGTTGCCCGATCGTCGTTGACATTAGATGACGCATCGTCTGGTAGTCACATTGAGTGGGGTTGTGATGGCTTGTGTTCTTGCTCTTAATCCACGATTTGGGGGATGCAGCTTGGCATGAATCCCATGGCGGACTTAACCCATGAGGAGTACAAGCAATACTCATTGGGATACCGGTACGTTTGCTTGCTAATGTGAAGTGTGTTATTTCAAAATGCTGCACAATTTACACATTTTTGCATCTATTTTAAGTTTTTTTGAATGTAACAGGCCAGATTTGCGGCAACTTGGAGCAAGAAAAACAGGTTTTATGTATGAGAATGCAACTGCTGCCAAGCAGATTGATTGGAGGGAGAAAGGCGCTGTGACTGTTGTGAAAAATCAGAAACAGGCAAGTGAATTTCTGTGATTAGGTCGGGTTAATATGGGTGGCTTCCGCCCAGCTTAGTGACTCCCGTGGCGTGTGCGCTGCAGTGTGGCTCCTGCTGGGCTTTTTCCACTACAGGCTCTGTTGAGGGAATCAATGCTATTTATAGTGGAGAGCTTGTAACACTAAGCGAGCAGGAGCTCATCGACTGTGACACTAGCAGAGACCACGGCTGCCATGGCGGCTTGATGGACTTCGCATTTGCTTTTATCCTTGCGGTAAGGGCCTGCATAAGGTTTGTCTACGCAAGTGTTTGTGGCCCTATTGTCAAGGCATCTTTTCATGCAGAGGTATGCAATCTGTGCTTCTGAGCTCGGTCTGGGGCCGAACCTGACTCGTGATGAACATCCTACCGTTGGACCTCATGTTTAAGCAGTTTGGTAGGGCCTCTTGATTCTTGTGGGCGAGTGTATTGCGGAGTGAGAGGCCAGGTAGAGGGAGAGTTTTCTCTGGTTAGCTCGATTTCCTGGGCAGAGTTGGGCATTGCTGCATGAGTGATGCACATTATGGGAGTTTGGCTCGGGCTGCAGAATGGGGGCATTGATACTGAGGAGGACTACAAGTACAAGGCAGAGGAACAACAGTGCAGGATCGACAAGCAGAACCGGCATGTGGTCTCCATTGATGGATACGAGGACGTTCCACCAAATGATGAGAACGCTTTGCTGAAGGTAGACCAGCCTGCCTGTTGGCCCCATGCACGTCACCTTGACTGAATAGCGTTTTGAAGGAACACATGTTGTGGGTGGTGCAATGTCATGATCTGTCGCACCTGGGAGCTGTGAGCTGGATTGCAAGCTATGTTAGCCGAGTCTTTCCTTAAGGATATTGACCAGCATTTGGTTGTTTCTGCATGTTGGACAATTGGTGTCATGTTGTGCTGTGAAACCCCGATACTTCTGAGAGGATGTGATGTATGTTCCGCTTACAAGGCTAGAGCAAAGGAGCATAAGGCAAAACTTACCATTGCGGTGCCATGGCCTCCGTACCAATTTCTCCGGGGCCGGAAGGGGGGGGGGGCAAAGAGAGGGGGGGAAGACACACACATACCCCTGCTGGATATTCATGTTTGCCAGCACTCCAGTAGGAGCCCCCTGTCTGAGATTGTTTTGGGGATTATGTAGGCAGTGTCCCACCAGCCTATCAGTGTGGCCATTGAGGCAGACGAGCGCGACTTTCAGCTTTACCAGGGCGGCGTCTTTGATGCGCCATGCGGCACAGCCCTTGACCATGGTGTGCTGGCCGTTGGTTTTGGTAATGAGGCTGGCCAGGACTACTGGATTGTCAAGAACTCTTGGGGTGCGCTCCTGTGGTCTGCTAAGTGCAAGCTTAAGTGTTGTCTGTGGCACAACCCCCCCCCCCTCCCCCTCCAGGGAATTTGTTGTTGTCTGATCTCAACCTTCTTTCACTATTTTCTGTGTAGAGGATTTCGCCTGTCAGGTTCTATGTCCCAAGCTTTGCTGTATTTGCTGTCTTGTAGGAATGGAAGCTGTGGCCAGGGGGTTTTTACCTTATATGTGATTCATGATGGAGGGTATGGCAACTTACGGCTTCTTGAGTCCTGTCCAGGAGCTTGCAGTTGTCATGAAGGTCGTCAGCTTCTTCTGTGTCTTTCCCTCCTGGAGATGCATGTGAATCCAGACTGGTGCTGTGTTCGTAGATTTTTTCAATTATCTGACACGCTTGTGTGGGCGGCTGAGCAGGCCCTGAGTGGGGAGACAAAGGCTACATCAAGTTGGTGAGGGGCCTTTCCTCATCTCCCACAGGTCAATGCGGCATTGCCATGCAGGCCTCCTACCCGACCAAGAACACGCCCAACCCTCCTCCTTCCCCACCCACTCCGCCAGAGCCACCAAGCCCGCCTCCTGGCCCCGAGCCCACCCAGTGCGATGACGCCACTTCCTGCCCCAATGGTAATCCCCGTTCTACAAGGCATGTTCACGGGTGATTAATTCCAAAGAGATTTAACATAGTCATAATAATACTATAATTATCTTAAAGAGGCAAACATGAGGGCGAGCTTTTACAAGGCTGGTATGTGGGTGGATTGGGTTTGGCACTGCAGCCAATGGCTTAGGGCTTTTCAGCCTCAAATTTTGCGTAATAGTGTGGTTCTGCTGTTGGTAAGGAAAGTTACATGCAGTTGCTCATCTTGATTCACATGACTGCGTTCTGCAACGTCCTCCATTCACCCGGTGGCAGGGCTTTAGGGGAGACATTTGTCAAGCAGAACGGGGTCAGGCATGACGCAAGCATGTAGGGGTAAACATCGCACGATGCGAACATGTGCTTGAGGGAAGGGGGAGTGTGTCCATGCGGTACATGCGCCTGTCTGTCTTGCTGCTCTCGTCGCGATCACATGTATTGCAGAGCATTCTGTAAGGAGCTGTGAGCATTAGCTGCGTATGGATATGGGTGGCAGGAAGCACTTGCTGCTGCATGAGGGACTTCTTTGGCTTCTGCTTCACATGGGCCTGCTGCCCACTCCCTGCAGCCACTTGCTGTGAGGATCATGAGCACTGCTGCCCCCACGACCTGCCTGTCTGCGATACGGCTGCTGGCCGTTGCTTAGCCAGCAAGGGCACTATCGAGGGCTCCGTGCCCTGGTCCACAAAAATTCCTGCCACCAAGGTAAGCAAAGACTAAAATCCTCTTGCTGGAGTAGTGTCTGTCTGATGTGGTGGTGGTGGTTGTTTCCTCTGCTGTGTCCACCCCCGCCTCCTCGACCTCTTGTGTTTGCTGTTCCCTATCACTCCTGCTCTGTGTTCCTCTTCCCCCTTCCCTTTTCCACTCTTTGTTTATGGCTTTCCCCTCGGTGTAGGTCATTTTAAAGAAACGAGTAAAGTGCAAACCACATAAAAGAAATGGCCAACAGGTACAACCGCAAAAACTCCCACGTGTGCCCCCCTCCCCCCAACACACACACACACACACACACACACACACACACACACACACACACACACACACACGCACACGCACACGCACACACACACACACACGCACACACACACACACACACACACACACACACACACACACACACAGTACAATTTCCAACAGTGAGGGGGAAAAGCTTTGTCATGAGGGGGGTTGGAAGACAATTCTGGGGGTGCGGGAGTTTGTGTATGTGTCTCTTGGGCCCCCCACCCCGCCCCATTCTTTTTTGACGGCAGGCATTTGCGCTAACATGGCCTTCTCAAGGATGACTTGAGGCAAGTAGTCGTGAATATTCGTAGCTTAGCAAATGCATTGCCGTTACGCAGGGCCCGAAGATTGCCTCTATGTAGAGCTTTCAGTAATGTACACGTCACGCCTCCGTGAGGTTGTGCTGAGCAGACTGTGGTTTGGGTGGGTTGCAGACTCACCAAGGCCGCTCCTGGCATTTGCCTTTCAGCAGCAAGGCCGAGGTGTCCAAGGCTTAAAAGCTGGTTGTAAGTTATTCCTGCAAGTCATGCTGGCTTCAGAGAACGAGGGGGAAGGAAGGTAGTGAAAAGCACGAGTATCGCTGGGGCATGAGAACACTGTGACTGTAGAATGTACTCTGAGGCTATCCAGTTTTGGGGTTTTTTGGAGTGCGTGAACAGCTTAATATGGGGTTTGAGGTACCCTTCCCTGAAGGTTGTATTTTGTGTCAAGGAAATTTTGGCGTGACTGAAGTTCTGTTGGGAGCTGGCTAAGCCCTGACTGGCAAACTCTTGAAATTCGAAACAGTGAAAAAGGTGTTAGCTCAGGGAGTGAGGTCATTTAAGGAACTGTGAGCAGTGCATTGCGATCCTTTCTTCGCGGTCTGAGGCGATTGCCATTGTATAGTAGAGTGTATGACCTTGGTCAACACAACTCCGTGTATCATAGCCTACAGCATTCTTAGAGTGTGGCCTTTCCTTTAGAATTTGGGCCTTGCGGTTTCGAATGTATCTACAGCCAGAGACTTGGAATGTTGACTCGGGAGCGTAGCGCTCGGGAGAATCAGAGGCCAGCGGTTTTCTGGATTGACTACCAAGCTGATATGCAATGCTGGGGCGAAGCGACACTGTAAAATTTTCTTTGCCTTCATTGCAACTTGCTGCTTGTCTTCACACTTTAGTCAGCGTTTGCATTGCACCCCGCGCTGTGGGAAGTTGCGAAGCACAGAAGCTCTGCTTGGATTCGGAGTGGCAGCAGCAATGTCCTTTTGTGGCTTGGTGGATTTATAAACTTCAAATGCACTTGCGATGACTTGTAGGCTGTACTTGAACAGCCTCTGATGGCCTATTGTCTGCTACCGTGGTCTCTTAAGGCGTCATCGCAAGGTTTGGATGCTTGGATACCCTCATGGATTGAATTTATACATCCTTCCTCACTGCCCAGCAAGACCCTGAGGCCTTCGCTGATCTGGGTTAATCAAGAAAACGATCTGTGCAATCCTGTATCCGTGTGGCTTTGTGGTGGTCCAACACTTCATTGCTGTTCCATCCAGGCTGCGGAGTGGTGCTGGTTGGGCGCAACGTGGGACTAAAATGTGCTGTGTGTAGAACAACAGCAACAGTCCTCTGTACAGCCTTGAGATTACGTTGGAGAGCAGCTGATAAAAATGGTAGTGTACTGGGGTGGACACTCAGCAGTGTCTATGGTGGTAGATTATCACAGTGTAGCTGGTTAATCAGGTTTTCTGCCTCGTAATTCTATGGAACTTTTTTCAGGAGGGTCTGGCTCTTGGAATTCATGTACAATAACATATTGTCCACAACAGATCTGTGTCTCAACTTCCAGCTCTGCTGCTACATTCAAGTCCATGGTGCAGGGCGGATGTTTTTGCGAGTCGACCTGATGCAAGATTATCTGTAGAAAATTTATCTGATGCAAGATTGTGTGGCACCCTCAAGTCTCCAGAACACCCGAACTATTATGTAATCGAGGTCAATGGCCTAGGGTTTCGATCGCGCCATATCGCCTCGCCCTGTTGCAGGGCCCCTGCAACTGCAGCACAGAATTTTTCATGTTCCGGAGTCCGGCCGTTTCAGCCGGCCAAGTTTGAACTCGTAAACAGTCTATTTCTGGGAACGCCGTTTGACAATGTTCTACCTCTACGTTTGTTCACGTTGTAACTTGACATAACGTTATGTCTTCGCTGAAATAGGCCTGGCAAATGCATTTTGACTTGAGTTTGCCCCCTCCGGGGCCGTTTGATGTCTTAGACCCAACCCTGAGGAGAACGACAGAACTTTTCCGCAACAAAGACTACACTTTTTTCTTTATTCCAGAAGATAGGTTCATGGACTTCAAAGCCGGAGAAGAATTAGGGGCAGACGCAAGTTTCGCCGTCAAGAAGCACCACTGCCGTGCGGGAAAGGAAAATACAACGAGATTTGTAAGTTTTGATGTTGAACGTAAGCATCAAAGAATAACTTAATGTGGGTAGCGATACCCATCCTCTAAGGGAGCCCGGTTCCTGCACAGAGGGAAACAAGGACGCTTGAGGAGCTTGTTATAACTTGCAAGCACGGGCCTGAAGACTTATCAGCTGAAATTGGCGTGGCACAACCTAGAAAGCCCAATACCCGTTGTCGTGGTGTGGAACTTCGGGGCTCCTGTAAACGAGGGTGCCCTGTTTTCTTCAGTGCAAAGAGAATTGAAGTGGTATCCAAGAACATGAAATGCTGGAAGGTCCAATATCTTGCACTGGAGCATAAGAATCATCCTACTAAAGATAGAAACATGAAATGCTGTAAGTCTCAGACTCTACTTGCAGCCTCCCATCCCGTGTCCATGCCAGCCACTTCAGCGCACGAAACACCCCAAGTGCACCAGACCCCTTACTTCTCTCAAACTTGTCCTACAGAGGAACGCCGGATGATTACAGCACTTTTGGTTGAGCTTACAGAGTTGGTGTCTTGCGCTCCGTTGGAATCTCTCACGGAGATCAACTTCGGCCTGCGCCATCTCATTGCCAATTGTAAAAACACGCAGTCCGAACGTGCGCACCTTGTAGAAGCAACAGCTGCCAATGTTGTGATTCCCAACAGTGATGATGACAATAGCTTAAAGCGGAAGAAGGATGGGCTGGAGAGTCTGGCAGACCCGAAACGTCAAAAGTTACCAAAAACTCACGGGCCTCCAGTTATCCCTGTGAAGCCACCACAGCAGAAAATTGGGACAAGCTCTGTAGCCGATGAGTTGGGGGCAGCAACACCAGCAAGAGCACAATCCACGCAAAGACCAGCTCAATTGCAGTCCAAGGCAGCCTACACAGACCCCGCACCTATCCCAGCACTCAAGTAGTGCAAGTGAACGCCAATACGCTCACCAATTACATGACCCAAATGCAGATCTACCCACAGTTTTTGGTACCAAATCAATTGAACACTTGGGCCTTCCTGACTTCCTTACAGCCTGTGACAAATTCACAAGCATGTAATACAGACAATGCTGCGCCACAAGAGTGTCCATTGACCACCCAGAACTTGTAGGGGGAAACACGTCCAATGCAGAGAGCTGGACTTCTGGACATGCTCTTAATAACAACTGGTGTTTATCAACACCACCCAAAAAGGGAATTGATAACATGGCCCAGCTCATCTTGGTATGTTGCAACACACCTCCTTGTGTACCCTCCCTTATCCCCCCCTCCCCCGACGTTTGGCCATGCTTCCAGAGATACCCTTATGCTGCTTGCTCGTATGTGTGTGTGCATGTGTCTGTGAGTGACTGGGAGAGGGTGTGTGCTGGGAAGGTGGAGAGAGGGAGATAGCTAGAGATCTCCCATTTTGAGTAGTAGAGGGACACTCAATTACATGGGATGCCAGGAATGTTTGGTAAGATGTGATGTGACTCAATACCCGTGCATAAGTTTTTTGGGGATTCCAGCCATGACAACTGATTTCCCAGGGTGGACAGGTCTGACAGAAAGAGGGAGACAGACAGACACACACACACACACACACACACACACACACACACACACACACACACACACACACACACACACACAGAGAGAGAGAGAGAGAGAGAGAGAGAGAGAGAGAGAGAGAGTGATTGGGGGAGAGCGCTTACAGTGGTTGAAGCCCACAGAGGGGGGGGGGAGAGAGAGGGGGAGAGGGGGACCACCCGTGGCCTGCACGGGAGAAGGGCTGTATTTGGGGGCTCCAATACCCAGGGTGGACGGGCCAACACACATACATACACTGTGTGTGTGTGTGTTGGCCCGTCCACCCTGGGTATGAATGATTGGGGGAGAGCGCTTACAGTGGTTGAAGCCCACAGGGGGGGGGGTGGGGGAGAGAGAGGGGGAGAGAGAGGGGGTTGGGGGCTCCAATACCCAGGGTGGACGGGCCAACACACATACATACACTGTGTGTGTGTGTGTGTGTGTGTGTGTGTGTGTGTGTGTGAGAGAGAGAGAGAGAGAGAGAGAGAGAGAGAGAGAGAGAGAGAGAGAGAGAGAGAGAGAGAGAGAGAGAGAGAGAGAGAGAGAGAGAGAGGAGAGAGAGAGAGGGGGGGGGCAGGAGAAATACTAACACAGAGAGACTCATTATGATTGGGGGAGAGCGCTTACATCTATTTGAAGCCCTTTAAAGGAAGACGGTGGGGAAGCCCCTAGCAAGAGAGAGGGGGAGAGAGATTTTGATTGGGGTGGAACTGGATTGAAGCCCAGGGGTTGCACGGGTTGGCCCAAGTTCCATTTGCAATTCCAAACTTTTGATTGGTGTTTAAAAAACACCAGTACGTTGCCCCGCAGACACGCGCGCGCGGGCACACACACACACACAGGCTAACACGCACGCTAAATGCTTGCGCATGCACAAACACTCATCTCTACTGCCCCCCCAACCAATACCCACATCTCCACTCCCCCCCCCTCCCCCCCACACCCACACACACATGCACGCACACTCACATACACAAACATTCAGATCTACGCGCGTGCACACACACACACACACACTTACACACACACACACACACACACACACACACACACACACACACACACACAGGCCCACAGGAAATAGAAACACAACTGTGTGCTTATCAGCACATGCTAGCACACATCACATCAGTAGCTAACGAGCAAATTGCCTCAATGAAACCTGGAGCTGCCCGGACGTGCGCGGGCGAGATCATTCGAGAGGAAAGTAAGGGGAAAAGACAGAGTGAGAGATCCCATGTCCAAACTGTTTTGCATAGCGGAAAGCCATGATGTAGAACCCTCAATAACATTTGTATGCACACACACCCACATGTGCACACCCACACCTTAAAGAATCCTACAACGCACATATGTAACCTCACTGTACCTTATCAATCCCTTCCTCTGGCAATAAATATAGGTATCATGGGACTTGTAGCACCTGATAGTCCAGTGCCCTGGCTGGCCTGCTGTCATTACTGTGCTGTTCGGAAAATACATGTGTGTGTGTGTGTGTGTGTGTGTGTGTGTGTGTGTGTGTGTGTGTGTGTGTGTGTGTGTGTGTGTGTGTGTGTGTGTGTGGTGTGTTTATATGTGACAGAGAGAAGGATGGGGAGTGAGACAGCGGCGGGGATGTGTTGTTTACACCTCTGAGAACACGGTATCAGCAAAACACTCACACATAGGGGTCGGAAAAGGGGAGAGAGAGGGGAGGAGACAGAAAAAAAGGGGGGGGGGGAGGACATCACCTGTGGTCATGCTTCAACAATTGCTGCACATTGTTTGCTTGCAGATGTATAATGTTAATAAGCCAAGAGGATGTCTGGACACCTGATGGAGCAACCATGAACCCTGAAATGACTTGGTTCCCGTACTGTGTTCATACGGAACATACTCCTGAACTGTCAGTCATCCACAACCCCTGGTGTGGCAACTCTCCGACTCCTCAATATTCTGTTAAAAGACGTATGGGGTACAGTCCACGCCAGAGTTTTTCAGCCACAAAGCGTCACGTGTCTTGAAAATGGTTCCCCTCAAATGCAATTTCCCTCCCCCCCCCCTCCCCTCTCTCCCCAAACTCCTCTTCCAGACAATGCTATGGGGCAGGTGGCAGTACAGAAATTCAGAAAGAGCCAAAGTCCGCATCTGACGTAGCCACCGAGTCCCTCTTGCGACAAGAACAGTCGCTCTGGTCATCTTGTCCTCTGTCCACTCTACATGTATAACAGCTACATACTCGCCGAGACCCACACCTAGCCAAAGTCCAGTGATCTGCCCTGCGTGTCCTCACTCAGGCAGTACAGGCAAGCAGACAGGCAGTACTAACTTGCAGTACACAGTCTGACAACATTGAAGCAGCCTCCTCATGAGGCCTCGAGAAGGAGCTGTGTAAACATGGGACGGCAGCTTTGGGCAGGTACATGCAGTACATTCCCTTGGGTGATAACACCAGGGGACATCTTGTGCACGGGTGTTGCACGGATCAGCTCGGTCACAGAGCCTCAATGTACGGGGGGCCGGATGACGTCCATCCCCCCAATGTACGAGCGGAGAACAGGCGGTACAACCACGGTCCCGTCGGCCTGTTGGAAGTTTTCAAGGATGGCAACTATGAGTCGCGGCACTGCGCACGCTGTTGCATTGAGGGTGTGCACAAACTCAGTGGGAGGCGCCTTCTTGCTGCTCTTCTTGCCGCTCTTCCCAGACGAGGAGCTGTCGGTATCAGACCCTTCCCCGTCCTCCGCTCCTCCCGGCCTGCAAAAGCCCCACATGCTTTCAATCCACACAATTAAAGCAACTCCGTTTCCTGTCCGTCCAACATCTTTAAGGATAAGGCCGGACTTCATCTGCTTTCAAAAGCCCCTGAAGAGTTTTACATGGGGGCGTGCGGCCCCCCACCCTTCACTCCCTTCCCCTTTGCGCGCGCGCGCGTGTGTGTGCGCGCACGTGTGTGTGAGTGTGTGTGTGTGTGTGTGTGTGTGTGTGTGTGTGTGTGTGTGTGTGTGTGTGTGTGCGCATGTGTGTGTGTGTGTGTGTGTGTGTGTGTGTGTGTGTGTGTGTGTGTGTGTCCCCCTGTGGATGCATGCGTGCACGTGCGCCCTGCTCCGTGCGCATGCGTGAGTGTTTGGCCGGGGGGGGGGGGAAATGGAGATTAACATGGAGTGAGAGGAGAGGAACCTGTAGCGGATGTTGAGGCGGCGGCTCTGATAATCAGTGCAATTGGAGGCGCTGCTGATCTCTCCGTACCGCCCTAAGCCTGGCATCCAGGCTTCTATGTCCACTTTGCGGTACGCAGGCGCTCCTAGATCCCCCGTCGGCATGTCCTGCGGGACCCAACCAATCTCTTGTCAGCACCCACATCCAGTTGACAGCACACCTGGCTCCCCCAGGGCCCCATCACGATGTGCCCAAGCCCCCTTTTCTGCCAAGTATGTAACTCATCCCCCCCCCCCTCCCCCCGGGCGGGGCCTCCGGGGGCAACCCAACCAAAGGGCGGGGCGGGGGGGAGAACAGGGAGAAAATGGCCCGAACCGACTAAACTTTGTACATCCATCAACACTCGGCATTCTGCTGTGTACTTTGTGATGCGTTATAGGTCCAATTTCCCAACAGCTGATTTGTACCTGGCTGACAGATTGATAGTGACACGTGTTTTTATGCCACCTCACTGGCACATTCGTACTAAACACAGCCTTACGCACCTTAACGGGCAGAAGAACTGAAATGTGTGCCTTTATAAGACTTTGGTATTAGAATTGTTTTATGTGCCTTGCCACCAAGGCGGTGGTGACAGTTTTTTATTTTTCACTGTATCCTACAGACATCCTGGTTGCAAGAATTGTGTTTTGGTTTGTGCGTTACAAACACTGTGGCATTATGAATTCCTAGAATGCCATTCCTGACATTTCGGCAGTAACCCATGCTGTTATATACCTGACACTTTGGTAGTAAGCAATGTTGTTATATACCTGACACTTTGGTAGTACAAGAAACGATTTTCTGTACATGATATTTTTGTCTTGGAAATTGATTTTATGTACCTTCCTGACATTTGTGTCAGTGAAGAAAGTTCGCCTGTACCCCGCTGACACCTTGATAATAAGCCTTACAGTCAGGCCTCAGGGGACTTCCTCCATTCAGCATGCAACATGCTGAGGGTCCCAGATTGCTTATCTGCTTAGTGTTGACCTGAGTAAGTGAAAGCGAGAGAGATGGGGGAAGAAGGCGGGGGGGGGGAAGGGAGGCAGAGAGACAGAGAGAGCGAGAGAGAGAGAGAGAGAGAGAGAGAGAGAGAGAGAGAGAGAGAGAGAGAGAGAGAGAGAGAGAGAGAGAGAGAGAGAGAGAGAGAGAGAGAGAGAGGGGGGGGGGGTGTTGTTTGTTTCGTGTGCAAATATGGGGTGCACCAGCATTTTGAAGTGAAGGCCGAGCTCTGTGTAAATTTCCTCCTCAATGCCACACAACTCTTCCAGCACAGCCTCACTTTGGGCAGGGGTGCAGATCACAAACATCTCCACCTTGCTGAACTGGTGGATGCGGTACAATCCCCTGCTCGCCGACCCTGTACCGCCCGATTCCAACCTTCACCTCCTCCAGACTTCAAACTGCACTCTCCTCAGGCCGGAGGTAGGTGACCCCTCACTAGAGGAAAAGCTTCAGATGGGCAACGTCAAAATTGCAAGCGCAAAGACACAACCAATGTAGGCGACCCAAGGTACACAGGGAGTCCAAAAGCGGGGCCCAGCCACCAAACTCTCTGTGTTCTATGGACTGGGAGCACCAAGATGGGCAATATTCGTTGTCAGAGCAAGGGCAGGCAACCCCTGCTAATGAGAGAAAGTACCAAAACCCGCAACCTCACTCCATGGAAATGGGCCAAAGATAGGGCACCGCTCACAATTGGAGAAGCCCGACAATGGGCTTCGTCAAGGGATGGAGGGGGGAATGAGACAGGGATGCAGGTTGGTGCTCGCAGTCCCTGCAGGTCGCCTGTGGGTGATGGGGGTGATCACCCCGGCAGATAAGTCGGGGCCACCGAGGAGATCCGGGAGGAGGAGGAGGAGGAGGGAGACGTGGAGGATGAAAGGCGGAAACAAAGAGGATCACAACCGCTGTCTTTTGTAGCAGTGCGTTGGCAAACCCAATCTCAGAGCGCATGCTGTTCATTTTAGCTCACACACCGAAATCTCCCAGCGCAGAAAAGAGAAGTACTCAATGCCCAGACTTAAGTGCCCAGATCAAAAAATGAAGACTCGCTGAGAAGTACACACAAAACAAAACTGCTGTAGCAAAGGTGGGGACAGCCATGACAGCGCGTGTGTGCAGGAGCATGGCTCTGCGTGCGCTCCGGCGTGGGTGTACACACGCGAGATTGCGTGCCCTCGCGGCCAAGACAGAGGGAGTTCGCCCCTTGGGAAGGGGAGGGGGGCCTGGACCTGCGGCGCCCGCCTCCGTGCGGAAGCAGTGGCCAAAGGCTGACATGCGGATGGGAAGCTGGGCCTCCGGGACGATGCGGTCCATGTAGATGGCCCCCAGCGGGACCTCCGCCGTCCCCGTCAGGCACAGCTGGCTGTCCGCCACCGCATACACCTGCCCCAGTCCCCCGCACCGCCCCGCTCTTGCTTGCCCTGGCGCCTGCCTCCCAGAGTTCGTCCCTGCATCTGCTGAGGAACGGGGACAGGCACCTGCTCTCCCGTTCGGGCAGCCTCGCACGTGTGCCGCAAACGCGCCCCCCCCCCCCCCCAACACTCACACACAGACAGACAGACGTGCGCACTTGTGTACATGCTTTTTTCAATGCATGGGCACAGGCGATCGCGAGCCATTGCGGGAGCACAGGCGATCGCGAGCCATTGCGGACGCGCGCGCGCGCGCGCGCACACACACACACACACACACACACACACACACACACACACACACACACACACACACACGCACACACACACACACACACACACGCACACACACACACACACACACGCACACACACACAAACACATACATACGCGCGCGCGCACAAAGCACACACACACACACACACACACACACATACACACGCGCGCGCGCGCACAAAGCACACACGCACACGCACACGCACACGCACACGCACACGCGCACGCGCACGCGCACGCGCACGCGCACGCGCACACACACACACACACACACACACACACACACACACACACACACACACACACACACACACACACGTGTACACGCACCTCTTTCACCCAGGCACGTGCTTCCCATGATGAGGAGCCACAGCCTCCCAGCCGTACCCTCCCTCCCAAAACCCCCCCCCCCCCATCCTGATCTTTCAACTTGCGTTCCCTGGCGCACCTGGGTGTTCTCAGCCCGAGGCTGGAAGCCGCACTTCTCAAGAACGCTGGCGCGGACGAGGTCCGGGGTGGACATGGGGATGAAGCCCCGCGCCGCCACCTTCTGCAGGGCGTAGTTGCACAGCCCCATCTCCAGCAGTGCTGCCGCCCTCCGCAGGTACACAAACTTTGTACCGCTGCGCCACACCAGGAAGTTGATGGGTCCAGAAAGCTGGTCTGGTCAGGAGTGGACTTGATCAGGAGTGGAATGGATTTGCAGATGATAGCAGGCGCAGCGGGGGCACGGAATCGGCAGATGGCTTGTAGGGGATGAGCAGCAAGTTTGTGTCGTACAGTGCACTGGCAGCTGAGTACAGGACTTGAAGCAGTAGACGAGCTGAGACATGCAGGGGACAAGCACTACGATAGTTCGAAGCATGCAAGGGAGGATAGTTCCAAGCATGCAAGGGACAAACACAATGATAGTTCGAAGCGTGTATGGGACAAGCAAAATTGATAGTTCGAAGCATGCACAAGACAAGCATTATGGACCAAAATGTGGGCTGCCTATCCCAGACCTACCGGCACAAACACTACTAACTTTCATGCAGTACACTGGCACCGCAGTACACCACCTTCGCAGAGGCTCCCTTGGCGGAGCACGGCACACTGATCCTAATGAGGCACACCTGGAAACCGCTCCCGCTTCAAAATCCAGCAGATCCAGGTGCTCGCCCAGGGCCATGTGGTCTTGCACGGGAAACTCAAAGACAGGAGGCTCCCCCACCACCTTCAAGATTCGGGCTGCCTCCTCCCCCCCCACTGGTACCTGCGCAAGTGCGAGTCCAGCACAAACCCCCCAGTCATGCCTGTTCGGCCAGACGCCAATTCAGGGATTCCCACCCCCTTGTGAGTCCTCCCGGACTGCTGGAAATGCCGTTTGAAACAGGCCCCGTCGTGCAACGCCTCCTGTTGCCCTATCTGCCAGACTTCCCTTCAGATGTCCATGTACCAACCGACCTCTTCTTGGACAATAGAACTCCACACTTGGACTAACGCAGATCGAACCTCTTTACCATTAAATGCACTCTGGGATGCCCGCCTCCCTCCCCGCATACATCATATCACAGCCTCTCTGTCAGATGTCTGTACACTGATCCTGGTGCCCTTCTGATTCCCCTTGGGCTGCGAAAATCACACTTTCGAGCCCTCCCCCCCCCCTCTCCATCCAAAGTCTGCCCCCACCTCCCTCCTGTCCCTCTCCAGATACCCACTGGGTATATGGCAGCTGCCCCACGGCATTTTCTCCGCCCGCACCAACCCGAAGCAATGAAGCTCAACACATTGATCCAGCAAGGATTACAGGATATCCCTCCTTATCAAAAAGTTAATTGAGTCATCGAATGCGATCGCAGACCAACCATCGGCCCATAACCCCCGTGCCATACCGCCCAAGGCACGCATGTCGCTATGTTTTTGTCCTTTCACAGTATTTCTTATAAAAATCCCGACCCTCTCATGGTGCCACTCGCCTAAGTACTTTACAAATATGCCATTCCCGTTCCATCTGTGCTCAGAAATTATCTCCACTGCCCCCACACGGCCGCCATCCCCAGCTTTTTCCACTGCGTTTCCTGCAATTTCAAACAAGAACCGTAATACCTTTCCATTTCTGCGTCCAGAAACCAGGTACGCTGCCTATGTAAAAGACAACCGTTCCCCTTCCTTTTGAGCCGTAGATAGCCCCCGGGTCCCCCATAGGCTTCACACCACACTTCAGACACAGACACAGCTCTTGAAAGCACACACCTGCTTTTCGGCTCCCTCCCTTATTACCCAGAAAGCAGCGTAGCCACCCCTGGGTCACAGGATAATCCTTATATCACTCACTGAGGAAAGGCCCCCTCGTATTATTCATTGAGAAAACGTCCTCAACATCCCCCAACATGCCAATTGAGAATCAATCATAATTTTAGTATACCTCGCTCCCCCCTGTTTGTTGCCACTGCTCCACAGAAAAATTGCCTGATCCCCATTGTGCCCTACATGGCTACAAAAGCTCTTTTTCAACTGTTCACGACACCAATGAAGCCACAGCCCACCCAAAAGAACCAAACTCCCCACCCCAAGGGCAAACGAGTGGCCAGCTGCCGACCCACCGCCTGAGCAATCATAAAATCAACAACACATTTGCATGTCTCCTCATCGCCCCCCACACCTATGCACATCCCTCGTCCAATCCTTTTGCAATTGGATGCAAATGGATAGACACCTGGGAGATATGTTTGTCCCTCAACACGCCAGGTACATTTGTACGTCCCTGATTCACGCGCTAGACATTGCCATGTCCCTGTCTATGTCTCTTTACACATGGTTGTCTCTCACCCACGACCATCACAATTGCACGTTACCCTCATCAGTCCTCATTCTTCTGCTTTTCCCACATCATCGCAATACCTCTGCATGTTGCCCTCATCATGCCCCACCAAAGTGCATGTATGTCATCATGCACCATGCCTCTGCATGTCCCATGGCCACCCACTCGGCCCACGCCCCCCCTTCTTCCCTCCACACACACACACACACACACACACACACACACACACACACACACACACACACACACACACACACACACACACACACAAACGCCCACCCGCGAGCGCGCACGCACGCATGCGCATACACGCACACACAGACACACACACACACACACACACACACACACACACACACACACACACACACACACACACACACATAGACACGCGCGCGCGCGTGCCCGTGCCCGTGCACGTACCCACACACATTTGGTGCGTTGGCCTCTGTTCTGTTTGCTTTCTGGCGCTATTTGTTGTGAGCTGCGAGTTCCATTGTTTGAATATGCAAAGTTGTGGGGGAAGGGGGTGTGGGAGTCTTCTTGGTTGTTGCTTGTGGGTTGTTGGGACAGGGGGGGGGGGTGGCACCTCGGGATGAGATGCATTAGGCAATCTCTGCCCTTCCCGCTGAAGCGATCCTTCCACAGCAACAAGCTCGCTCTCCACTGCAGCTATTTCGTCCTTTAGGCGTTTGCCTTCATTGGTGAGTTGTATTCTGAGATCCTGTTCTATCTTCCCCTGACAAAACAGCATCGTAATTGATGATCACATCCCTGCCTTCCCATAAAGTGTGGCTTCAAATAGTTGGCTGAACTGCTATCTATGCCAGCAAGATCAATACACGGCATAATTCACCGATTCTCAGTGCGGAGCAAGTAGTTGACCCTAAATTGAAAAGGCAGACAGTCCCCACCCATGCCTTTACCTTTTGCTAAGTCAACGCATATACACTCTTCAGTTGATCACGAATAATGAAAATCAAAAGTGTGAAAATCACAACTTACCTTCATCGCCTTTGCATTGTCATTGCGCTGACTCCTCAGGTTTTCAACCTTATCTTGCAGATGTCGCCACCGCTCGTACAACTCCACAACCAAGTCCGGGTCAGCATTAGAATTCCTCTGGATGACGTTCAGTTTTACTTCGTCAAGGTTGGATGCAATGTACTTCCAGTCTAAGTGCGCTTTAAAACTAGGAACAGATGCTTGCGAATCTGAAGAGTTGGTACCCTGACTTGTTAACACTTCTTCATACTGAGCAACGTTGGATGACAATCTCGAATCATGAAAACGACCATCGCTATACTGTTTTGTATATAACTTCCCCCAAGTGCTCTGGAAGTCGCGCAGCTGGCCCGTACGCAAACAAATTAAGCCTCGGTGAGGGAAAGAAGTTCCACCAGCTGAACACTGGATTAGAGTCAACTTTCGAATCATTGAGTGCACGTTCATTTCAATTGTGACCTTGAATGAAATCTCCCGACGAGATACGCACGACCATCAAAAACTACTAAAAAGCGCCCATTTCCGCAAGTAATTATGCGAGGCAGACCTTAGAGGAGATCATAGAAGCTATCGATGATGCATACACAGCCCAAAAAGAAAATGAGGCACAGCTGATTGAAAGATATGTTTTGCACATGACAAGACATCCACGACATTTGTCTCGTCCACGTCGGGTCTCCTATCCTCGATTGTGATCAGAGCCTCTGATTCAGAGGGCCACGTGAGGTAAGTGCTCCCCACGGCGCTGCTCATAGATGATCACGTGATCAGAGAAAGCGGCGATGTACAAGGCCACGTGATCATTTCGTGCGTCCAACATGAACTTTATCTTGTCTGTCGGACTCCTTGTGCTGCATGCGACGAGAAGGCAATTCACCTGCAGAGTCCCATTAACACGAGAAATAAAGGGGTAGAAAAAACGAAGTTGTTGAACGGCTCGGCCTGCCTTTCTTGAGAGGCAGTAAGTTACTACCTCTTGTTTGAAGTTCGGTTCAAACGTTACGAGCAAAGCAGTAGGGCTACGTGATTCAATCAATTGTGAACCCTTGCTGTACATCACTGTGGGAAAATAGTGCAGCACACTATCAATTTAGCAATCATCGTGAAAACTCTACAGGCACGGCGGTTATTCGATTGTGAGTAGGTCCACCGAAAACGCCCTAACACGACGACTTGACGATGAACCAATTTCCATCAAAACTTGGGCCTCAGGGCATGTTAATAAGCCCCACTGTAAAATTGGTTGGTTTAGAAGGCTCGAATTTCACCGGGCCTTGGGTCAACGGATTCGGGGGGTTTAAACCCCAGGGATGCCACTGCACAAAAAATAAGTGCTTAAAAGCATATTGCGTATGCTTCAAATCAGGTAGTTACCAGACTTACATAGAACGAGCTTGTCAAAGTGTAGGGAAACGGCGACGACAGGGCCTAGGTTCTTGCCCAGGCACATATCTTTACGGTGAATTGCTTGATACATTGATCTGTCATCTGCCTGTTAAGGCATTCCTCAATCAAGAGTAGTGAAACCTGGTTGTCATCAGCAGGAAAGCTGTGCGGGCCGGAGTGCCAATGCCGGGGATGCTTCAGCGACGGCACCCACGCGACAGATTGGGAAATCGCGCGGGCTAAGTTTCACCTGAAGAACCCAGCTATCTTAGATTCAGAGGTATGAGAAATCTGAAACTCCTCACTGGGACTCAATTGTATTTAATGATGTAGTACACCAAAGCTGAGTAGCTAAGCCCTGAACTGTCCCACTGTGCAGTACCATTAATAGTGGAGATCTGGAACACATACTATGATGGGGTTTGATGAAGTTTAATATGTGTACAGGGCAAATCTCAAAGTTGTAACTGCAAAAACAGTAGATGTACAAAGGCATATTGCGTCTGTTATGCTGCAGGCCGCCGCTGCACCACCTCCTGCAAGTGAGTTCCCATTTGCCGGTAAGAAGCATACATGGGCCTATATAGGGCAAGTGCTAACTTTTGCAAGTGGATGCAGTGGATATCTCAGTGAGGTGCTGAGCCCCATTCCTGTCTTATTTGATTCCGGTGGAGATCAGTTTCCTGCCATCTGTAACACAGTATTCGTAAATGTGGTTAATAGCACTGTCTCTGATACTCTGTCACTGTCTCTGGTCTGGTACATACTGCAAAATTTGAGAATAACAGCCACCGCTCTGAGCAACATTCATGTTGTTTTCCAATACGGGCCTGCAATTCTTCGGGCAAGAATGCATTTGTGTGGAGACACACTGTGGGGTGTCTTTTGTGTTCTTTTGAAATTTGACACTTTTTACTTACTTTCATGCCGCATGCTCAATAAAAGCTGCTTCCTACATGCTCAATAACGTATCATTAAACCCCCATGAGGATTTCAAATTTTTCTAAAGGCAATGCAGAAATCAAAGAGGGGTCTCTTTGTGTGATTGGGACAGCGGAGGCTTTCAAGTAAAGATCCCTGTTTAACACAAGTTGGCATTTGTCAGGTGCCATGGCTGCAATAACTTGTGCACAACAGTCCTCGGGAAGGTCATTGCGGACAATCTTGTTGGTACTCCATCAGACGTCTTAACAGCCCCCGTTTTGACCGCAGCACAGAAGGTGATTGATCTCCATCCGTGCATCTTGTGCTGGGGCACTAAGGTGTCTGTCATGATAGCCCACAACAGCGTCTCAGACACAAAACATGGGACGGGGGTATGGGAGGGGGCAGGCAGACCAAGGGGAAGGGGAAAACAAAAGAGCACAGTTGCAATTAAGCTACCCTTACATCATTTTGCATTTCAGCCCCTCATATGTAGGGTTGGCAAATTGCCTTACTTTGGGCTTGTGTACGATACGTATGGATACAGAATACTGTACGTACAGCTACACGGAAGGGGCAAACCACACCAAACAAACGGGCCTGCATTGGTGATGAAGATAGACCACCGTATACAGTAGTGATTAAATCATCTTCATTCTCAAATCAAGTCCCAAAATGTTCACTAGAAGTGCGGGCAAGAGGCCCGAGATTTTGCAAATCTTGGGTGACCTTCTTACTGATTTGAGACAATCCACAACCTTCTCCAAATTGAGGCAAATATTCAGTAAAAATGTCATGAAACTTCTTTACTTTCATGAGTTTTACGGTTTTTCTGGCCCTTGGTGCCAGGAAATGTACTGCAAGTGATAGTGCAGTATTAAAAGTGTACAGACGATTGGTACTGGATGAAACGTACACGCAGCCGTACTCTGGCTAACAGTACGGTACGTATAGGGGGTACGATATGTGTACAGTTCACCATGCAAAACCGTACAATTGCCAACCCTACTCATATGCGACATTCCTGCAGTGTATACTTATATGGGATGACTGTCACAAGGGGACAGCCATTGGCAGAAACTGGCTCGCTATCGGATTTTGACTTTTTCATTTTATTCACTTACTTTCCAACTAAACAGTATTGAAAGGCTTTAGTGCCTTGAGGTGGTATGGAGCATATGAGGGGTCCATGCATCTTCATTCACACAGTCCCCAATAAACTCAAGGGACCGGCTCAAGGGACCGGCTCAAGGGACTGGCTCAAGGGACTGGCTCAAAGTTAATTTTGTGCTCGATCCAGGAACCCCGATTGAAACTGGCAAGCATCAGGCCTACCTATGACCTCTTTGTTGGGGACGAAAGCATTGCTAAGACCGCAAGCGGCTGCACTCTGCCATGGGACCTCTTGAGTCTCGGCCTTGCGGCTTACCCCAGCATACCCTACATGGTCCAGCATACCCTGGGCTGCACATATGGTGTTTCCATGCCACAGCCAGTTTTCTTGCAAGGCATTGGGCCCCCCATTATCCAAGGCGCAACGGGAGATCTCCCACCCGTGGTCTCTCGTGGGGAGACCGCTGCCGAGAGTCAGGAACAGTGGCATGAACTGGCTCAGGTCAGTGTCTCCAAGAAGCCGATTGCTCAGGCCTTGTCCTCCCCGAGAAAGCCCTCTTTCCGGTCCAGGAGGAGGATGGGGCCAACCAAGCGCAGAGACACGGCGTCGAAGAAGCGCATGTCCAGTCAGAGGCAGCGACAACCGCAAAGCCCTCTGCAGCAGTATACAAGGCGCAAGCAACGTGGCCCAAGGAGGTCACCCTTTGAGTGAACCTAGCGTCTTGGGAAGTGGCTGTTGCGAAAAGTGGGTCGCTTTCCACTGCTCGTTTTGCGTTCCTGCCGCACCGGTGTCATCTTCTTAAAAAGGGTGATACCAGTCACTGGGATTAACACACGAAAGCGAGTAGGTTAAGGGAATAGCCAGGTAGGTCTCAGGCAACATGCAACATGCGATGTATACAAAGAGTGGTTTATACATTCTAATCACATGTGTATACAGGTTGCACAGTTTTGAAGCCAGAAGTTAGAGATTGTTTCCATAGATTTCCGAAGCAGCGGTATTGCAATTCCGCCGATACATTTGAATTTGTAGTAATACATTCTTTTCACCCCGAAGTTTACATTTTAGACGAGTTTTAATCGGCTTTAAAGGCCCAAAGCAGGAATAAGCAAACAATCATATATAGTTTTCAGGCGAACAGCCCGCAGTTATATATAACTGGGGTACATATACTGATTTCCATCATGATGTCATGATATACCGATTTCCATGATGATTTTATGACATTTCATGATAGACTGATTTCCATCATGATGTCATGACGTCATCACGTGATCAGTGTACTGATCAGTGATGATGAAGCAAGACATCAAAGACGCATAAGGTCCAATTCGGTACTGAAAAGTAAACACAGCGTCAATATCATTAACAAAGCGTAACAAAACAGATTCTTACAAGTAGCCGTAGTAATCAAATTGATGTATCGGTATGCGCTTTGCAGATACCTTCCCAAATTTGGAAATTTAAACTTGACAATTTGTGGAATTTTGTTGATTATTTTTGGGGCGTCCCAGGACAAATTGCCCGGGTTGCAAAACTTTTAACGGTCCCGTAGCAATTATTTCTGAGGCCTTAAATTTAGCTTTAAAGCTCTCGAAATATATCAAAAAATATTAAAACAAATACAGCCGATACAGTAATCAGGAGTTTTGAGTGGTGTACTTGTCGGGTCGTGGGTGTTCGGCCAAGTGGTCGTATATACATATATTTACGATATATACGATATAGCTTTCTGTGATCGACACTGTTGCCTTGCCTGCAGAGTGGCATGTGGTCTCCACTTGGCAATATTTTGACGGCCCGCTGGGTGCTGCCCCTGTGGACGGTTTGTCCCAGGCCTGTGGACGGTTTGTTGTATTTTAAAATACAAATTTGTAAGTTTCTGGTATGATATGACTACCGCTGTGTCCCTACATATAGTATGCTCTATGGTATGCTTATATGGTATGGTTTGCGGTATTGTATAGTTTATCGCAATACATATAGCCTTATAAGCCTAATTAGCGCTATGGCTATGGCATATCTGGTATCGTTTATCGTTTGGGGACCTGGCATACATATGGTATCATTTGTGGTGTGGTATGGTCCATCTATGACTAATTAAGATGGTTTCTGGTTTGATTTATTATAGTAACCAATAAGGTATGCATACATATGTTTAAGGCATGCTACATACGGCTTATGGTCTGTCGTTGGCTTGTCAGATACCTCCCTGTCAGCTCCTGTCTTCCCCTCCACCGCCCCTCCCCCCCCTCTTGTCTCTCTCTCTCTCTCTCTCTCTCTCTCTCTCTCTCTCTCTCTCTCTCTCTCTCTCTCTCTCTCTCTCTCTCTCTCTCTCTCTCTCTTCTCTCTCTCTCTCTCTCTTTCTCTCTCTATCTTTCTATATATATATTCTCCCCTCTTCTCTCTTCTCTTTCTCTCTCTCTCTCTCTCTTCTCTCTCTCTCTCTCTCTCTCTCTCTCTCTCTCTCTCTCTCTCTCTCTCTCTCTCCTCTCTCTCTCTCTCTCTCTCTCTCTCTCTCCCCCCCTCCCCCCCCCTCTCCCCCCTCCTCCCTCCATCCCTCTTTTCCTGTGCGTGTGGGCGTGTGTGTGTGTGTGTGTGTGTGTGTGTGTGTGTGTGTGTGTGTGTGTGTGTGTGCGCGCGTGTGTGCGTGTGTGTGTGTGTGTGTGTGTGTGTGTGTGTGTGTGTGTGTGTGTTTTCTTAAGAGTCAACAAATGAATGGCCATTCATTTGTATCTTCCACTTTGGTCTCTGTCTTCCTCTTCGCCCAAACCCCTAAAGAAAAACCCCTAGGTTGTTTTTTGAGACAGGCAAATCCCAAAATATAGCACAGCGTTCAAATAAGCGGAAGAAGCAGAAGGAGACGAGGATGTCGACGCACATAATCGCGCGCGCGCGCGCGCCCACACACACACCACACACACACCACACACACACACACACACCACACCACACACGCACGCACGCACGCACGCATGTACTCACGCAGGCACACACGCACGCACACACTCAGGCATGCAGGCAGGCATGCACGCGCACGCGCAGGCTCGCACGCACGCACGCGCACACACACACACACACACACACACACACACACACACACACAAACACACACACACACACACACACACACACACACACACACACACACACAGTGCAGTGACTAAGCAGATCAGTCCTATCACAGTGAAGCAATTCCGGTGGCCACTCTGGTTTGGAGCTTTGGCCTCTTAAGGCTGGGGAAATACCAGGGAGAGCTCTATAGGCCGGGATGTCGGTGGTGGAAAGGCAAGGATCCTACACTGTCAGGATAAGTCTAAGTAGATGTACACAGACTTGCCGAGATCTAGATATGGGTGAGGGGGCATTGGATGAATATGGGAAATGCCCCTGGCTTCCGCGTACCAGCATGTAGGATACATGGTTTACTGTTTGTATATGTTTCACTTCTAGTACTAGCAGAACGAGGCAGAACGAGTTTTCAGGAACGAGAACAGGACGATTAAGACGTTTTCAGGAAAAACTCGTTCTCCCAGTACTATAGTCTAAAGGAATATGGCTTATGAATTCAGTACTAGCAGAGAGCTCTCGAGAGCCATTCAGGCCGGGGATGTGGATGAAGGAGCAGAAGGGAACCAGCTGCAGAAGGGACCTGACGGACGGTCGACCAGAAGGGACAAATTCTTACCAGGGGCATATATATTCTCAGCAGAACAGTTCGGCAGAAGGAAAGGGCCTTCTGGGAACACACATCACCATCATCGACATCTTTGGCTCGTTACTGCTCACCGCGGCCACTCGGCAGCATTTGGTGCCGGGTGGGGGCGCCGCGCGCTGCCCAAGACAAGCAGATCTGGGTCTAGACCCGCTGTGCTGTCTTTCTGGTGTGTCAACAACTGCCCTTGGCCTTCCAAGCCTTTTCAAATGAAACATTTGGGGGCTTGCATGTTGATGCGCTGGTCTGTTTGAAGAGTCTCCAGGGCTTGTGAACCAGCCATATTTGCACAGGAAGATGTGGAGGGACATTCTGTCAGGCGTCGGGTCAGGTGCAATACTGCCGCTGTGGGTCGCCAGCTTGCTGCTGGCCGGGTGTGACTTGTAGCTTGAAACATTTGGGATTGGGTCGTTGAAACATCGGGCTGGTCTTTTTTGTCCCCCTCTTGCAAAAGGAATTGCAAGTGCCCAGTCCAAATTTGGCATTCTGCTCCTAAAAGCATAATGAGATGAAACACCGAGCATGTGGTAGCAGGTACCGTGCATGAACCGCCACAAGAACTAAAAAACACAGATGGACTAGCAGAAGGATGGTACAGCGCTGTACCATCCTTCTGCTAGTCCATCTGTGTTTTTTAGGCTAGCCAGCCAGTGTTTTTTAGGCTAGCCAGAGAATGGTCGGGTTACCCGAGTTGGGTAGTCTGGAAGCAGGCCATTGGCCGGCCAGAAGATCAGTACCGTACGGCATCCCCTCCCTCTCTCGCCCCCCTCTCTCCTTGCTTCTCTCTCTCCCCCCTCCTCTCTCTCTCTCTCTCTCTCTCTCTCTCTCTCTCTCTCTCTCTCTCTCTCTCTTCTCTCTCTCTCTCTCTCTCTCTTCTCTCTCTCTCTCTCTCTCTCTCTCTCTCTCTCTCTCCCCCCCCCCTCCCTCCTCTCCCGCCCCCCCCCCCCTCTCTCTCTCTCTCTCTCTCTCTCTCCTCCTCTCTTCTCTTCTCTCTCTCTCTTCTCCTCTCTCTTCCTCTCTCTCTCTCTCCTCTCCCCCCTTCCCCCCTCCCTCCGTATCATTTTTGGCCATTATATATAGATCATAAACATATTATATATCATATATGTTTCACCTACGGCCATTCGGATGGCAACACATGACTATTCGGGCATCGGGGGCCCGAGACTAACATATTTCGATTTTACCTTAAAAGAACGACACAGCCAGATTTATGGGGGCTCCAGGTCCTTTGGGCCCAGGGCCTGGCTAGCATCACTAGAGGACACCAGGGGTGCCAATTCACCCTGTAGAGTGCCAGTCTGGCACTGCCAGATGATGAAGGGCCCAAATCTCTCTCTCTCTCTCTCTCTCTCTCTCCTCCTCTCTCTCTCTCTCTCTGTCTCTCTCTCCTCTCTCTCCTCTCTCTCCTCTCTCTCCTCTCTCTCTCTCTCTCTCTCTCTCTCTCTCTCTCTCTCTCTCTCTCTCCACCCCCTCCCCCCCCCCCCTCTTTCTCTCCTCCCCTCTCCCCCCCCCTCGCCTCCTCTACCCTCCTTCCCCCCCCCCCCTGTCTCCTGCCCATCTTTCTGTTTTCTTGGTGTTCTCTCCCCTTCACACATAATTTTGCCCGATCTATATATTTTTACACCTGCAGCTCTTCGGCTGTCGACACGTGACTATTGGGGCACTGGGGGCCTGAGACTGATATATTCACATTTCTCTTAAGTTTGAGAGAAACAGTGAAATTGGCCAGGGCCGCTCATGGATATCGGAACCCGCAGATCCCTCAGGGACCGACTACCAGACCTGTTGTACCGCGCATGAGGGTCTGCGGCACTGCTTTCAAAAAACTTGCAGCAGTACTGTCCAAAACCTTGCAGCTTCACAAATCGCGCGACCTTCTAGCTTTGCCGTTGTTCTTTACAATGAACAAGGCGGGCAATGTGTTCAAAATTCTATAGAATTTTCCGGTGTGACTTGTAGCTTGAAACATTTGGGATTGGGTCGTTGAAACATCGGGCTGTCTTTTTTGTCCCCCTCTTGCAAAAGGAATTGCAAGTGCCCAGTCCAAATTTGGCATTCTGCTCCTAAAAGCATAATGAGATGAAACACCGAGCATGTGGTAGCTTCAGCAGGTACCGTGCATGAACCGCCACAAGAACTAAAAAACACAGATGGACTAGCAGAAGGATGGTACAGCGCTGTACCATCCTTCTGCTAGTCCATCTGTGTTTTTTAGGCTAGCCAGCCAGTGTTTTTTAGGCTAGCTAGCCAGAGAATGGTCGGGTTACCCGAGTTGGGTAGTCTGGAAGCAGGCCATTGGCCGGGCCAGAAGATCAGTACCGTACGGCATCCCCCCTCCCTCTCTCGCCCCCCTCTCTCCTTGCTTCTCTCTCTCCCCCCTCCTCTCTCTCTCTCTCTCTCTCTCTCTCTCTCTCTCTCTCTCTCTCTCTCTCTCTCTCTCTCTCTCTCTCTCTCTCTCTCTCTCTCTCTCTCTCTCTCCCTCCCTCCTCCCCTCCCTCCTCTCCCGCCCCCCCCCCCCTCTCTCTCTCTCTCTCTCTCTCTCTCTCTCTCTCTCTCTCTCTCTCTCTCTCTCTCTCTCTCTCTCTCTCTCTCTCTCTCTCTCTCTCTCCCTCTCCCCCCCCTTTCCCCCCCTCCCTCCGTATCATTTTTGGCCATTATATATATATATATCATAAACATATTATATATCATATATGTTTCACCTACGGCCATTCGGATGGCAACACATGACTATTCGGGCATCGGGGGCCCGAGACTAATATATTTCGATTTTACCTTAAAAGAACGACACAGCCAGATTTATGGGGGCTCCAGGTCCTTTGGGGCCCAGGGCCTGGCTAGCATCACTAGAGGACACCAGGGGTGCCAATTCACCCTGTAGAGTGCCAGTCTGGCACTGCCAGATGATGAAGGGGCCCAAATCTCTCTCTCTCTCTCTCTCTCTCTCTCTCTCTCTCTCTCTCTCTCTCTCTCTCTCTCTCTCTCTCTCTCTCTCTCTCTCTCTCTCTCTCTCTCTCTCCACCCCCTCCCTCCCTCCCCCCTCTTTCTCTCCTCTCCCTCTCTCCCCACCTCCTCGCTCTCCTCTACCCTCTCTTCCCCCCCCCCTTGTCTCCTGCCCATCTTTCTGTTTTCTTGGTGTTCTCTTCCCCTTCACACATAATTTTGCCCGATCTATATATTTTTACACCTGCAGCTCTTCGGCTGTCGACACGTGACTATTGGGGCACTGGGGGCCTGAGACTGATATATTCACATTTCTCTTGAGTTTGAGAGAAACAGTGAAATTGGCCAGGGCCGCTCATGGATATCGGAACCCGCAGATCCCTCAGGGGACCGACGTACCAGACCTGTTGTACCGCGCATGAGGGTCTGCGGCACTGCTTTCAAAAAACTTGCAGCAGTACTGTCCAAAACCTTGCAGCTTCACAAATCGCGCGACCTTCTAGCTTTGCCGTTGTTCTTTACAATGAACAAGGCGGGCAATGTGTTCAAAATTCTACGCATACGGTGGTATGTAAAGCTTCAAACATTGACTATGCTGGAATAAGAATGAAAAGGAGTACCAAGACAGAACCCATGCAAATACCATTCAAACAAAACGGGGAAGAGAATCGAACTGCAGAAAACCTCAGAAGAACACTTCGTAGTATTTCAGTTCAGATAAATAATGCTTTGGTGAGACGCAGGCTTGTTTCGATACCACTTTGGCCTAGCCAGTGGTTTAAAGCGCTTGGCATTCAAGATAGAATTGTCAGGGCCCTCATGGTTGGATGAGGTTAATTTCCATGTTACTTTTCACATTGATTTCAATGAGGAGATTTGTGTGTCATGCGTCTTTTTGATAGTTTTTGTCCTTCCTCAGAAAGCCATGGGGAAAGTGTAGGAGTGCCACAGTAGAATTGGACAATTGGTATCCTTTTACAATGCTGTGTACTATTAAAGCTCGTTTTCATGCAGAATTCCGGCCATGACCCACAGATCCCCCTCGAAAATTTGAAGCAGTCCCTATTCGAAGCGCGCCGCGCAAAGCTCGAACTTCGAAACCTTCTGTCTCCCTTCTACCCGGAAAGAAATTTTGAGGTGCAATTACTGTCAACTTACTGGACCTGTATAGCCATTTTTGTGATTGCGCATGAACAATTTCGCGTGGGTTTTGTTTGTACTGCACGTGCCTCGGCTTCCCCCTGTCTCCCCCTATCTACCGTTATGGCCCTCAGATGCATAATTTGGTGATGCCAGAAACTTTGTGATGTTATAAACAGGAAACTTCTAGCGTTGAAATACCTGGACCATCGTCGGTGCCGGGCTTCTCAGATGCGAGGCGTTCGGTGCGGGCATTGCCCAAAGAAATGCAGTCCCAGGCAGGTCCCGAGGCACAACCATGGCTATTATGTAATTATTAGTTCAAACATTCGCTTTTGATGTGCAGATGCTGTTGCAGTCTTTAAGCGTCCGCGAGTGCTTGGGCTAAGAACTTGCTTTTAGTGGTCAAGAACTTGTTGGATTAGGAAATGGCGCTTTGTAGGACACGCGAGGTTTATCTCGCTTATCTTGCTGCAGGCATGTCCTGGATCAGACCAAGGTCGGCTTGGCGGGCCATGGACTGTTTCAAGGGAGCGTAGCGTGCAAAGCCCGAGTGTAGAGACAGCTTTCCAGGATAGGAGCATTGATGACACAACAGGCCTGCTGCGGCGAGGAGGGCGACCTCGCAATCCCACCAGGGGAACCATGTCAGAGACGACACAACAAAAACAATGCACTTCAAAACCTCCACAAACTTCACAAACAGATGGAAAGCCTTGCAAATGCAGGCATTCAAAATGTCTGAAGTTGTATTGCGATTGTTTTGCACAAGGTAAGCCACTATTCTTCGGTTGCAGCTTATGTGAGATAGTGCAAAGAAACTAGCCTTGAAAATCACGGAAATAGGATGCAAAATGGGTTGAGAAGTCTCATGTGCCACTGTCGTAGGTTGCAGTTTTTGTCATGTTCTGCACAGTAACATACTGCTGTACCACATCATGTATTAAGACACTACTTTTGTCCCGAAATGTCATTTGCCTGTCAGTACCCCTTGCCTGGGCAAAATTTGCATCTGATAGGCCTTGCACACCTGAGGGACACTCCGTGTTGAACCTCCTGATTAAAAGGCCTGTGGATTGCATTTGAACGTAGGTAAACTGTGCAACAAGGACTGGTGCATCTGTGATGGATGTCAGAACAATGTTGACCATCCGGATGAAGTGGAAAGGGCACGAAATGATGCTTTGGTAAAAGACGTTAACGCTTTTCAACCAAAGGTATTTCAACCGAAGCAGCATTGACAAATCAATCAGGCTGCCCCTTCTAAATTGGATCCCCCCCTCCATCTCTCCCCTATCTCGTGTGTGTGTGCTGTGTGTGTGTGTGTGTGTGTGTGTGTGTGTGTGTGTGTGTGTGTGTGTGTCTGCGTCTGTGTCTGTATGCATGCGTGCGTGTGGTGTGTCTGTGTGTGTGTGTGTGTGTGTGTGTGTGTGTGTTTGTGTGTGTGTGTGTGTGCGGGGGGGGGGGGAGGAAGAGAGAGAAGGGGGGGGGGGAGCAGATATGTGCAAAAGGAAATTATACTGAGACCTGCAGAGGGTTTCAGGTTGGCACCGCTGGCCACAAAGTGGGATGCAAATGTACAAAATCTCATTGCAAGAAAAAGTACTGCGAATGTTATCAAAGCGGAGTATATTGCGCGGCAACATGCAAGTGCGGACCCAGGGCATATTCTCTCTGCTTTAAAGCACAACGGAGATAGCAAGTGCCTTTGGTTTGGGCCGGGTTTAGATATTCAAAGCTCTGCTTGCTGCCGTTGTTACGCTTACAAAACCATTCACCCCAGGTTCTTGCATAGCAACATGATTATGCAGGTAGAAACTTTCCTTTTAACAGTACCGAGAGTAAAAGGGGGGAGTTACAGTAGACCAGAGGTTCCATTAACGCTGCTACTGTTTTTTAGTGCTCCATGTTACCTACATGGCCGATATCTACAACAAAATTGTCCCCTCTTGTTACGTGGAATTGTTCATATCAGTAGTGTTCTTGTGGACCTCCTGCCTGCTTGAGACAACGCGACCACCATTTTCTTTGACCTGCGCGCCGTCAAACTCAACAAGTTGTTCATGTGAAGCCATCCAGGCCTGTCTCCTGAGGAGGACAATGATAATTAGCACAAGTCCAAGTTTTGCCCACCTCCACCAAGGAGCCAGGCCAACCCAATTATCCAACTTTGCCAATTCCAACTTACAGACTGTCAGGAACCCCATGAGGTGGCACAAAACTTCAATTGATTGGGACTTTTGCAGGTGCGAAGCGTGCCAAAACGTTGAAGGTGCTGTTTTCAGACCGGCAAGGAAAGCTGGTTCCAGGGGACTCGCAGCAGCGAGTTCTTCAGAGGGTGCGGAGCGACAGGTGAACCACGCACTTCTTCACCCTCCACAGCACACAGGCACATACATAGACATCACACACACATGTGCACTTTTACATTGAACTTCTTTATTGATTCTTTTTGGGACAGCAGCACTGTTTCCTCCCCCCCCCCCCCTTTGGCCCTTTTCCTTTTGGCTTACTTAGTGAAGGGTTTAAAGGTTTGAAGTTTACCTTCGAAGCCTAGGGCTGGGGGATGACCTCAAGACATTACTATTGACAGCAGCACTGTTTTTTGTTGGTGGGGTAAGGAAGCAAATGCAAAAGATGTTTGGGGGTCCCTCACATGCCGGCATGATGCCCTCGGGAAGGTATTAAAGGTATTATAGTCAGCAGCACAGTCAATCTTCTTGTTCTTATACTGATGAGCTGAGGGGGGGTGGGGGGGACTTGTTCGCGAGGTAATAGCTTCACAGTGCAAGACCTCCATTTTCTTTCTTGATTCCCTCCTCTACTGTTTCCTTTTCGGGAGCTTGGGGGAGAGAGAGGGGGGGGGGAGAGGGGGCTGCAGTGTCAGCATCTGTGTGTCCATTCCAGCCAGGCTCTCACACCATACTTTTGTGCAGCTAATGAGGAGTGACAGTGCTTACGGATATAATACTTGCAAAGTAAATGTCCTAAGCAACAAGAGAAAATTTGACGAGCAAGATACGGGCTCCAATCCATCCTGTAATCAGGTATTTCACTTTCCAGCCTTTCTGGTGTACTCTCACGCTGGCATCGTGGCTTTGCAACCCGTTTTTACACCTAAATTTTATGGCAGTATATAGCCTGCAAATGCTGAAAGATTTCGTCGTTCTCTTATCGGATTGATCCCATGTTTTAAATTGTGAAATATAGATTTAGTAGGAGAAACGATGTATCTCAAGTGGCCAACCTACAACATTCAGGCACCATTAAAGAGTTTGATTTGATAAGTATTTTTCTTGCCCCTTTTTCCAACAAGCTTCTTGTCCGGCAATCACAAACAACAGTTTCTGTGCCATAGTTTCAACAGCCTGCTGCAGAACAGACAGTTCCGTCAATCTCTGGCTGTCGTTCTCTCCGCTCCCCCCTCCTCTTCATCTGCCTGTCCCCCTCTTTATCCCCGCCTGTTCTCTCAAGCCACACTCTCCCCCCACCCTTCTCTCTCTCTCTCTCTCTCTCTCTCTCTCTCTCTCTCTCTCTCTCTCACAAACTCTCTCTCTCTTTCTCTCTCTCTCTCTCTCTCTCTCTCTCTCTCTCTCTCTCTCTCTCTCTCTCTCTCTCTCTCTCTCTCTCTCTCCCCCCCCCTCTCCCTCCCTCCCCCCCCCTCCCTCCCTCCTCTCTCTCTCTCTCTCTCTCTCTCTCTCTCTCTCTCTCTCTCTCTCTCTCTCTCTCTCTCTCTCTCTCTCTCTCTCTCTCTCTCTCTCTCTCTCTCTCCCTCTCTCTCTCCCTCCCTCCATCCCTCCCTCCCTCCCTCCCTCCCTCCCTCCCTCTCTCAGAATCTCTTGGTGTCTGCAATTGTGGAGTAACCACACGCTGTCGTGCTTTGTTGTATGTGTGCGTGTTTCTGTGAGCCTGCATACACGCCCGCACATGCATGTCTCAAAAGTGTTTGCACACTAAATGGCCTTGAAACAGTTTGCTGTCATGTCCTACTTTTCCTACTTCTTGTTTAAGGGCTTTCTCCAAGATGCTGCATTCGGAACATTCTGACCTAGCACACTGCCCAGGACGGATCACAGCCATCTGAAAGAGTCACCCACCCACTTCCAAAACGTGAAAGATTCTTGCCAGGCTCGGTCACGCCAGGCAACGAGCAGGAAGCTGCTGTAGCAGCTCTGCTTGGGCTTGGGGTTAACGTGGAGGAGACCCATCATCATCCCTTCAGAAAAGGTCCGCATGGTTGGAGATGACGGATTCATATCATTTCCTTGTAAGCGAGAGCTGCAGTGTGAATATGAAGATTCGTTGATCAGGGTTAGAGGGAAGGCTAAGAGAAGAGCATCGCAAATCTTACGGATAGAGAGAAGGCTTAGAGACAAGGCCTTACTACATGAGATTGATGAGGTTCAACCGAAGAGAGCATCGCAAATGTTACGGATAGGGCTGCTTAGGAGTGGAGAACCAGAGGTTCAGCCGATAGGGCCTCTAGGATCTAGCAACTGAGATGAGCCACCCCGTTTTCTTCAAAGGAAGTATAAATGCATGAGTAGTCAATGACTGGATTTATTAGTTGCCTAATGATTGTCATACATCATTTGATGTGTAATGCATTCATAGAAAACAAAGGGTTAAGACGGTGGGGGCAACCAAGCAGCAAAAGTCTGGCTGATATGGCCAGTGGGAAGGTGCAGCACCAGAAATAGCACCTCCTACAGGCGGTGGGAGATAGCAGAAGATCCTGGGTGATATTCAAAAGGGAGTGATTACCACTAAGAATGGGCACCTGGGGCCAGGGAGAGGGGCACCAGTAAAAAATAAAGCAGCTGGCAGAGCCAGTAGAACAATAAAAGTGTGAGATGAGGAGCTTATATGGTGTAGTGTTTGGGACATCTGATCATTTGAATGTGCCGGATGGCGTGTCCTTGCAAGGAAGGGTGTGGCCAACACAAAATGTTCAATGGTAGGGCTCACCACATTCTCCAGCTGCACATCTTAACCCAATTCCAATCTTCCAACTGCACGAGGAAGTAATTTCTAAGAACATGTGTGTTGTGTGCGTGCGTGTGTGTGTGTGTGTGTGTGCGCGCGCGTGTGTGCGTGTGTGTGTGTGTGTGTGTGTGTGTGCGTGCGTGCGTGTGTGTGTGTGTGTGTGTGTGTGTGTGTGTGTGTTTGTGTGTGTGTGTGTGTGTGTGAGTGGGGGGGGGGGGCGTGTTTACATGTCTGACCCCAAATACAAGGAATTGAAGAATAGGACGCTTGGGGCAGCTACCACCTAACATCCCGAGTGTGAACCTTACAGAGACAAAGTTCGTCATGATGAGGCTGAGATGCCCAAGGGGTATTCCACGAAGATTTTTTCAAAGAGCGTTCTCCTCTTCTCTGGGGAGACAGGGGCTGCCCCCCGGCAGTACCTTTCTGAACTGAAAAGGGCATGCCAATGTTGTTGTTGCGGTTTTCTTGATAACGGGCTTTGAGGTTGCAACGATTGCATTTCAACCAAACAGCCCAGGTCAGGATGCACAATGAGTTGACGCAATAAGTTGTAGCAATGGTACAAGACCATCTGTGGCTGAGTCCATCCGTTGGATGGGCCGCTCGTGTGTGCCTTCTGTACTCCGCATTGCAAGGGGCGTGACCTCCAGCCATTCAGTGGCATATGCGGCCACCCCAGTGCTGAGACAATACAAGTGCAGTACGCAGGCCCAAGCGCTGCACCACTGCATTGCAAAATGGTGCAGCAGCTGATTGGGCCAATTTGGAGGTGATAATGAGGATGCAGGCCCTGGTGCTTGCACCAGGGCATTGAGGGCTTGCACACCAACTGATGGGGCGAGTTTCCCATGATGGAAAAAACAAGTTCCTTCAAGAACAACAGGGTGGCTAGCGGGGAGCACTGACCGATGGGGCCATGTGCTGGTTAGGGTGATATCTCATTCATTCACTCATTCCGGACCAGTGGGTGGTTTGGTTTGGGAAGTGCCCATCATAGAACATGGTAAGCATTTTGCTTTGTGGGCAAGGTGTCCGTCAGAAGGTGATCATATCGTGAGAAACGTCACTGCATGGGCCATCTAACCTTTATGTAGTTTCTATACTGAGATATCAAATGTCAAGCAATGGTTGGGGTGTGCATCTGAAACCTGGCAAGGACAGGAATTGCTGTTCTTTAGAATGCCTGCATTCCGGGAGACTGACATTCCCCACCAAGAGGTCTGATTAGAGAACAGTGGAAATCCTCTTTCGGGCTTGTTATGAAAGTGGGATTCTTGAGTACCGGACAACTGTTAATGGAGACATGTTACATCGAACAGAGAGGGTGTGGCCAGCAACCTTGCAAGGTGGCTGTGGTTATTACAGATTGTTTGGGCTCTTCATTGTGCTGCTCTTGGCAGTGGAGAACGATGAATGGTCCCATGAAATGAAATCAATGAGGTGACATGGAAAATGCTTTTCATCGGAAGATGAAAATCACAACTCTTGTCCAGAGATGCCTTGCAGACCACTTTATCCGCACCTTCTTGAGTAACACGCTCTGGGCAAGGAAATGGCCAACAGAGTTGGCTTCCTTTGGTGATAGCGGTGATGGCTCCTGGTCTGATACTGTTAGCAAATTCTACGGAAGTTCGTGAATGTCTACGAATTCGTTTCGGATTTATGGATCTTAATTTTGTAGAATATGGGATAGGGCCGAAAGGTGTCAGGGAGGTTCTCTAATGTCGTTTGGGACGGCGTGAGAACATTGGAGAGTTTCTTTTGAAACATTTAACTTTCTTGAATCTACCAGGCCTTGGGTGAAGTGCAGAATTTCCTGTACAAAGTCAGCCCTGCAGTACACAAAAAACATGTACCTCACCGGAGTATTTGTACAACAACTCTGTAGAAAATGTGTAACGATGCAAAGTTACGTACAGATGTTTGTTGCGATCCGTAGATCCATAGAAACGACGGTCCGTAGAGCGGCCAACACGATGGTCTGAGAGTCTATTGTAGGGGCTGGTTAAATCTGCGAGGTTCAGATTGTGGTTGGGAAGGTGCCTCTTCAAAGGATGGGCACAATCAACATGTTAAGAGAAGGGGGGGGGGGGGGTTGTTTTGTCAATTAGGCATGAGCAACTATTTTGATATTGGCGAGAAGAATGACTCCACCAGAGCATAGGCTTTCTGGTTCATTGGGCCTTGAACTGTCCTCTTGTGTTTACTGGCGTGCAAGGGGGGTTCAGGGTCTAGCACAAATAAGTGGCAACGCCAGTGAGTGTGCAAGAATCTCTTAGTTGTCCGAAGTCATATCAGTTGGAACTATGGTGCATCTATTGCCACTTAACACTGAGTGCAGTACCATTAAGGTATTGCGTGAGTCTCCACCAGCATCCCTTGTGGTGACCGCTCTACATCGTGGCTAGAACATGCTTCCCATGCGGCAATTTCAAACGCGCAGGAAGGTTGATGCTTACACCACCCAGTTAGATTTAGAAATGACTGATGTGCAATACTAATAAATGTCGTGGCTATGTATCTTGATCAGTCAGGATGAGCGAGCACAATAGACAGACTTTCTTAGGATACTGCAGCATATGCATCGCGTGACTACGGGTCATGCCTGAAAGAGTCATGCTCCGGCATGTTTGTGGGTAGTTCAAACGTTTAAGGTTGTGGTCGACTTGTGCTTCCACATACAGCTGAGCTTTCGTAGTGGACTTGGTATTAGAGCCCGTGGGCTTGACATCGTGGCATATTCGTGACGGCCGAGATATATGGCACAAAGTAGGAAGGACTATAGGCAATTTCAAGCGTTACACACATTCATCAAGAACTCTTTGTGAGCAACATCTAGATCTTGCTTACAAGTTCAGTTGCTTGAGTCAATCTAACTTGTTTTAGATGACCAGCCGCAAAATAGCAACATGACCCTCGCGTCTAAGTTGGAAACGAAGATGAAGCGTAGTGAAACGCGGAGGCTATGCATTAATTTTGTAACGGGAACATGGGTTCGTGTTAAAAAAAAAAAAAAAACCCCCACGCACACATGAACTGCATCCTTTCTTCGTATACGAGACAACAGACTCATGACCTCTGATCAGAGCAGGGCTGAAAAATGGGCATCAAGAAGCCAGCAAACCTTAGATACCTGGATTTTGTACTATGAATATTAGTCTTTCAGCTGTTGTTGTCTGTGCACCATTTATCTCCCTATATGTCATACGAACATGAGAGAGTCTCAAGGTAAAGTGGGGTGCACTAACATCATGGTGCTGCAGCTGGCTTTCACGATGTTTCAGGCATTTGCCAATTAATCTATTGAACTAGTATAGTAGCTTAATCAATATCGGCTTGCATGGAGAAGACTTGACATGTTGACAGATTTCCAAAGGAAGCACGACTTGATTAACTCGCCCGCCCATGCACATGCACACCCCCCCCCCCCCCCAATTTTCGGTGGGTTGCAAACCACTTACAAGTGCATACACACACCACCAAAAGAGACATAACTTAATAGGCCCTTCTGCGCTGCAATTGCTCCATGGCCATGGAGCCTTCCAGGCCGGCATTTAGTTATTTACACGGTCATGCTCAAATTTCGTGCTCAAATATACTTGTTGCACTGTCTCGTGAAGCATATGTGGGGGCTAGACCACGCCCAATTAACGGTCCTCCATGATGATTTCCGAATCTCATGAACTGGAATTCCACATCTGCTGTGCACTGCAAAGTATCAAAGTGTCATGATTTGCCTGAAAGGCCTTCACCGCCCAGAATGAGTCAGACAATACCCACTGCCGGCATGCCTGCCCAGAATGAGTCAGACAATACCCACAGGGGTAATGCAGCCCTGTGTGTGTGTGTGTGTGTGTGTGTGTGTGTGTGTGTGTGTGTGTGTGTGTGTGTGTGTGTGTGTGTGTGTGTGTGTGTGTGTGTGTGTGTGTGTGTGTGTGTGTGTGTGTGTTTTAATTACTTCGAAGTTCCCTTGTAGTTGTCTCCCTTCTTCCTCCCTACCATTTCTATGTGAAAGTGAGGTCCCTCTTACATAGGGATACGGGTATCCCTAAGGAGAGGAAGTGAAATTAATTGAAATTTTTCACTTTCTCAAATTGAAATATTTCACTTCCTCTCAGAAACAATGGTTGCTTCGTCCTCACGTATCGGAGTCTAAACCGACTTACAGTGGTTTGGACATGCACGCCTTAGGAGACACTGCACACAGGCACATGGTCATTTCGAGGCATCCCGCCCTGGGTCACCTTGTGTCTTATGTCTGTGTATATTTGAAACAACCTGAGAGGTTCAAACATCACAATCTCAGCCAGCCGTGAAGTATTATAACATAACCAGAGCATGAGGCACATCAGCAGGGTGATCCCCTGTGGGGGCGCCGGGGCTGGGGCCAAGAGCCGGCCGAGGGCCCTGGCCGGCCTCTTCCGGCCCTGCTGAGCCGAGTCATCATAAATAGCTTGCATACCTCGAAGGGTCATAAGCTGAAACTAGGAATGGCGAATTTCGGGTGCTTTGGGGCATCGTTTCCGTTTTACTTTAGAGGAATTGCTGAAGAGTGCGAGTGCCTTGCTCTGCACCTGTAGGTTCCGAGGTCCTTGGAACGTTCTAACTGAAAACTCAGGCAGTTTCGTTATCGAAGAGTTGGTTGGTACTGCGTTATATAGGGGTTCCAGGCATATATGTGGTATGCTTCCAAGTGTGACGTCGGTTCGTCATCCAGGTCGCACTTACTTGCATCGCCGGTCGTGCGGGTAAAGCTTGTCTTTCTGATACACGTCCATGGTTTTTCTAATGATATCATCATTTTCTGAGGTTGGTCTGTAGTGCTACGCATAGTCGCATTTCCTTCTAAGCGGTCTGCTATCGTTTGCTCCATCGGTTTGCTCCGACTGATCTCTTCTTTCTTCACTCCTACTCGCGGGGTTCCTTACTATAGCTAGTCCCTCCTGGACTTCGACCCTTCTCCCTCGATTGTTCACTCATCTTCTGGAGTTTCCAAGTGAAGTGTTCGCTCCTGCACATGTTTTCTGTAAGTGAAAATTGAGGAACTTGAGCAGGCTACAATATGCACAAATTGAAGAATATGCGGTTCAAGCCTTACTTAATTCTCAGTCTCTGGCCTGTGACCAGTTGTAGGCTCTGCATTGCCATGGGCTTTATTGGTTCTATGTTATCTGGATTGCTCAACATATTGGCAAGATCCTAGTGACTGTTGCTGCTGCCATTGTGAGGGCATTGGCACAGGAATTCATTGCGTTTTAATCACTGAATTTGTTATTTTACCTAATACTTGCTATGTGAAAGCCCGATGTGCTTTGGGACAGGTACTGTGTTACTTGCCAAACGTAGTGGGATATCTGAGGATAGGCCTGCTGCTTGCTGCTTGCGTTATAACAGGGACACATTGGCCCCATGTGACCCTCACATTGTTCCTCCTCAATTTCGCCCTGGATGCCTTGGACGGTTATTTGGCAAGACGCTTATCTCAGGTGGCACATTGTAGCAATTTGTCCGTTCCAATATCTCATATCTTGACCATAAGAGCTGCTGTCCTGTTTTTATTCAAACCCGTTGCAAACGAGGGTGAGGAAAGTTGTGCCATAACCCCCCTCCTACCTGCACACACACACGCACGCACACGCACGCACACACACACACACACACACACACACACACACACACACCACACACACACACACACACACACACACACACACACACACACACACACACACACACACACACATCATGCGCCTGCGGGCGTCCTGGCACAGAAGCAGCATCCAGGTAGGGTCAGTAGTCCCTTCTGCTGGTGATAACGGAGCATGCGAAGACTATCAGGGATTGAAACAGTCAAGGAATGGAAGGCCCTGGTGCCCGAAGTCCTGCGCGCGTGCATTATACCATGTGCAGCTCTAGCTAGCAATC
>KV908385.1:210000-217500 GCA_002005505.1 Botryococcus braunii
CGCTCAAGTTTTCTCTCCCCCCCCCCCCCCCCAAGTCGTTTTGGGGGAGTGGGGGAGGAGGGTGGTGGCTGACCGTCCTCTGCCCAGGTGTTCTGCCTAAGAAAATAACATCAGCGCGCTCGCAGAGATCTAAAATGGAGAACGATTTACGAGGTTGAATGGGAGACGTGATTGCCTTGAAGGGTGGACATGGCAGATGTCTTGGAGCAGCTGCTTCTGGCAGGTGTGGCACATTGGTATCAAGTGACTCTATCTATGTGGTACCAAAGAAAGATGTATCCCTGCAACTGAACTCACACTCGGGAGCATTTACAACCCTAAGAAAGACAGGGAAAGCTACGTTTTGGGCAAGACGATGATCTCAGGCCCTTCGTCTACATAGCTGGTGCCATCACTCAGTCTGCTCATTAACTTCTTCAAAATTTATTGCCTCTTTTTCCGTTTGGAGGTTGGTGGGGTTGCTCCGCTCCATTCCCGTCTCAGCTGGGGTCTTTACGCCCTTGCAGGGTCTCTAGCCCCTTTATTTTTCCTTCTTCTTTGCACTTCCCGGGGTTCTGCATGCATCTTGCATCATGGTGCCGTAACTGCCATCTGATCGTGCCCCTAAACTCAGTAACTGCAACCATTGTTCCGCTAAACAAAGCATGCAGACAAAAATAAAGAAAGATGGCCATGCAATGCGACCCTTAGACCGCGCAAGAAAAGGGATTACATTTACCTCGGTACACGAAACAAAACACGTTTCCAGTGCACCCTGCGATTTCGGTTTGAGCCAAGTTGGAATTGAGCAGCAGGCAATCTTATTAATCACGAAAGCTAAAGTATTTTATTGTGCAAGGACAGCCGCAGGAGCTTGGAAAACTTGGAACATTTTCTGGCCTGAATCCTGCCATGGTCATTTGTAATGCACATGTTGGAAGTCTGTAGGACATCCCCAAAGCCATTGCTCAAGTCTCAATCTCTCATGGTTCATTGCTGACTTACTACTTGTTCCACCAAAGGGGGAAAAACAAAGGAAGAACAAAAGTTACCAACAGCAGGGTCTCTCATAAGAGATGACACATGCTAGGCGGGCAACTCAACACAATATTTTATTTCCGCCTGGCCAAAAGCCACTTCTCTTACGTTGTACGATGTACATACATGTGCAGTTCTTCACGCGCTCAATTCCCTTGATGTTTGTCGACCCACATGTGCTGCAACTTTGACGTCCGCTTTAGCTAAAGCCAGAACGTGGGCCTGCTTTTGCTATCGAGCTGTAAAGCATTAGGGTTTATCTTCCTTGCCAAACACATCCATCCATCCAGTACCCTCACTCCCAAAGCAGGCCATCACTTCCTACCAGCACAGAGGGCCTAACGCAGGTCCATTCAAAATCCAAACTTGAATGGGCCTGTGAATTTCCCTACCATGCGTGAGAACACATTTTCAAGCATGAAAACCGCACTCTGTTGCCTATTGCCTCTGACACATCAACTGACCCAAGGATACTCTGTCAGATAAATTACAACAGCATTGCATGCTGCTCGGGAAACCAGGGAATATGAAGCCTCCCATTCCCACGAAGAGACCTGTGGACTACACCGCAGGACTTAACGCAGGCATCTTGGACCAGCAGCATATTTGACCCCACAAAGCATATCACGCCCATGTACACAAAATTTCTCTGTCAGGGAACCTGCAAAGCAACATGGCACCCATCCAGACTTATGTACATGGACATGGTGCGAGCTGGGGCTGCAGCCCAAAACCACATTTCTAAAAATCATGGTGGATGGTCGGCTTCAACTGTGTGTATATATCCAAGCTCTGCTGAAGTACTGTTCGTGGAGTATACCGCCCAAACCCCTTTCACTGGGTCTCCTGCATCACGTTTCACTGGGTAACCAGGCTGAGCTTAGCAGTCCTCCACAATATGCTGGAGGTGCCGCTTATTTCTTGTTCCATTAAATATTGCAACAGCGCGTTGCAACAGTGCAGACTATTAAATAGCAAAATCTCCAGCCGCAGAAACCACCGCTCAAATGAGCAGGACAGCTCCATGGACTCGCAGCATGGAGGAGGCAGTTCACCTGGACACGAGACCTCCACTGCCATTGACCTTTAATTGGCCGAAAATGACATTGACAGTACCATACGAAGGCGGAATGTATATGTCGAAATACCTCAGTATGTGTTGACCATGTGTAGTTGGCTGAGAAAGCCATCTTCTTAAGTCAATGCTGTTACCCCTTTGAGCTTGAAGGGGTCAATTGGATGCACATGCTTTGGACTGCATTTGCGGCTCGCAGACTGCCAGTATTGGAGCCTATCCGCGTCTGATAAGCAAAATGAGGGGCAAAAGGGGACAAAGTAAGCAAGAGTACCAGCAAAATGGCCCGTCATTGTGTCTTTACGAGACGTAGCGCGTACGCAAGTTTGATGTGGTCCCATGCCCATTGTACCATAAGGGACACGTCGCTCTTCAACTCTTACTAGGGTTTTCAAAAGAGCTAGAACTCAGCACAGGCATTGTATCCCAGACACATATCAGTCAAGTTCAGGATCTGTTCTATTTCAGCCGTGCTTCAACATGAAGGACCCCTTCGCGAATCACAAGTGGTGGAACACAATTTGCTTGGAGACAAGGGTGGAGGTTTTCCAGTGCTTACGCTCATTCTGTAAATCTTCAAACAATTCCTCCATGCTGATTATGCTCATCACAGGACAAATTTATACTCCAGCACGACAGAGCATCAGCCCATTACAAGAGTTCCGCTCCAAAAAAAGCGTTGTGGGAAATCGTCTTCGTCTTTCTCCAGGGCAGAAGATAAGTCGCCAGAAGCAGAGGGCCCATCAAGAGCTGCACCAAAAGGCATTGCATACACGTCCTCCTGCCGCAGGCTGGCTACCGCACTTCGGCACAAGTTGTTGAATTGCACACATAAGTGTACTGTCTCCAACACAAATGCCTGCAAGCCTGCTTGAAGAAGTACAACTGCGTAGCTGGCCATACTGCTAACTTGCCGGACCTGCAGCCCTCCTCCACACCTTATGTCCTTTGCAGTCGCTCAATGCTGCACCTATGTCCGGACAGGAAGGAGAGCGCACGCAAAAATGTCCGCTCGCACACGCCCACACACACACACACACACACACACACACACACACACACACACACACACACACACACACACACACACACACACAGAGGCATGCACAAGGCTGCGCGCTCATGCAATTGTGTGCACAAAGACGCATGCACAAGGCTGCGAGCTCATGCAATTGTGTGCACAAGGCTGTGGGTTACCTGGCTGCCCAAAGAGAACTTGCGGAGGTAAGGCAGGCTGGCCCGGAAGCTGGCAACCTCCAGGCAGTGCACTGCCTTGGGCACCACGCACAGGCCCATCCGGGATACACCTCCCGGATCCCCAATTGCCAGCTCACTCAACATTCTGCAACTCTGCATGTGCACCCCACCAATAACCTTCAAGATGCTGTGACTTTTCCAGCTATCAATTGAGCTGCTGCTCAGACTCCATCTGGCTTTCAAGCCCACTCTGCAGGCATCTCGCAAGCCAATTTTGAACAAAGATATTTCATACCATCAACAATCTCACACACACACACACACACACACACACACACACACACACACACACACACACACACACACACACACACACACACACACACACACACACACGCGCGCGCGCGCGGGGGGCGAAGCAGGAGAGAGAGAGAGAGAGAGAGAGAGAGAGAGAGAGAGAGAGAGAGAGAGAGAGAGAGAGAGAGAGAGAGAGAGAGAGAGAGAGAGAGAGAGAGAGAGAGAGAGAGAGAGAGAGAGAGAGAACGCGTGTGCAGCCGAGGGACCACACCGATGGATCTGCAGGGAAGTGAGATACATGTAAGCCATCTTCACAAATTTAAGAACTTATTCAAGATAAAACCAATCCTCTATACAGTAGCTTCCCCAAACTAGTTGTATTACTCCAGGTGTTGACACCTCTTTAACGAATTTGGTAGGTATAATGTACGTCTCCTCTAGGTAAAGACACAAATTCCCTCCTGAAAAATGGGTTCACACAACAAAGCAAGCACAAGAGAGCACAGCAACAGCAAAGTTCAATATCACCTGACCATGGGACAGGATAGACGAGCCCATAGCATCATAGTCCTGAAAATTTGTAAGGCCCTGTTCCGAGCCCTTGATTCTGGAAAGATAATGTGAGTAAGATCCACAATCATAGCAACGCACTGCTGCTTCTGATTGGTTATGGAGACAGTGAGCGCAACCCACCTGCAGAGAGCGCAGAGCCTGAGCGACATTGACATCCACCGAACCTGAAAGGTCAAGGCTGGTAAGCCTCGCTGCCAACCCCAGGGCTTTTAATCCAATGCTAGTAATGTCGCAGTTGTTTGTCAAGCTGAGGCGTGCCAAACTTGGCAACCTGGCAATGTGGCGCAGCCCCTGGTCGCCCACAGCCAGAGACTTCTGATCATCCAGGAGCAGCGTCCTGAGCAGGGGCAGATGAAGAACCTCCTCCATGTCATCGTCCCCGAGGCTTGTACGTGAGAGGTCTAGCTCTATAAGCTCCTGCACACACTACCACTGGCCTCAATGATGCCAATGCCTAGCTCCTCCCACGGGCTTGGTAATGGATATACCGCTGTCAAACTGGAATTTGAGTAGATCTGTATGGCCAGGTCAGGAGGCCAAGCCGCCAAAGCCCTGAATACTAGTCGGTTCTCCACACCTGGGCCGGTCACAGATTCAAACGGATGAAGCAACATGGAATGTGAGTTACTTGGCCATGGTCGCCTTCAGCTAATCCTGAACAGCTCTCCGCAGCAGCAGATGTTGCAACATGAATTTTGGAGATGCTGGGCACAGGAAATCACCAGGCTGAATACAAGGGCCAGCCGGATGCAACCGCAAAGACTTGAGGTAAAGAGCAGACATGGAAGGGAAGCCCAAAAACAACACGCTTCCCTTCCATGACCAGTTACAGACCACAGAGGGACCACATGCCTTGCGCATGGGAAAGCAATCAGAAGTGCAAAGAAAGCCTGTTGGACAATAATGGACTCTTGGAGACAGACAATCTGGCAACCCGTCTGACCCTAAAGAAAAGATGGTATCACGCTCCCCACCGTTGCACAACTGCAGATTGCTCGCAACCCACTGCCATCCACAGGGGTAGAGTCCAAACTCAGCCGAGACAAGCGTGACAGAGAGCTGAAAGCTGTCAGGGCCTCATTAAATCCCTGCGGGCAATCACAGAAGCAGCCTGATAGGTCAAGGTCCTCCAGAGCTGTGGCGGTGCTTAGCATGCTCAGCGTGCTGGACACAGGGTCCAGACTCTGCCGACTGATATGGAGCCTGTAACATGCACACAACTCTAGGATCAGGCTCGCCAAGGCCTAATTGGCCATTCCAAGAGCCTCATGTTCCAATTCTTGATGGACATACCCCTGTGCTACTAGTAGGGTACATTATGCATGTACACTGTGGCTTGAAAGATTCACACAGAGTTCAAAAAAAAAATCTTCCAATACACACAAACTATTTCTAACTTGCAGGACATCAGCAAAGAAGATATCGGAACAAGTTAGTGGGATTGAACGCAGCATTAAGCCAGATCGACCCACAGACAGGATGCCAGAATATTCCCTCGTGTGCTCCCTCCCGCCCTCCCGAACAAGACAAGGGACTCACTTGCGTAGTTTTGGCATATGCTTGACATGCACCAGCAAACTCGCCATGCGCCAGCAATCATCGCTCAACTCCACCTCTGAAGCAATCCAAGTGGGAGCACCCCCATTCCTATTTGTCCAGCTAAGCTCCTCTAGGTTGGTGAAATTACTCAAGACTGCAAGGGACTCCGGTCCATTTGGCAGAAGTCCATCACAGTCATCAAGGGACAATGAGCGCAGGTTTGCCAAACCTGCAGAAGGAGCATTTGCAGAAATGTCAACTGTAAGTAGGGCCTACGAAAGAACTAGAGAGAGTGTTTGAAAGTAATGCAAGGTAAATTAGCTTCAAAGTGACAAATCAACCTAAATGCACGTTAGGGTACGAGGCTCAATGCAAGAAATATAAGAAAACATACCATTGTGATAAAGTGGGTATCCCTCCACCATAGGTGCAAGACTTGAATCAGCATAGGGATAGTCACATGTTTCTCAAACCCCTCGAGCCCTGAAATTCTAGCTCCAAAGCCCATACGAAGATTTATGTGGTTTTCAGGAGGGGGAACCGGCCAACCCCAGAGCAACCCCACACCACCCACACCCCCCCCCCCGCCCCGGGCGGAGGAAGGGGGAAACATGCGTGCACACACACACACACACACACACACACACACACACACACACACACACACACACACACACAAAACACACACACACACACACACCCACACACACCCACACAGAGCGCCCACCAGACCATCAGAACTAAGTGTACGTGTGTAGGTTGAACTTATTTTGCCTACCGTTGAGGCAGGGCAGAGCGGAGCAGGTAAGGAAGGGACACTCGTGGCAATCCAGGCGCTCTAAACGTGTTGCTCCAGCCAGGGGCGCAATCCCTTCGTCATCTATTCCAGAACGGCTCATGTCCAGGGCCGTGAGGTTGCCCAATGGGAAAACATCAAGTCTCCTGCAGGTTTCCTTGACCCTCCTGTGCAACGTTGGACTCTCAGGCCCAGATCAGATATCGTGAACATGTGACAACTTTACTTTCGGTGACAGACTCAACAGATTTGCAGGTCATGCAGAACTTCTCCAGAGTGACATTGACAGATAGAAGTCAGTTACAAGAAGCGACAGGTGCTACATGCAACATGCACGCACCAATGCAGCCAGGGACGGGCGCGCGCGCGCGCATACACACACACACACACACACACACACACACACACACACACACACACACACACACACACACGCGCGCGCGCGCACGCACACGCACAGGAGAGAGCGAGAAAGAGGGGGGGGGGAGAGGGGATAGGGGGGGGCAGAGAGGATGGCCACGAACAGAAGGATACATTATTTCATCATAAAATTTAACCAATAACATCCACGGGGGAGGGGGGGGGGAGACCTTCTTCCAGGGCAACTGACATCCAACTCGCTAAGACGGGAAAGGCGTGTCAGGGCCATCATGCAGGTGCTGCTTGAGCCCGAATCTGCCTCTTCCCAGTTGGCGCCCGCCAGATTCAGGCTCGACAGCCTTGTTAACCGAGACAGAACATGCAAGTTCCCTGTATGTCCCCACGAAAGTATAGTCAGCAGCACTGGAAGTATGGCCAACATTTGTCAAGCTCACGTCCCCATGACAATGCTAAGAGAAAATATGCCAAAACTTCATCTTGGTCCACATTCCATCAAAATTGGCCAACCTGAGCACCCTAAAGGGACAGGCCCACCATGAATCACCGAGTTCCAATCCAACCCACCATCTTTAGAAAGCTGTTGAAAATTCCTGAATCGATATCACTGATCATGACAAGAGGGCTT
>KV908385.1:222500-240000 GCA_002005505.1 Botryococcus braunii
CCCCGTAACAACATAACCACGAGGTGTGGACAAATGGAACTGCCGCCGTGGGACTCTCGGCCAAATGCTGTACCGCAAGGTCCGATGTCAGGACGTCCAATTGCTATTTTATGAAAAGAAAGACGTTCAATTGCTATTTCGACACATACTGCTCCAACTTCTCCGCCAGATCCACAAATGAAGTAGCAGTGATGTCCGGGGGTTTGTGAAAAGGCGGATAGCCCACTGGTGCATCGTACCGCTGAATCCACGCTGTCTGCAGCCCAGCTGACTTGGCGCCATGCAAGTCAAAGGGGTGTACTGCCACCATCAATATCTGCATGCAAATTGTGGTTGTCAGATCCAGCCTGCACGTATCTTCCAACTTCAACAGCTTCTTTAGATGGCGGGCAAAATGCCGCCACAGAAACATCACATCCAGACCCAACACATCATGCAATGTTGACTGGATCAGGGTTTCACTATATCGAGGGACATGACTGCATCTGAATGGGCCTTCTGACGCTGCTTTATTCTCTTTTTATGGATACCCATTATAGCCAGCGCACAAGCATGCGTGCGGCACGGAGTCCCTTCCCCCCGCCCCCCCGGCCCCGGGGGAGCGGGGGGATCCCCCCAGGAAGTGGTGTGTATGGGAGCCGGCAACTTGGGCATGCATACTTGCTCGCGAGTGTCCGCATGCACATGGGCGTGGCACAGACAGTTGAGGGAAGGAAAAGTTGCATGTAGATCTGGCAGAAGAGGACAAGGGGGCAACCTGGTCAGCGGGAATGTCAAGCTGCTCCACAACATACTGATACACTTGTGGGTGGGGCTTGAAGAAACCAGCCTGCTTTATGTCCCACATGTTGCTGACAAGATTCAGGAGATTTCCCCGCCGCAGGCAGCCCTCCGTTATCTCCACGCTCCCATTCGTCATCGTCGTGACCTTGCAAGCCATCCCAGGTCTTGACCCAGCCCAAACCCCTGACAAAGTACATGCTGGTCCAAGCAGAGAAGGCCCCAGTCATCGTCATATATTCTGATGGAAAAAAACCGCGGCCAAATCTCATGACCTCACACGCTGCCCCAAACATTTAGTAGAGCCACACGTCTTACTACAGTCGTACCCTCACAGCACCAACTCCCTGGCCCACATCTGACAAGGGTCAGGCCGATTGATGCATCAAACCATCCATCGCAGTATTCTGAGAACATAGGGAGAGCCTGCCGGGCATGTCAAAGTGTTCCCCCACTAGCTTCCTCCCTAGGCTCCCTCATCTTTCTTTGGTCCCCCGTCCCTCTTCCCTCCATACCTTCCCCTCCCTCTCGCCCGCCCACCCCCTTGCCTGCCCATTTCTTGCTCCCTCCCTTCCACTCCCCTGCTCCCTCCCACCAGCTCCCCTTCCGAGTGTTGGCCTCCTATGCCTCTCTTTTGCTCCCTCAACCCCACTCCCCGCGCCTTTCTTATCTCCAGCAACTGCTCCCTCCCTTTGAACCTCCTTGCTGCCTCCCTTCCACCTTCCTTCCTCCCTTCTTGGCCAGTGAAATAGGCCTCCTATTAGCCTTCCCGCTGCAAAAACAAGCCCCAATCCCTGCACGACTCATCCCCCTGTCCCTGCCCGACTTCAAAAAGGAGACCTAGCAATTTCCTCACCCGCCTTCAGAATGTCCGTGCCTTCAATCCTCCTGATAACCCTTCAAAATGGGGTACCTGCAACACCCCTTTCCCCCTTCCAAAATGGAATCCCATTCCTCCCGTCTCAACTTCAGAAAGGGAGATGATTCGTCAACCCCCCCGTCCGGCCTTCAAAAAGGTATACCTTCAATCCCGCATCAGAAATGCGCTGAAGTCCAGGGCCCACATCTGGGAAGGGTACCACCTCCTGGAATCCCTCCAATATTGCGGCGGCAGCCTCCTCATGGTTCCCGCGGGACCCTGCTCCATCACTGGAGGGCCCCTTTCCAGCAGATCTCCCGCTATCCTCTGCTTTCTCTGCCAGGATCTGCTGCATGTGGAATGCTCCTATCTCCTTGAACGGAGCAAAGCTGTTGGTGACAGCAAGGGATGTGCCGTCCCTCAACACCCGGGCAAACCATATCTGTTCCAGGCACACCTCCTGAGACCCAGAGGGCTGAGCCACATCGAACCGCAAATGCTTTCAAGTAGAATGAAGGAAATTTCTGAAAAGGTCAGCGCGCACTCGCGTGCGTGCATTGTGTGTATGTGTGTGTGTGTGTGTGTGTGTGTGTGTGTGTGTGTGTGTGTGTGTGTGTGTGTGTGTGTGTGTGTGTGTGTGTGTGTGTGTGTGTGTGTGTCTGTGTTTGTGTGTGTGTGTGTGTGGGGGGGGTGTGTGTGTGTGCGCGCACTCACGTGGACACACACACACACACACACACACACACACACACACAGACACAGACACACAGACACACACACACACACACACACACACACACACACACACACCAACACCAACACAACACACACACACACACACACACACACACACACACACACACACACACACGAAGAGGGAGGGGCGGGGAGGGAGGGAGGGAGAGAGAGCGAGAGGGTGACGGAGAGGGAGAGGGAGGAGGGGGCAGAGAGGGGGAGAGAGAGAGGGAGGTGGGGGGGAGAGAGGGGGGACAGAGGGGGGGGGCGGAGAGAGAGAGGGAGAGGGGGGGGGGGAGAGAGAGAGAGAGAGAGAGAGAGAGAGAGAGAGAGAGAGAGAGAGAGAGAGAGAGAGAGAGAGAGAGAGAGAGAGAGAGAGAGAGGAGAGAGGGAGCGAGAGAGAGAGAGGAGAGGCGCGCGCGGCGAGAGAGAGAGAGAGAGAGAGAGAGAGAGAGAGAGAGAGAGAGAGAGAGAGAGGAGAGAGAGAGGAGAGAGAGAGCGAGAGAGAGGAGCGAGAGAGAGAGCGAGAGCGAGCGAGGAGAGAGAGAGAGAGAGAGAGAGAGCGAGAGAGAGAGAGAGAAAGAGAGAGAGGAGAGAGAGAGAAGAGAAGAGGAGAGAGGAAGAGAGAGAAGAGAGAGGAGAAGAAGAAGAGAGAGGAGAGAAGGAGGAGAGAGAGAGAGGAGAGAGAGAGAGAGAGAGAGAAGGGGGGGAGTGAGTGAGAGAGAGCCAGACCAGCAAAAATGAGCCAGACCAGCAATAAGACCATTGCCAGAAAGGCCGGCCTTACTGGACAATTAGTTAGGTATAAGGTCAAGCGAACACGTGCCTGGACACTTCAAGATATAAACTCTGTCCCCAGATGGGCAAATAATAGTGTTTAGAATTTTGGGACTTGTGGATTTGCATGCAGAATTGAGGGGCACATGAGCTGAGTCGTGTAAGAGAAGGCGTCGAAGTCTTATGGGATGAAGCGGTACAAGGGAATTGTTTGTTACTTGAAACCGCAGCGCACACATGAGTTCCAAAATAGCTGGGATCAATATTAAGTTACCATTCAGTGTTCAGATCACGGGGGCATTATGGTTTCCGCCCCTGTCCCGGTCGTTCACCGAGCTAAAACTCACAAACTAAGCGAAAAGTGGAATGATACCAGGATTTGCGCACATCAAAATCAGCTTCAGTCAATTTACTGTCCACCATGCGGTTCTTGATGGGCTGCATTGCGAAAAGTGTCTCGTTCACATCGCAGCATATCGCGCGGATGGTCCCCACAAGTGGCATGCTGGCTGTATAGCACGCCAAAGATCAGTCACCTTTGAATACGTCACTTTCATTGAATCATGAATCGATACCGATTATCGCTGTATTGGCATCCAAAAGGTCGTGATATTTGCTCAGCTCGCATGCATTACACAAAAATACCCAAAGTTTTCCCCAATCCTTAGTGAGCGGCATATCAAATCCACTCATATTTTAATGGCAAACTAATGATTTACGTGCGGGGCCTTTCACGATAGAGCGTAGTGCGAGTTCCTGCGCACCCGGACTTTGTCGGTTAAAGGGGTTACCCGGTAATATGTGCTGGTAAGTCTTCTGCAAGGGAGGTTGGAGTGTAATCTTTTCAAGCAGCCAGCCTTTCAGAGAAATATTCTTATGCCAGGTAGAGGTGGTGAGATCTCCTGCCAGGGCCTGTCCCGGTTAAACTCGAAAATTGTACCGGAAATGCCGTACAGGCTTACCCAAGGTTGGCCCGGCTGCTCATGTTGCTCTCAAGATCTCTGGAGGGTACCAAGAAGGCTTGATTGAAGACGTTATGAGCTAAGTAGGCACTAGGAACCAGTCACTGCCATGTTGTGGAAGGGGTGGGACAAGTCTTCACAAGGAGGTGGGGCGACTGAATGGAGATCACGCCATGTTTCGTACTCAATGCCGTTCACGTTAAGCAGCACGAGACGCTGATATCACTGCTGCCAATCTAGTCTAGATTTAGTGAAAATAGGCTGCTTGAGTAATCGTTCTGGTTCTGTCGTAAGGCAAAGTCGTCACGCCAGGTCGTATGGGTGACTTCGACATTGCCGAGGAACCCGATCTCCCTGATGAAGTTGTCAGTAATCTGGATAAATCGTTTGAAGAGGCGGTGTCGTACTTTGGCGTGCAAGCAGCAGGAGGGAAAGTCTCTACCGATGACATGCTAACTATGTACGGCTTTTACAAGCAGGCCACCGAGGGACCCTGCTCAAAACCTCGTCCAGGAATCTTCGATCGTACAGGACGTGCCAAATGGTAAGCCAACACAAAAAGGAATTACGGTGGATGTAGGCCGAAAGGAGCAAGCTTGGCCAGTGGCTAAGGAATAACCACAAAAATCCTATCAACCACCTTGCCTCTCTACTGATGGTCAGACAAGCAACTTGATGGATATAGAATTTTGGAGACATGACCCCCTTGAACATTTCCATCTGCGAGTCTCTGCGCCCAATTATGCAATCATGTTGTATCCGTTCGACTGTTAGGTGTAGCACTGGAACGGTGGGTGAGAGGGAAAGGGAGTGGGGAGGGACAGGGAGTGGGGAGGCAGGGAAGGGGGGAGCGAGGGAAGGGGGGAGAAGGAGGGAGGGAGGGAGGGATTGAGACGGAGAGGGAGAGGGAGAGGGAGGGCGGGGGGGGGGGGGGGGAGGGAGAGAGAGAGAGAGGAGAGAGAGAGAGAGAGAGAGAGAGAGAGAGAGAGAGAGAGAGAGAGAGAGAGAGAGAGAGAGAGAGAGAGAGAGAGGGGGGGGGGGGGGCAGGGTGGGGGAGAGAGAAGGGGGGGACGAGGCGGAGGGGGGGATACAGAAATCTTTGTCAAAAAGACTAAGTTGGGACAGATATGAAGAAGGGAACAGAAGTTCTTATCAGGCATTGCAAGAATCCACACAGGCTTGACATGCGACGCACGCATGTCAAAAACTTTCTCAAGCATGATGAGTCTGTGAATAGATGGGGAGGGCGCAGGTCAGCATGGAAGAAGCTGGAAGACATGGCAGGGGAGAGCGCTCGCCTGTCATATGTGAAGCTGCTGGTGAAGCTGAACCCAGAATTTCTGCAATCCCTGACTCAAAGCTTGCAAGGGGGCGGCAAGGCCACAGGCCCCATGGGTCCGGTCTTCAGCAGCCTGGCCGAGCTCGGAGCAGATGGCGCGAGCGCCCAGGAGGATGCGCTGGTGGGGTGGCCCCATCTTAGATGCCTGCCTTGCCAACCGTAGATGCCTGCCTTGCCAACCGTAGATGCCTGCCTTGCCAACCTTAGATGCCTGCCTTGCCCATCTTAGAAGCCTGCCTTGCCAATCTTAGAGGCCTGCCTTCCCATCTTAGAGGCCTGCCTTACCCATCTTAGATGCCTGCCTTGCCCATGTTAGATGCCTGCCTTGCCCATCAGACGGCTGCCTTGCCTTTATCGGATGCCTGCCTTGCTGGTCTCCAATGCATGTCTTGTCTGAGATGCGTGCCCGTCCAGCCTTATCCGCCTGTCTCAGATGCTGAAGCAGGGGTGGACCAGGGGGGAGTCCAGTCTGTAGATGCAACTTGCAAGGTTCTGAGCAGTGAGCTACACCCTCAGCGAGGCGGGTTGCAGTTAGGTTTGGGAAAATTTTAAGGAGGCTGCTCCCGTTCGATGATGGGGGAACACGTGGCAATGCAGACCCCCACATGTTCTGGGGAAACCTCTTTTTTTTTTTTTTTTTTTTTTTTTTTTTTTTTTTTTTTTTTTTTTTTTTTTTTGGGGGGGGGGGGGGCGTGGTTCGCAGACTGCACTGGCTTAAGGAAGAAGTCTAGGCAGTTTTTACTGATGTCAGTCATGGTAATCCACGTACAAAAACACATTACATGATAGGTGCTGCAAATGCCAGCTGCTTATTTGGGAAGTCGAGGCAGGTGGTCTTGTCCTCCTGAGACAGACAACTTCTCAAGCTTGGTGATGAGGAGGCAGTGATTGGCCCCGTCTGTTCCTTGCCCTCCTCCCTGCAATCATTCACAAGAGACCTCTTCACCCCCTCGGGATGAGGTGAGGGGAGCGGCAGGCTGCAGGCAGCCTGCACATGCTGGCAAGTGAGGGAGAGCTGGAGGGACTGGAGGGAGCCTTCAGGGCCGGCGCAGACGCCAATGCGCGGGACTCTGAGGGCTGCACTCCCCTGCACTGGGCAGCTGACCGTGGTAATTTGCAGGCAAGACCCCCCCCCCCCCCCTCTGGGGCAAATGTGCTGCAAATCTGCATGCCGGATCTGGGGGGCGGTTAGGGAAGGCATGAAGATCTGGTGCCAGCATCTTCAACGTGTTCGGAACGAGGGATTGGATCTCTGGACAAATGATTGGGAAAGAAAAGAATATATGACACGACGATTGGCTGGATACTTCCTGCACACATGTTTCCAATTTGCGTAACCTGTGTGAATGTTGATACGCTTGTGTGGAATGTGTCTGGGTGGGTACATCTGGCAAAGCTCGCTCGACAATTCTTGCCACACAGACCCTTTCCGTTCCCTCAAGTCCTGGCACAGCACTTGGTATGGAGGATGTCGGTGGGACACTGCGAGAGCGTGTGCTCATCGCCTCCCAGATGTTGCGGAAGGTGATTGGAATGTGCTTATTCGAACGTATTCAACTGTCGCGGGGCAGGAGTGGGCATGGCGCAGATCACAGGCAACCTCCACGATGTGCGGGAAGAACGGGCTTGAAGGGGTGTGGAAGGGACCTCTTTTTTTTGGGGGGTGGGGGGCTCTCTCTCTCTCTCTCTCTCTCTCTCTCTCTCTCTCTCTCTCTCTCTCTCTCTCTCTCTCTCTCTCTCTCTCTCTCTCTCTCTCTCTCTCTCTCTCTCTCTCTCTCTCTCTATATCTCTCTCTCGTTCTCTCTCCCTCTCTCTCACACACACACACACACACACACACACGCGCGCGCGCGCTCACGCACACACACATACGTACGTGCAGACGCGTGCTTAGTTGTGCCCAATGGGGGAGAGGGGGAAAATAGCAAGGGAGAGACCGGGAACAGAAGGGAGGGAGGAACGGGTGAGGCACAGGGGCAAAGGTAAAAGAGAGAGGGTGGGAGCGAGGGGGGGGGGTGGTGGGAGAGCAAAGGCGTGAGCGAGCGAGCGCATAGGTCGTGTACACAAGGTGCTGATAAGGAGGAGTGGGGTCAGGCAATAGCCCTGCTGCTAGAAGGAGGTGCAGAAGTGGACGCCAGAGACAACGATGGCCTCACGCCCCTCCACTACGCGGCGTTGTGCGAGCAAGAGGAGGTGCGTTTCTGCTGATTGCCAGCACCCACTTCGCTAAGCAGGCACAGATGCAGAACACGCTGCCAAATGCTGATTGTCCGAGCAAGGGGAGGTGCTCCCTGCGTGGCCTGCTGTGATTATGAAAGTGGCGCCCAACACCCCCCCCCCCCCTCTCGGGGCCCAAGCTTGGCCATGTATGAAGCATAATCGGAGGCACAGGTGCGTTCTCCAACCGACCGCAATGCGTCATGAACATCGCTGCAGTGCCCCACTTCCGAGCAAGAGGAGTGGCTGGTAAGCAGGAGTGCACTTGCACACTTCATGTAGTGGCATTCGCGGAATGGAAGTAACTTGTGTCTGAAATTGCCCCGTGTGCTGGATGTTGACCCTGGCAAGGCCTTACTCCTCGGTTTCACATTTGACGGTTTGCTCACCAGGAATCCTGTGTGAGGATTATTAACCCCTCCCATACATCATTTTGGTGGGGTGGGGGGTGGGGGGAGGGATGGGGATTAGAAAGGGAAGGTACTGGGGTGTGGTAAACAGGGGCCTACCAAATGGAGGATGTTGCATAAAACATGGCACGGTGACGGCCTGAGTGTGGTCGTTGACGGAAAACCATTGGTACTTTGATTTTGCATTCACGTGGGTGATATAGCGGGATAGGATGGGCGCAGGCGGCAAAGGCATTGCTTGAGGCAGGGGCAGATGCCGCGGCCACGGATGAGCAAGGGGACACTCCCGCAGCCAAGGGCCCTCCCGAGTGGCATTGGCTGCAACCTTGAGATCGCCCACCTTCCTCACGTCTGCAATGCCACTTCAGACCCATTGTATTCATAAGTCTGGCGCATGCTGCCCCAGTTGTGTTGTAGCAATACGGTTCCGTTTACAGACAGCCGGTGTATGGAACTGATGGAAGATTGCACAGGTTCCCACTGCTTACAATATGTTTTACATCACATGGCACGAGGAGCACTCCTAGTTGCCCTGGAAGGTCGTCACTTCTTTCCTGTACATAATGCTGGATTGTACTTCATAAAGGCTTAAGAATGCTTCCATTTTTTCCTTAATGAGATGTCACCCTGGGGCTTTTAGGCCTACAGCCGTACACATACTGTGGGGGCCAGACCCTCGTGGAGCAACAATTGCAATCGCAGCACCCTTACGGTTCCTGATTTTGAATGCCGCCTGAGTAGTCGCGGGTTCCAGCAAAGGAGAGATCAGTTCCAACAAACTGGATCAGAACGCACTATCTTCAAGCGAGGCCACTTCTGAACGCCCTTAATTAAGAGCTGGATTGAAGGCCCTGGATGTTGTTGGGGGGGGGGGGGGGGGGAGGGTTGTGAAATCCTTAACCGGAACAAAGAGAATGGCAAGGATTCGAGAGGTGGCCAAATTTATATGGATCGTGAAGGGATTCCAGAGCACTGCATCAGCGGATGCGGCGTATAGCAAAGAATGGGATGGGACGCATGGGGTACTGATATGATTAGACGTGAAAGCACCACACGTGCTTTATGTGCGAGTGCAATGTCTGCGCATCCTCCGTTTAGGCCATTTTAATTTGCATATACCTGGTCAACATATGACAAACACTTGCAAGACAAAATTCAAGTTCAGATGAAAACTTGCTAAGCACTGAAGTACAGATTTGTTCTGAATCTTGAAAGACAGCCGCGCCTGGAGGAGCAGCAAAAGCCTCATGACGCAGAAATAACAAATTTCTGCAATAGGAAATAAATTTAAATTGATTCCAATCAGCAAAAAACTACTAGAAGGTGAACCTTCTCCTCAGCACATCCACAAACCTTAGCCAAAGGCAAATAAACACAGAACTCTCGATACTGCTGATGGAGCTCCTGTTGCTCGAGTCAGGAGCAACATGGCAAGTCTATCATGTGGCTATATATCCACTTATCATCCCCCCCCCCCAAAACACACACACACACACACACACACACACACACACACACACACACACACACACACACACACACACACACACACACACACACGTGTACATGCACGCACACAGCCCGGGGGGGGGGGGGGGAGGGACATTACATTCAGGACCAGCTACTGGGCCGAAGAGGACGCGGGAAGTGGGAGAGGGAAAGAGATGCCAGACAGACAGACAGACACACAGGGAGGGAAAGAGGGAGGGAGGAGGGAGAGAAAGAGAGAGAGAGAGAGAGAGAGAGAGAGAGAGAGAGAGAGAGAGGAGAGAGAGAGAGAGAGAGAGAGAGAGAGAGAGAGAGAGAGAGAGAGAGAGGGGGGGGGGGGGGGCGGGGGGCGGGGGGCAAACTGAGGATCAAGGCCATGCTTTACCATTCCTTACAGCCCAACCCCCTTTTCCAGCATTGGAGCCAGTCTACCAATATAGAGGGCAGCAAAAAACTTCACATCTTCTGATGTACATTCCATTAAAACCCAGCTACAGGACTTCGCCACATGCCCGTCCATTGGTAACAATAATGTTTCTCTCAGCTTTGCAAGAACCCCCTGAGCCTTTTCGGGTAAGCGCAACCTGCCCCAAAAGGATATCCAACCAAGTTGACAGGCATGGCCCTCTTGGTTCTGCTCCTATCAAAGACCCTTCTAAAAAGATATCACCTTCAGAAGTTTCCATCACCACATTCAGTACAAATACAGACAAGCCTCTTGATGCCACACAATCATGTGCTACCGCTAGTGGCCAATGCTGCGTTCTTTGCAGCTCATAAGATCTCTAGCCCCCCCCCCCCTCTCTCTTGCCCCACACCAGCTACAACCTTTCTTAATGCGGTGCAGCTCCTTTACACACAATCGAGACAGGATAGAAGCTCGGGCATCACCCTCACTACCCCACCGACAATCTTCCCACCCTCCCTGCCAAAATCCCAAGGCATCCGCTGCGAGGATCTGACAAACCCCTCTCTAAGTGGGACATATACTATGCAAGCTCGATATGAATAACACCAGGGAATTCATCACGATGTGCTGCTGCTTGAGCATCAACCACTCAGCAGTCAAACTGCTTAAGAGTATCTGCAAGACAGCAATGCAACAGTTACTGGCCGCTATTTGCGACCGACAAACCCGCCTGGAAAAAATGGGGTCAAAGCAGGCAACTAACGAAACCTGCATGGAAAAATCATACTCTGCACGCAGCGAAAAATCATTTCAATCGTCTAAATGTCTTGGGGGACACTAAGTTAGTCCCAAATAAATCATTCTTGGATTACAAATAGTAGAATGTATAATTTGATTCCCAGTTTGTTGTATGTATGCTGTGTGCCCTTCTTTGCAAACAGGCCCAGCAGAACCTGTGTTAGACTTGCGAAGAAACCGTGATGCACACAAAAGATAGTAGTACACCGGGTCTGAAGTCACAAGACCTGCTGTACAAGAGAACCTGCACATGTCCATCAAGCTCCACCAATCAAATACACCATATAATGGCCAAGGTAAGATCCCAACTTCGTCCATTTGCATGTTGCTTAAATCCTGTCTGCAATAAGCTCGCACCTTGTGAATGTTATAATCCACACTCCGATACCAGAATCAGACCACATGAGTCACATTATGGCATAAATGCATTACCAATGACAGAAGGGTGCTTTGGCAAAGCCGTGTGCACATGGCAACACAGGAGTGCATGGCCTCACTATAAGACCAGACCGCATGCCCCAACTCCTTGTGTCACCAGCTCAAATGTGTCATGCTTGCTTGACGCGACGGCCGTGCTCACTGCTTTGCCTGGCTTACAAGATTTGCAAGCTGTGCGGCTGCCTCCTCACCCCCTATGTGGCTTAGAAACTCTGAAAGGTCCTCATAAATGTGAACAACCTGTGAACCAGACAAGCCAGCACTGGGTGTTAAGTACATGTCTTCAGGTGCAAGCACACGGCCACTGTGGCCACCAACAAGCCTTACAGCACTAACAGGGTCAACTGTCCCAACTGTTGTGTTGGGGCCAGGGTGTGCCTTAACAGCTATGATAGACTTGGAGAAACATGAACGAGGCAGCAGGTCCTGTTTTGAGACTGAACAGGGTATAGACCGCAGAAGAGAAATCAGCAATGAATGTATCAGCTGTGGATAGTGAAAAAGGAAGCTCCCTCATGTGGCCTGGAGCCCAAAGACGTTAGACACCCAAGTCATACTACACTGGAAAGCAGTGAACTCCAGATTGGTGTTGATGCGCCTGGGTCTGGACAGCCTACTTTGGCCCATCACTTTCAGAGGCTTTAAAGGGAATGCAATGTGTTCATCCAGGCTTCACCTTCATGATGTTGGAATTCAGTTCTCGGATGAGAACAACGTTGCGTGCCAGGTTGTCTGGTGTGTGGGCAATATGGTTGTTGTTGATTTCATTGATCAAGATTCTGCACAACGATCAGAAAAGTCAAAGTGGAGGAGAAAAACATGTTGTCTGGCAACCCTCAAGTAAAGTAACAGCTCAAAGGGAAAGCATCAACTTTATGAAGCAGCACCCGAACAACCAAGACGTACTCCCTTACTACTCCCTAATATCTTCAGAAACTCCTCACACGATTAGCAGCTGAGCTTACTTGTTTATCTCCAGAAGGTCTTGTGCAATATTCAGCTTTTCGGCGCCTGGCCAAGTATCCGCCGCTCTCTCGCCAATAGCAGCAAGTTCCATCACGTCACGCCTCTATCAAACCTTTGTGCGAAGATCATCGAGTCATTTGCAAGTTTTCCGGAGCAACACACGGCTAAGAACACTGAAGAACCAATCAGGTCAAAGACACGCAGGGTGGCTCCTTCCTTGCAGCAGCGTTCGGATGTCCTTTGGCCCTGTACCGTGAGTAAGTGTATCTGCAGATATGACACCAGTCGCGGTGTTAAGTGCACTCTGCCACGATCCTTTTTAAAGCGAAACAGCGAAAAAACGTGACCAGGAAGTGTCTGTCACGCTGCTTGCGAAGGAATCCTTAGTAAGAACAATTACGCTTGGAAGGTCGAATTTCATTCGGACCGAGATCGGCCACGTGGCCCCTGTCAATCCTGTCCGAGGCGTCCCAGGCGATGATCGGGGATCCCTTGTTCAACTTTCAAATTCCTCCACATGTCTAAGAGGGAACAGAAGATGTACTAAAAGCTTTTGACAAGAATGTTCTGGTCGTGGTACATCGACCGCATGTGTGTGAGCTATATGCAGCTTAATACTAAGTGGATTGCGGCAGGCTATTGACAGGCTGCAAAGGACTTGCGTTCCTAATAGCATCGATTTTCCAGCAGTTCTCCATGAGTTTACTTGGCTACGATGGTATGAGCTTTGCAGGAAAAACGATTTTTCAACCACAGTTCAAGTGCGTATTCCCGACTCCTGTACATGCATGGTGTTGACGACAGTCTTTTGCTAGTGGCCGCAATAGTTTCTGCTTGGTAGTAATAAAATTGTAGATTCTTAATGAATCATTTGACTTTCATGAGAATAGAAGAGCGGAGGCTGCTACGGAAAGCATTCCCTGTTTTACGAGCCTTTCATCATTATTCTCATTCTCGGGATTTGCCACACACGCATTTCGTTTTGATGGAAGGCTTTTCGATTTATTGAACATGAATTTCAATGCAGACGCTGTTCAACTGCATATGTGCAGCCCATCCGTCGAAGAGCCACACTGGGTTGCCCCCACCGGGTCAACTGCAGTGCAGCAGAGGCTTCTGTAACAACTTCTCAACCCTCCGCAACTGCAGAAACAAAGAAACCCAAAGGTGGAAGTAAGCCTGGAGGAAATCGTGGCAACAATGGTGGTGGTGGCGGCAAGCAGGAGAACAAACTGACCCCACGAAGCACAGACTTCAGCAGGTGCTGACCCTTTGAGGTCCCCAAGGTCGTCATCGGTGTTATGAATTGGAAGGTTGCATCTATCAACCCCTCCCCAGAATGGCTGACGCTGATGTTGCTGCTGCCGGGTATGGTTCACTCCTGCCCGTAAGTGGGCCAGATCCCCTGCCGCCACTGGCTTGACAAAGGTGGAAAGATTCGCCACCTCAGCTTTTCAATCCCCAGGGACTGTAAGAAGATCACAAGCAGGTGAAAGAGAGCCTTACAGGACAGGTGGTACTTGGATATGGTAAGGGATGCTGAGCTGCCAGATTACGGCCCACAAATGTGGTCGAACTTAGTCTTGGGGGATGGGTGGTACTTAGTGTGGTAAAAAAGGCTCAGCTGGGAAATTATAGAACACAAGGATGTGGTTAGAAAGAAGCCTTCCTGGACAGCAGGTACTTGGATGTGTTACAGGTTGCGGAGCTGGCAAAGAAGGGCATCAAGGGATGTGCTGGCAGATGATGTCCACAAAGGATGTGGTTCAAAGAGAGCCTTGCGGGACAGGCGGTACTTGGATGTGGTCAAGGACCTGAGCTGGCAGAATATGGTTCACAAAGCAAGTGGTTGAAAGAGAGTCCCCTGGGACAGGTAGCATTTGGTTATGGTTAGGGATGCTGAGCTGTCAGATTAGGTCCACGAAGGATGCGGTTGAAAGAGAGCCTTGTCCGACAGGTGGCGCTTGAATTTGGTAAGGGATGCTGAGCAGGCAGATTGTTTTCCATGAAGGGTGTGGTCGAGACGGTTACGTGGGACAGCTGGTGCTTCAATGTGGTGAGGGGTGCTGAGCTGGCAGATTAAGGTCCACACAGGATGTGATTGAAAGCAAGCCTTGCGGGACAGGTGGTACTTGGATGTGGTGAGGGACGCTGAGCTGGCAGATTATGGGCCAGTACGGGGCACCATGGTCATTCGTCCATATGGATATTCCATTTGGGAGGGCTTGCAGACATGGCTCGATGCAGCCTTCAAGAGAGCGGGAGTTCAAAACGCCTACTTTCCACAGCTCATCCCCTATTCCTTTTTGCAGAAGGAGGCTGACCACATAGATGGATTTGCTCCTGAGCTAGCTCTAGTCACGAAAGGTGAGTCTTTGGAGTCTTGGTGCCCTTCTATACGCAATGCAGAGATGCATTCATTCCGGTGCATATGTGAAGCGTAGGCGTGTGCCCCCCCCCCCCCCAAAAAAACACATACAGAGGGGGGAGAGAGAGAGAGAGAGAGAGAGAGAGAGAGAGAGAGAGAGAGAGAGAGAGAGAGAGAGAGAGAGAGAGAGAGAGAGAGAGAGAGAGAGAGAGAGAGAGAGAAGGGGGGGGGAGGGGGGGAGGGGGTGGCAGGGAGGGGAGGGGGGCGCGGGGGAGAGAGGGGGAGGAGACATCACATGCGGGGATCACATCCAAAGTTGAGGGCTTCAGAAGACGCTGCTAGCCAAGTCATATCGCAGCATCCCTTTGTGCGTCCTATACTTTTTTTGTCAATTCACATGGCTAGTTCCTCTCAAGTCCAATATCTAGTTTCTCAAAAAAATCCAATGTTTGCTTTCTCTCAAAGACAATGACTAGCATCTCCCTGACGCAATGTCAAGGCTTGAGCAGTGAGCTATGTGCCCTGTGGCAGCCTTGTTATTTGCATGCCTTGCTTGATGCGCAGGAGGCGGGAAGGATTTAGAGGAGCCCCTTGTTGTACGCCCCACTTCCGAGACCATTGTCAACCATATGTTTGCCCAGTGGGTACAATCGTACCGCGACCTGCCCCTCCTCATCAACCAGTGGGCCAACGTGCACCGGTGGGAGATGCGCACGCGGCCCTTCATCCGCACACTAGAGTTTCTGTGGCAGGAAGGACATACTGCTCATGCCACCGTATGCCCCCCACCCACCCGTCCACCGACTCGCTTAACCAACCAACCCCCCACTCACCCACTCATTGCTTCCCTCATTCACTCTTTCATCCATCCTCACATCCCTTTGAACAGGGTTCTGTGCTATTGCAGCTGGATTGCAAATGATTGCTGAAGCAGATCATCTCTCAGCTTTAACCTCAGTACCTGCTTTCAAAATATAGGCAGGGTTGTGAAAGGGGGCGGGGGGGTGGACAAGCAGGCAGAAGAGGCAGAAGACACAGCACGGCAGTTCATCGATGTATACGCAGATTGCGCCATCTCCATTGCGGCAATGCCGGTCATTGCAGGCCGCAAGTCACGCATCGAGTCGTTTGCTGGTGCCAACACCACCTACACCATTGAGGCCATGATGGGTGATGGTCGCGCTCTTCAGGTCTTCGCCTCTTGCCCCATCCCCCTTCTGCACCTAGCACCCCCCCATCTCTGTCTGTGTGTGTGTGTGTGTGTGTGTGTGTGTGTGTGTGTGTGTGTGGGGGGGGGGGGGGGCGCCCCACTCTGTCAGGCCCCTACACGCACACGCACACACATGCGCTCGCGCGCGCGCGCACACGCGCGCGCGCACACGCGCGCGCGCACACACACACACACACACACACACACACACACACACACACACACACACACACACACGACAAATGTGTTGGGAAAACGTCTCGAGCGCCTCGCAGTAATCGCTCCAGAAATATTTGAACGGGAAGCTGAGCAAGGGCACTGAAATCTGCAGGCGGGGACGAGCCACAACCTGGGGACAAACTTTGCGACGGCCTTCGGAACCCGGTTCGAGAATGACAAGGGGGAGCTGGTCCCCGTGCACCAGACCAGCTGGGGGATGTCCACCCGCATGGTGGGGGGCGTCATCATGACTCATGGGGATGACGCCGGCCTGCGGCTGCCCCCCGCCCTGGCTCCTGTACAGGCAACCTCCCATTTCTGTCTTCAACCCTTGATTTGTCAACGCGATTCTTCCCTCGTAGACGCCTGATGCGGCAACCCCCACCTCCCCCCGCCTCTCTCTTTCTCCCTCTCCCCCCCTCCCCCGTCCCCCTCCTCCCCCTTTGGCATGTGCATGAACAAACCCCCGTCCCCCTCCCAAATGCTGGACCATCAAGCTGGCCATTCCTAAAAGATGATTGCATGGGCAACTTGTCCTCTACCCTTCCTCCCCCTCTCCCTCCCATTGCATTGCTTAGGCATACAAATCCCCCTCTCGTATGCCGAACTCCAAGCTGTCCTATCCCTTCCGGTTGCCTACATTGACATTCCGTTCTCTGCCTCCCATAAACGGGTTACTCAACCCGCGCTCTCCTTCCTCAGATAGACAGCACCGTTTTTTCATTCCCAGATGCTTGCAATGGAGATGAAGCCCGATGTAGATTGGCTCCTTTCCTGGGGGAGAGGCGACTCACCCGCACCTCTCAGATGCTTTGTAAGCTTTATTGCAAAAAGGTGGGAGGTTCTCGGCATTCCGTTAGAGTTGATACTTGATGGAATTAGGTCAGAGACTCCTGGGTTTGTGGGTTTGCATAGAGCGGTGCAGGCGGAAAGGGGGGAAAAGAGAGAGAGAGAGAGAGAGAGAGAGAGAGAGAGAGAGAGAGGAGAGAGAGAGAGAGAGAGAGAGAGAGAGAGAGAGAGAGAGAGAGAGAGAGAGAGAGAGAGAGGGAGGGAGGGAGGGAGAGAGGGAGAGAGGGAGAGAGAGAGAGAGAGGAGAGAGAGAGAGAGAGAGAGAGAGAGAGGAGAGAGAGAGAGAGAGAGAGAGAGAGAGAGAGAGGAGGGGGGGGGGGGGGGGAGGGGGGAGGGAAGGAGGGAGGGAGGGGGGGGGAGGGGGAGGGGGAGGGGGGGGTGGTCTAGATCAAAAGCCAAGTGTTAATTGAACGGCAGAGTGGTGATACACATTGGTTGGACTTTGGTTCTGCCATGGTAAGGCAGGATTGGCTTGCAGTGTACGATGTGTTATGGGAGGTCCGGTTGAGATAGGAGATCAACACAGGATTGGACGTTTTGGGCTGCAGGACCTAAATGGTGAACTGGAGAAGCAAACGAGACGGATTCACGAACACCTGGCGGATTTGAAATGTAAAATGCACTTGTTCGCGATAGAGTAAGGTGCAGAATACAAGCAGCCAAGTAGCGACGAGGA
>KV908385.1:247500-265000 GCA_002005505.1 Botryococcus braunii
GTGGCGGCTGGCTGGCGTTTATTTCACTGGCGCCATGGGTTGTCAAAATCTCCATCTAGCCTTGTCTAGGGCCAAAGGGTTCTAACGTCAAGGAAGTTAGCTACACTGCTCGAGCAGTATACACATACCGATTAAAACTGTGGATACTCCGGTCAATGCGGACGAGATCATCAAAACCGCGGACACTTGCTAAGTCGTCTAGTCATTAGTATCCTTCAAGTAGATCAACCCTAGTACACGGTGACCTTGATCAAGGTCTTGAGATCTATTGGAGGCTTCCAACATCCTAGGATTCATGAGGACATGTCGAGTTTGGTGTAGCCGTCCACTAATACAGTCTTGGAGTGCAATGGTTAATCTAGACACCGCTGAGTGCGTCTGGGAGCCAGTCCACATTCCTTTTGACATCCATGTCCCTTCGTGAGTTGTAATCACCAAGCTGGTTTGATGGCCCTGACCTCAGCGACCAATATGTCAAGGAGGACATACATTTGTTTATACACCTAGTGCAATTACGTAACCGTAACGTACACCTAGTGCAATTGCGTATTGTATACATGCTATGTACATGTGGCTGCATCGATGATATCAATTCAGCACTTGCAAGACTGACAATTGTCAGTCTCCGCCACCCACATGAGCTTGCAAGCAACACTTGTACAAGCAGAGCTCCTCTTGCCACGTAGTTGGTTTCGACTCCGGCAACATGATTTTCACAGCGCCTGCTGCACTCGCCATGTCCAGCTGCGCCAGCTTACATGGCATTCCTTGCAGTTGTGATCCCAACCCGAGTTCTTCCAATTATTGTCACAGTACCGGCCTACGGCTTTGGTGCTTCAAAGGCCAATATTGAAAAAGTGTAACAACCTGTAGGCACGTTGCCCATGTTCGTTGCCACAGAGGGTTCTATGGAAAACCCGTGTCGACATCCCTTGTCCGATGCTCCTGCCTTGGGACATCAAGCGAGCGCTCGCTGCGCGAGCAGAGCAAAGAGGAGAAGGCGCTGTCGGGGAATATGTGCATTGAAGGAGCGAGAAGGAGTTGAAAGTGAAGAAAAGAAGATGGGAATAACCAAGGGATCCCTCCCTCCGGGGGAAGGGAGGGAGGAAGGGAGCGGAGGGGGGTTTTGAGATGTAAGACGATTGCATCGATGCTCCCACATATCTGGGAGCAGCCGCTCAGGCTAATATAGGGTAAATTGATATGCATATCAATTTACCCTATATTATCATATGACTAACTTTAAAACTGATGTGGACTAGCCACTTAAGGTCGTACAGCAACTGGGAGAGTGTGATAGTTCTCAAGTAACTCAACCATTATTCTTGCACCTTCTTCTTTGTCTTCCTTACCCGTTAGTACTATTTAACTCTCTCACTATAGTTTCTCTAGCTAGAGAAATATATTTAGGACATCCTATATCTAATTACGTCGATCCTATATGTAGGACATGTCGGCGTCACCACACATATGTGCATGCACGTTCTTCAGCCTCGATGTCAACAGGAATGATGTCCATCGATGTTCCCCATGTGTACTTGTTAGGACAGGACTAGCCCGCTACTGCGGAAGAGAGAGGGATGGAATCTCCTTGCGATTTACGAAACCTCGTATTTTCATACCCTAGGGGCCCCGAGGATATTACCCCAGGATGTCAAATGCTAGCAAGGCCTAGCTAGCGCATAGGGTGACTAAGGGGTGACGTCAGAGGTCGAACAACCCAGCTCTGCAAGGGGCTATCCACGGGCATTTAACTCTTTTAAGTGGGTTCAAGACATTTCAATTGTCATCCTTCCGCTGGTCCTGGTTCTGATATTTTCTACCTTCCTTCCTTCGTCTGGCCGACCTCGAATAGTCTTAGTACTCTAAGTATATACTTACGCACTTAATGCGTTTCCTGTCCCAGGCAAAAACAGTCCAAAATATAACACGAGCACAAAGCGCCTTGGGAAACATACCAACGAGTGCGTTCTCATGATGAGAGAATTATGCTACCGTAAAGAACGTACACGCTCCTGCGCATGAGCTAGCGTTGATGCGGCCTTTAAGTTTGCATTGAGGCATTTACATGTATCATTCGATTGATCTTCCATGTGTTTAAGTATTAATGGCCAAGAAGCGTAACACAAGCCTGTGTGGCTTCCCTGTAGGAACCTCTCCGGAAATGCTAATTATAATGTCAGCTAATTATGGATGCTCGGAAGATGCTGGGAGATGATTTTCGTTACTTCTTCATCGCCCATCCGTAAAGCATATATGATCAATTGATATAATTCTCCTGTTACAAACGCCTGTAACGGCCCCGGTACAGGACACTTTCTTGTCCCCGCCCCGTTACGTTGACGGGGCGTCCTAATAGTATATTGAACTCCTATACACCACGGTCCCCGGTGCGCGGGTCGTGTCCTGTACGGAGGCCTGGCCTAATCCGTTCGGCGATCGTGCCGAATCTCTAAAACGTTATCAACCCTAGTTTGCCCGGATTTTCAGCCAGGTGCTGCGACAACCTCATCCGCGGTCCAGATGTAGTATGGAACACTTTCTACCATCTACTTGAAGATACGTCTAAAGAGAACTGAACATGAAAGGAATTTGACATTCAGAAACTAGCCAATTGGTGGTAATTCGCAAGAACACCCTACCTTGTACAGGCCATGGCTAACCCCGGACAAGGTACATATATTTCTGCCTCACCTCTTATCTGATTGTTCTGTATTTGTCAGTATTGATTCTTGCCTTGATGTTGATTGACAGGTGAAAGTAGCGTGTCTGGAGCCCTAGCGCTTAAGCCACGTTCGGTAACAAACCTTAGCGGGTGTAAACATTTACAAGGAGCGTCCTCGATTTCAGTACATACTTCTTGGATAGTTTGGGGTTGATACGTTGTTCCTGCTTTGATGTGTTTGTCGCGATCTGTTCCCCTTGAATAGAAGTCAGATCAGTTTCGTAAGGCATGTCCTGACATTCTCTTGGTCCTCTACTTGTGTCATTGCTGGTTACACCATAGTAGACAAGCATTGTCGTTCGAACGATTGTTTCTGAACGATCTTCCTCGTAATGCAAGTACGTTCCTCACTGCTGAGCACGATTTATCCACGATCTTTCGACGTCTGGGGTGAAAAAGGACAGACTCTTTCCAAGAGATACTCACGGTTTATCTAAAGGCTGCGTTAGGAATTGATTTCACCTACTCGACCTATCCAAAACTTTTGAGCCGGTTGACCTTGACACCCAAGGCTCGTACGAGCCCCAATGCCGACAGGCGGGCCCACATGTATTGACAGTGTTCAGGTGTTATCTTCTTGATCCTGGTGAATACTTGCAAGAAGTCCTGGGTTATCTAGCATGGGCTGAAGCATCCTGCCGCCTACTTAGGAAACCGACATTTGCTTGCCACCGTGACATTGGCTTGCCTGGGCTTCCATAGTGGAGTTGGTCATCGAGTTTAGTGTGTGAACATTAAAGCTATGCCTCGAGGGGCTGAAAGCTGTTTGCATGTGAGGCAGGAAGGGGACGAGTCCCGCAAGAAGGTGGATCTGTTCCACAAAGGCAGGAAGTTCACCATGATGAGGGGCGCTTTACAGGGAGAAGAAGAAGAGGAGGAGGAGCTGGACAGCAAGAAAGAGGGAGACGCGGATCTCCACCCGCACCAGGAGCAGGGGGCTCGCCCCAAGGAGGTTTTCGGGGAGAACGTGGTGGGGGAAGGGCATGTAGGTTTCCCGCTTAGAAGTCTAAAGTCTTCCAAAGCCGCCATGCACACCAGCTTTGACAATGTTTTCCTGTCATATTGAGTCTTTCGTTTTGCCTGATCCTTTTCGTCTGGACACACGCCGCCACAAATGCTTACGCTTCCCTCCCCTCTCGCCCTCAGCGCCCCCCCCCTCTCCCTATATTTGTCAATGCGCGGTTGGGTGAGTGGGTGGGTGCCTTCTGGTGGCGTGGTAGTGTGGTGCGTTTTGGCATGTGTAGACTTTCCCTAAAGATCATGTACTGCAAAGGATTTGTACATCATACCTCAATACCTGCAAACATTGAGCGACACATGCCTCTACCAACACAAATTGTGTGGGAGCAAGAACTTCAAAAACCACCATTTACCATCATGAGTTTTGTATTGTCACTCAGAGGTAAAAGTCCATGCATTTACCAGCAATCCTGATAATTGGTACTGTGGATATGGTGTCCAGCATCGTACTTGGTGCACTGAAGAGAGGTTGTGGTTGGAGCAGCACAAAGCCCGAGGGAAATGCGAGGCGGGGGCGGCAGACATGGGGAAGAACAGGACTACAGAGGTGCGGCAATTTCGCCAGATGTAGAAGCTGGAGCTCAACCAGCAGGTAAGGAATGTCATGGTAAAACATAGAACTGCATGTGTACACGGGATCCCGGTTGGAACCAGCATCCCGTGTACAAATGCAGTGTTAAGTTTTGCGTACTCTGCGGTGCCCCCCTCCCCAACCCCAAAAATATGTAGGTGTTTTCTGTTCTCTTTTTAAAACGATATGCAAATGGCATGGGTCTAGTTGCAGGTCCTTCTGGCGGTGTGGGGAACGCCTTTCACCTCCTGTGTGGCTATCAAGGGCTAGTAAAGCAAGTGCTATATACCATTTGCATTGACATGGAACCCTTAATACGTCAGCTCCTATACCATTGCCTATGCATGCACATGCTTACGCACACGCGCACATGCAGTAGTAACTTCAAACCGATGCGGCTGTTCCCAAAAGCAGCTTTGTTAAGGAGGATGTACAATACTTTGGCCATCACTTTCTGCCCAGAAAAAGGCTCGTGAGGTAGGAGGACTAAATTATAGGGGCCCAGAAGCTTTTTAAGTAGTCAACAACAAAAGTTCTGCTGCCATTCTGTGATCACATGGGGCTTCCCAGCATCCACATTGCTTAAGAAACACAATGTTCCAATGCCAGGTTGGTCAAAAATGAACGACCATAAGTATTTCTAATATGTAAAACTTCTATTTTTTACTTGGCCCATCAAGGCAATACAACACACATTAGAACACCGTGTTTTTAAAGCAATTGGATGCAGGGAAGCCCCATGTGATCATGGAATTTGCAGCGGAACTTTTGTTCTTGACTACTCAAGCTTCTGGGCCCCTAACATTTAGTCTCCTACCTCACGAGAGTCTTTTTCTGGGCAGAAAGTATGGCCAAAGTAGAGGATCTGACCTTTAAAGGGTTCCATGTCAAAGAAAATTTTATACAGCACTTGCTTAACCAGCCCTTGACAGCAGAGGAGGGAGGATGGGGGCATCAGCCATGGGGAGGAGGGGTTTGAGCACCCCTCAAGGAGGTGAAAGGCGGCCCCCACACCAGCTGGCAGAAGGGCCTACACCTGGACCCCTGCACACCGCCCCCCACTCTCATGTTCAGTCTCATAACCCTACACCGGGACCCCTGCACACCGCCCTGTTGGCATTGGGGCTCGTACGAGCCTTGGGTGTCAAGGTCAACCGGCTCAGTGTTGGATAGGTCGAGTAGGTGAAATCAATTTTTAACGCAGCCTTTAGATAAACCGTGAGCATCTCTTGGAAAGAGCCTGTCCGTTTTCACCCCAGACGTCGAAAGATCGTGGAGCAGTCGTGCTCAGCAGTGAGATGTATTGACAATGTTCAGGTGATATCTTATTGATCCTGGCGAAGATTTGCAAGGAGGTTCTGGGTTGTCTAGCATGGGCTGAAGCATCCTGCCGCCTACTTAGGAAACCGACATTCGCTTGCCACCGTGACATTGGCTTGCCTGGGCTTCCATAGTGGAGTTGGTCATCGAGTTTAGTGTGTGAACATTAAACCTATGCCTCAAAGGGCTGAAAGCTGTTTGCATGTGAGGCAGGAAGGGGACGAGCCCCGCAAGGAGGTGGACGTGTTTCACAAAGGCAGGAAGTTCACCATGGGAACCCAAGAGGGAGCAGCAGAGGAAGCGGACAAGGAGCTGGACAGCGAGGAAGAGGGAGATGCGGAACTCCACCGGCACCAGGAGCAGGGGGCTCGCCCCAAGGAGGTTTTCGGGGAGAACGTGGTGGGGGAAGGGCATGTAGGTTTCCCGCTTAGAAGTTTGAAGTCTTCCAAAGCCGCCATGCACACGAGCTTTGACAATGTGTTCCTGTCATATTGAGTCTTTTGTTTTGCCTGATCCTTTTCGTCTGGACACACGCCGCCACAAATGCTTACGCTTCCCTCCCCTCTCGCCCTCAGCGCCCCCCCCCCTCTCCCTATATTTGTCAATGCGCGGTTGGGTGAGTGGATGGGTGCCTTCTGGTGGCGTGGTAGTGTGGTGCGTTTGGGCATGTGTAGACTTTCCCTAAAGATCATGTACTGCAAAGGATTTGTACATCATACCTCAATACCTGCAAACATTGAGCGACACATGCCTCTACCAACACAAATTGTGTGGGAGCAAGAACTTCAAAAACCACCATTTACCATCATGAGTTCTGTTTTGTCACTCAGAGGCAAAAGTCTATGCCTTTACCAGCAATCCTGATAATTGGTACTGTGAATATGGTGTACAGCACCGTACTTGGTGCACTGAAGAGAGGTTGTGGTTGGAGCAGCACAAAGCCCGAGGGAAATGCGAGGCGGGGGCGGCAGACATGGGGAAGAACAGGACTGCAGAGCCGCGGCAATTTCGCCAGATGTAGAAGCTGGAGCTCAACCAGCAGGTAAGGAATGTCATGGTAAAACATAGAACTGCATGTGTACACGGGATGCCGGTTGGAACCAGCATCCCGTGTACAAATGCAGTTCTAAGTTTTGCGTACTCTGCAGGGTCCCCCTCCCCAACCCCAAAAACACGTAGATGTTTTCTGTTCTCTTTTTAAAACGATATGCAAATGGCATGGGTCTAGTTGCAGGTCCTTCTGGCGGTGTGGGGGACGCCCTTCACCTCCTGCGTGGCTATCAAGGGCTAGTTAAGCAAGTGCTATATACCATTTGCATTGACATGGAACCCTTAATACGTCAGCTCCTATACCATTGCCTATGCACGCACATGCTTACGCACACGCGCACATGCAGTAGTAACTTCAAACCGATGCGGCTGTTCCCAAAAGCAGCTTTGTTAAGGAGGATGTACAATACTTTGGCCATCACTTTCTGCCCAGAAAAAGACTCGTGAGGTAAAAAAATATAAATTATAGGGGCCCAGAAGCTTTTTAAGTAGTCAAAACAAAAGTTCTGCTGCCATTCTGTGATCACATGGGGCTTCCCTGCATCCACATTGCTTAAGAAACACAATGTTCCAATGCCAGGTTGGCCAAAAATGCACGACCATAAGTATTTCTAATATCTAAAACTTCTGTTTTTTACTTGGCCCATCAAGGCAATACAACACACATTAGAACACTGTGTTGCTAAAGCAATTGGATGCAGGGAAGCCCCATGTGATCATGGAATTTGCAGCGGAATTTTTGTTCTTGACTACTCAAGCTTCTGGGCCCCTAACATTTAGTCTCCTACCTCACGAGAGTCTTTTTCTGGGCAGAAAGTGATGGCCAAAGTATTGCATATCCTCCCTGACAAAATCACCGTTGGGAATAGCCGCCATCTGTTTGAAGTTCCTACTGCGCGTGCGCGTACGCATGTGCGGGCATAGGCACAGCATACAGGATCCGACCTTTAAAGGGTTCCATGTCAAAGAAATGTTTTACAGCACTTGCTTAACCAGCCCTTGACAGCAGAGGAGGGAGGATGGGGGCATCAGCCATGGGGAGGAGGGGTTTGAGCACCTTTCAAGGAGGTGAAAGGCGGCCCCCACACCAGCTGCCAGAAGGGCCTACACCTAGACCCCTGCACACCGCCTCCCACTCTCATGTTCAGTCTCAAAATCCTACACCTAGACCCCTGCACACCGCCTTCCACTCTCATGTTCAGTCTCAAAACCCTACACCTAGACCCCTGCACACCGCCTCCCACTCTCATGTTCATTCTCAAAACTTTAAACCTAGACCCCTGCACACCGCCTCGCACTCTCATGTTCAGTCTCAAAACCCTACACCTAGACCCCTGCACACCGCCTCCTACTCTCATGTTCAATCTCAAAACCCTACACCTGGACCCCTGCACACGCCTCCCACTCTCATGTTCAGTCTCAGAACCCTACACCTAGACCCCTGCACACCGCCTCCCACTCTCATGTTCAGTCTCAAAACGCAATTGGCTAACCCAGCCTGAGTTTGAAGCATGCAAGTATGTGTGTGAGCCTTGTGCAAGTACTTGGAGTCTGTAGGGAGCATGCTTGGGTGCAGGGAGCTCCGAGCAATACCTTGAAAGCCAAACAGCTTTCAAGAACATCAAGATCGGCAGAGATCGGGTACAACAGGAGACAGAGGCAGAGCGCTTTCCCAACGTTGCCACCAGGAAAGAACGCTCGGAGGTCTCGGCCCAGGACTTCATAATTGCAAACACCTTTCCAGTGGTGGTGGGCACGCAACTGAAGCTGCAGAAGTACTCTGTTAGAGTACAGCGGGGAGGGAGCCCCCCTCCAAGAGGTCATGGGGGGCCTCTAAAGGGACTTCCGGAAGATCTCGTGCGGTGCGTCGTCCCTGTATTCCATTGTGCTTATGTGTCCTTAAATGTCTTTGTGATGATATCTTCTTTGGGCTAGCTGGAATTGTATTATTACGGCATACTGTGTGGCAAGACTTACTCGGGTGCCCCAAGCAGCCCAGTCGCGTTGGGGTTACCTCATGGTGGCTTTTGAGGAAGCCTATCCCTGCTTGGGTCTGGTGGCAAATTGTTTAGGCTGGTCTTGCAAAGGACTCTCCAGTATGGCATGCAGCCCGAACAAGGTGTCCATTGTGTTTTGAAACCATGTGTCAGGAACATGCATAAAACATGGGAAGGGCCCTAGCCTAGTACAACGGAAATCCAATACATGTATGCTGGCACCACAGCAGTCGCATGACAGCTTGTTTGGGCCCCACAGCTACCTTACTGGGGAGGTGGCCAAGAGGGAGAAAATAAAAAGTGGTTGCTGGGCATCTGATGGCACCAATGCTCTCTACATCACCGGTGTCGGCGAGAACCACAGATTGCCAAACCCTTGCGAACACAAGGTAAGTTGCTGTAGTTAGTTGGCTATTTTTGCTACTTATGTACCTTTGGAATAAGCACAGGGTTCCTTGTTACTAGACTTGTGCGCATTGTTGCTCATTCCACCGGTATAGGCATGTACATGGGTGCGGAAGACACACACGCACACTTCCGCACACGCACGCACACACAGGGGGGGGGGAGGAGGGAGGGAGGGAGAGACGGCGGGGGAGGGACGGAGAGGGAGTGACAGGGGGGGTGCGGGGGAGGGAGGGGGGAGGGGGAGTCAAAAAGGAGGGATGGGAGAGGAGTGGGAGAGGGGGGGGGGGCGGAGAGAGAGAGGGTGGGGTGCAGAGAGGCAGAGAGGGCGGGAGGGGAAAGGAGGGAGGGAGGGGGAGGGAGTGCAAATCCCCCCCGGGGGGGGGGGGGGGAGAGCAAGCCATAGTACATCCTAAAACATTGTGGAGCTTCGTGGCAGGTGACGGACAAAGAAAACAAAAAATTTTCCATCAGCGTGCAGTATGAGGCGGAGCTGACTTACTCACCTACCCGCATATTCATGTAAGAGCCCGCTCGACGGCCCCTGAGTCGGGAGTGTGTTCGGAGCCGTTGGGCTCTGTTGTGCTATCTGTTGAGGGCAATTCTTCTGAGTGGCTTAAAAGACAGATTTGACGCAGTAGGGACTTGAGTAAGCAATCCCCTACATCGCATCGTGTTCCCCTCCCATCCCTCTTGAGTTCCCCAGGTGAAGGTGTGGACTGTCCAGTGAAGGGCAAATGGCACATATGATTCAAATTTGTCATTTGTCGGCATGTCTTCATGGCAGCCGTCCCCTCAGCAATTTCATGGTTTGCCTTTCCCCCGCCTTTTGTTTGACTTGCCCAGCGGACCGCTGTCAGTAAGCGCAAGATTTGTTGCCCTTTGCCTTCAATCCTTGGTCTTGTACGTGATCCAGGTTGAGGCTAAAGAGTCCGGACATCCTCTTTTAGCAGGGTCACAAACATGGGAAGGCCAAATCGACATTTGTCAGATGAGAAAGGTTTAGGACCTGCCTAGCGCAGCAATGGAAGAGTAAGTGGTTTGCAAGTTGGCTTTGAAAGGTGCATTTTGGCTGCAGGCTAGGGAACCCCCGCGCCACTGAGGATCCGGCACTGCAGTCACGTCCAATAACAGAAATGACGCCAAAATCTGTGTTGGAGTACACAAAAGCCCTGGAGGCTGCAGTTAGAACCAAGGCATGGGGCGAAGGGTTTCGACCTATTGGACGCGGCCTGTACAAAAAGACAGCAGAGGCCGTCCCTCTGCCGGGCGGTGTGCAGGTATGAGAACTCCTTTGACATCCCCCGAGTTAAAAGCTCTGTAAACTCTGTCAATAGCAAGTTGGGTCATGTGTGGCAACTTGGACATCTTGTAATGCCCCAACTTGCTATGCTACATTTGTCGCTGATGGCATGAACATTGGAATGTTTGTCTTTTCTGAAAGTCCGTCTCGTGGGTGATTGACAACCTGTACATTTGTGCTATCGAAGTCTGAGCGCCTTGAATGAATGCGTGATTGAGTGTTACACATTATCCATCATGATGAGGTCATGTGCTTGGATCTAGGTTATGAAAACCATATTGTTTTTATGGCTTCTACACAAACTTCCACCCATCTTGGTTAGGGGTCATGGTATGCTCGATTCCTCTGACAGAGTCTTAGTGTCCTTTTGAATTCAACGATTTCTAGTCATCTCATGGTCTTTCATGATCCCTCACTAAGAATGCATGATAGAAGCTGTGTCCTGGCCCTTCTGAAACTGGAATGAAATACAAAGTGGTGATGGGTTGTCTTTGGGGCAGCTACTTCGTGGGATATCATTGCAAATACGTGTGAACGTCAAGTCTATAGGACTGGTTGTGGACGCAACGTCCATGGCAGTCCTCCCCCCAGGAGTGGCTCTGGAATGGGCAAAAACACTTGCCGGCACCATGACCTCGGAGGAGTCCACATGGACCGATTTCTTGGCTGGAAAGCTGCCCTCGGACGTCCACGCAAAGTTGTCACAGGCTTTTCAAGGCGTTAAGGTAGCCCCTCTGCCCAGATCCCTCCCCCCATAGTTTGAAAAGGATGCTGTAGCATGTTGGGATGTCCCAATCAAAATGTGGTTGCAACCTTGCTGGTGCATAGTATGATCAAACGGTCTTTCAAATGGTCTTTCGAACGGTCCTTGAAGTGCCTCAAGGTAATCAGCCCAGAGCTCATCAAGTGCTCATCGCCATCAGTGTGTTTGCGGGGCTGGGACCTGAGACCCTGGCCTTAGTATAACATCAGGTGCAGGCTGCCTTTTCCTGTCTATGTGAGGGGTCTCTGCCTTAAGTCCATGGGGCTGCCACGCTTCTCCTTGCCTTGGAGGAGGAGGTGCATGCACCTCAGGGTTGGGGGCTGGCTCGTGCTGGGGTGGTACCCCATCCACCATCGAAGGTTGATGCGATGGGGTGGAACTTCCACAAGTGACCAGAAGAATCGAAAGAGGTGCACAGCGCTCATTGACAAAAGTGCAAGGGTCTTGATGGCAATAGGACAGCTGCAAACAGCGCCTTCCCAAGGCAATCAGCTGAAAAACGCATTTGTCGGCGTCTGCCGCCGATAACAATTGTTTGGGGAGGGGGGTCTTGCCTCAGATGTGGACGGTGACGGATCCAAAAAGAGAGTATGTTCTGAAGGGGCTGTCGGACGATACAGCCGCCACGCATACATTTCAGCTCAGAAGCCAAGAGGGCGACCAGACCATCACGGTCGCCGACTACTTCGCAGAAAAGAAGGGCACAAGGTACCTCCCGGCCTTCACACTGGATTGCAATACGTGTCCCGTCTCTCCTCCATGTGCATGGTGTGATACATGTCCAGTTGATTTGCAGGATTGGCTTGCCCTATTCTCTGTTTTCCAGCGCATGTGCGCGTCACGGTTTCTCTTTGTCGCCAGTGATGTTTGCCTCGTTGCAGTAAATTGCCACGTCCTGCCTGCTGCAAGCACTTCTTTCAAGTCTGGCCTTGGGGGTCAATCCATATGATGTTTATGTCAACCTTGCTCTGGCCTTGCTCCAGTGAAGGCACGCTTGATATGTGGACCTGCTTCTTCACTTTGCCGAGCCACCACCATTGAACCATGCTCAACCCGCTTTTAGTATTGTGGAACCTGGCCGTGGGAGGCACTGAGAGGCTTGATTGGGTTCTGAAGACCTTGCCTTTGCCCCAAGGCGTGAGACGGTCTTGACTCCTGCTTTTGCTTACGCAGTTTGAAGTGGCCAGGCGCATACTGCGCCAAAGCCGAGAGCGCCAGCGGAGAGATCCTGCTGCCTCTGGGTGAAGCCCTGCCCTGGCCCTGTGAATGTGCTCAGCTTTGTCCCAAGTAGCGTCTCTCACTTCATTGATTCAGGGAAATCAAAAAGCAAGTCCGTTGCAACGTGCCCACTGATATGTCTTTGAGACGAGATTGGTTGGCTTATGTAAATGCCTGATTGGCCGACCCATGTCAGTGTTTGAATTGGTCTATGTGATGTGCAGCTTTGATCCAATGCATAAGACGCCTTTTAGCTTAAGACGTTGGCAAGCTTTCTCTATTTTCCGCCCACCTGCCCCCCCCCCCCCGGGGGCCATGGGGGGCAGGTGGGCGGAAGATAGAGAAGGCTTGCCAGCGTCTTAAGCGTAAAGCCGTCTTATGCATTGGATCAAAGCTGCACATCACACAGGCCAACTCCCAACACTGAAATGGATTGGGCCGACCGATCAGGCATTTACACAAGCCAACCAATATCGTCTCAAAGCCATATATGCCATTATATAACACTGAGCACGTTGCAACGGACGTGCTTTTTGATCCCTGACTCAATGAACTGAGACGCTACTTGGTACTGTCCCTGAAGTGAGACAAAGCCAAGCACACCCCCCCACACACACACCTCCCTCCCCCCCCCCTTCCCTCTCTCTGTGTTTCTTTATTCTTCCTTTGCTTGATTCACTCTCCGTCCACCCTCGATCCTCTCCCATCCTCTCCCAAGTCCACCCCTGGCCGCCCCTCTCCCTCCTCACTCGCTACCTTTCTCTTGATCTTCGCCTCATGTATCAGCCCCACCCCATTTCTCCTTTGCCTTTTTTCCTGCCTACACACTGGAGGTGGGAGGGAACAGCTGCAAAGAGATGAGGCACTCAATGTGGCCCCTTCATTTGCACCATCTTCTCGGCCCTTCGCCCTCCATCCCCCGCCCCGGGGAGGAATAAAGGGAGAAAGACGAGGGGGGGGGTGACCTTTTTGAGAGGGAGGGGTGGGAAAAGAGAGTAGCAAACCATCTGCGGGTAAAAGTCTTAGATTTCTCCAGAAATGTGCAAAACAATCACAGCTTTGAAATGTACCGCTAGACTGTACTCTTTGCATTTCAAATAGTATTTTAGCTAATGCATAAGTTCCAGATTTTCTTAAGGGGGGCACAGGGGGGGGGGGGGGATGGGGTGTGGGAGACGGGGGGAGGAGAGATGGAAAGGTTTGGGGGAGCTGGTGACAAGGGTAACCAGGGATGGGAGCGAAGGGAGAGATTGGGGCTATGATATCCAATAGGCTGTACAACCAGTGGCTCTTTTGTATTGTAACTTCTTGGAGCTCTTCGCCTCTGCTTGTGAGCATTGTCTTACCAGCATGAGACTATCTTGGAAACACCCTGCATTGAACTCTTTTTGCTTCTGGAGGTGTTGTTGTACAACACTTATGTGCAGAGCTCTGGTGCAACCAATGTACTGCCTGCTTATGTGCAGATCTCTGGTGTACAGCAACAACACTGTGGTAAAGCAATGAGGGTGTTTTGGCTGACTGATTGCGGGCTGGGCGATTCAGAGGTGCTGGAAATTCATCCAAGGACCAGAGCCAACAATCTGACTGCTGACCAACGCCAGGCAATGCTGGAGAACGGTGCCCAAGAACCCAGCAAGCTCAAAGAGTTGATCGAAACGTCACTTGAAGACTTGATGTCCGTGGCCAAAAACGACGTCCTCCAAAATTTCAAAATACAAATCAAGGACACGATGGTTGTCGTGCGTGCCCCCCGTGGCCCCCTGCTCGATGGGCCTCCCTGGCAGCCAGCTGTGCATCGTCCTAACCCTACAGTTCTGCTGCTTTTGCATCTCATTGCCATCGTGCATGCACATTCAAGCAGGATCCTATCCATGTTGCTTCAGCCGTGGACCTGGGTCCTCCCATCCTCTCACAATCACGTGTCCGTGCTGTGTCACTCACCTGTAGCGTACGCGAGGCGGGGGGGGGGGAGGGACGGGGAAGGGAGGGATGGGGGGGAGGGGAGGGGTGGAGGGGGAAGGAGTGGTGGTAGGGACAGAGGGATAGCAGATGGGAGGAAAGGGGGGAGAGAGGGGTTGAGATGGGGGTGGGGACTTTTGAGTACATTTGAGTACATTTGGCGTTCCCTGGTGTTTGTCTGTGTGCTTGGGCAATCTCAAGAAATGCATGCAGAATGGGAGTGAGAAGGGGTTGAGGTCACATTCTTGACAGAGGCAGGGAAGAAGGGTTAAGAGGATGAGTAAGGCAGGGTTGGGGAGGGCTGGGGGAGCGCGAAGAGAGAAATGGAAAGCCTGTGACTATACTTCTCACAAAGTGGGTTAGCATGCAGGTCCCATGCAGTGTGATGGAAGCACCTCCTGTGCTATACTCCTCCAAAACCCAAGGCCAAGGAAAAGTGACGGTGACAGCTGCAAACGGCACATGGAATGTGCCGAAAAATGCAAAATTCTTGGAGGCTGCCCGTGTGGAGTCCTTCGCAGTCGCGGCCTTCGTCTCTCTGGACAGGGGAGGGCTCGAGGTGTGATAAACGTCTCAATCCCAAGGACTTTTGTGGTAAACGTGTCCAATTGCGTGGACCATTCCCTTCTTTGGCAACTTCCCATTAATGCTCAAGTTGGCAATTTGCTGACCCCTTAATGGGAACTAGTGGAACTAGTAGGGAACTAGATGGCTTCACATTAGTGGACAGCAATTTGCTGACCCCTTAATGGGAAAATCAAACCCCTACATGCTCACTCTTTCACTGTAATGCGCTGGTTGCTTGACAAAAGATGTTAAAAACTGACCTTGCAGGTGATATTTGTTGTTTTTGAGTTTGGGATGGCCTCGATGTACATGTGCATGCCGTTGTTTGTGAAGGGTTTAATCTTTGGGCGTCCTTCCAGTAGCCTGGGAACCGAGAAGCACCGGTCCCTTCAGTGCATGTTGTAAAATGTTGTTTTTGTCATGTGTGAGGCATCTCTTTGATCCTTTCCGTAGCAGATCGAGGAATTTCTGGGAGTCCAGGTATTTTGGCTCTGCTCTGCTCGTTCTGCTTGCAGGATCCAGCAAACCTGGATACTGCGGCACATGCAGCTACCTGCATCTTCTGGAGGAAAGTCTTCTGTCCATGCTACTGCTGTTCTGGACTCTGTTCTGTCGGGACTCCTGATCCTGCCTGCCAAAGCCGCAGCAAAGTCAGTTGCAACTGTTCTGCAAATCAGAAGAACCCAGACACTGGTTTGCTGGGGCAGAAGCTGCTGCCCCAAAATTTCCAGAAAGGCGTTCTGTGGGGGCTGGCCCTATTGCTGACAAGGGTCCGATTCTACCAATGTTTCTGTTCTGCCATTCAGACATCCTGCCGTTCAGACCTACTAACCATCAAGATGAGTTTCTATGAAACTCCCAACCAATTTTTTTACAGCCGCGGGGGCTTTGGCAATACGAAGCAATATACTTTGGCTGAAGCTTTTGCAGAAAAGACTGTTTTCTGTTCTGCCGCTGCCAATTCTGGTAATTAGGAGTTATGAAACCATCATGTGCAGCATACCAATGTCAGTTCCATATGGACGTGGTGCTGCTGCTGGTTCCGGCTTCCGGTGAACCCGGTCAAAACCTGACGGCATACTATATTCAGTGGACGTGGATGTCGGCTGCTGGGGCTGAGTTTGTTCTATTGGGAAACCTGCCTAAAATTCTGATCGCAGCCCACAAAATCAAGTACAGGTTACATGGACGTCGTTTCAATGCGGCTGGATCTGTTGTTCAAGGAGCCTGGTCAAAGTTCTGATGGGGCATGCAGTTGTCAGTGGACATAGACAATCTTCTCTGTGGCTGGTTCTGTTACTCAGGAACCCGTGGCAATGTCCTGGTGCGGCACGCAAAAGTTCAGTTGACATTCGCACTGCTCTGCTGTAGATGATTTTCTTATCTTGGAATGTTTATCTGAGATGCATTGGCAAGTTTTTGAGGTGGCATACAACGTTTAGCTGACGAAGACAATGTCTTGCTGTGCCTTGTTTGCTGATCTAGGAATTCTTGGAGAGCTCGAATCCGGCACACAAAGTCCAGGTGAGGTGCACAAGGTTCTACTGTGGCTGGTGGTCCTGCTGTGAATATTCTGGGCAGCAAGTGGGATCGTGGGATCTCAGGAGCTCCAACCTTTTGCTGAGCTAACTCAATGTCTGTTGCCCTCGCAGCCGTGAGATCATGCGGGTCTGTTGAATCAGTCTGGTTGGGTTTGTTAACATGGGCTGGATTGAAGATGTCAATAATCCTTGGCTCCGTTCCGCCCCGGCTGGGTCTCATCCTGCGAAAAATTGACGATGTCTGTGGGTTGGGGTTTGGTCAAGGGGGTGCAGACCGGACTCGAGAAGCTGCTCGAAGCTCTTCAACGGTTTGGAATGCAGCTGCCCAAAGTAGTTTCGTTGGAACCTTTGATTGTCACCCCGAAAGGGGAGGTAATTGAAACAGTGCTTGACCGCGCATGTTGCTGTGCAACAAAATTCTTTGGACACCCACCAGATTTCGTCTTCATTATCCTACCAGACACTGGTGGGTGTTCTTCTTCCACAATGTCTCTTTGCTATGCATCTCTCGTCATGTCTCCCCCCCCCTACCCCCAAAAGAGCACTGCTTCTCTTCCATCAACTGGAAATGCACTTTTGAGTGCAGAACACAAAGTTATGCCAACCTGAAATATGTGCGCTCATGTGGCCAAGTCTTAACACATGAAATTCGGAACCCTTGGTCACGGATTTCAAAGGCATGAAAATGGAGACAGCCCGCGGTCAGACTGCAGAAATCTTGCCAATGGGATCCAGGGTTAACTGTTGTTAGACTGCCAAAGTCCCACTCTAAGTGTTGCTCGCTCTTCGGGCAAGACCTGTCCTTTCTGCAATCTTTACGATAGGGTAGTCAATGACCAGCTGGATGGACCTAAATCTCCCTCTGCCATACACTTTAGGATCACTGTTTGAGGAAAGAGATGTTTTGCAGGAACCTTGTATGACAAGGTCAAACAACAACTGGATAGCTCCTTCGGCGTCCTTAGCCAATGCCTCCAGCACAAAAACTTACTTCAGGTGGAGTTATCTCGTTCCCTTGCATGCTTTGCCTGGCCATCCTCCCTTTCTCCTTTTCCCCC
>KV908385.1:272500-277500 GCA_002005505.1 Botryococcus braunii
TTCCCCTGATTTGTATGGCATGTGCCGATGTCCAGGCAGAAGAATGCGCCGGGAGTGGGTGCACCCGTCAATGTCGCGTCTGCAACCTTGCGTTTCCTGACCTCCTTGCATGTTTGGTAAAACAGCCCAAGGCAGGCCACCATCTCAGCGTTGTTTTGTGGAAACACAGATGCGTCGGGTGCAAGAGTATCACTCACTTTGAAGTCCACAAGAGGGCGCCCTGTATCAGACCGGAGACAAATGCTGGACTGAGGGCTCGATATAAACATGTGGCACGTGAGCACTGTTTCTTGGATCCCACCGCTGAGGCCACGCGCTGGCAGCTTGAGGACCAAAGATTTCAGACCGAGCAGAGCGTCCCCAGTCGGCAGAGTGTCTCCCTTGGTGAGGTCGACGACGGGCGTGCTGCTGTCGATTATGCCCTTATACCTGCCGGTGCGGGGCAGCCAGTCCAGGAAGAAATCGACGACGTGCTGGCCAAAGACGTACGGTGCAACGCCGCTGAGCCACTGGTCCTCTTCCTCGAAGCGCAGGGGGAGCGCCTCGCTGAAGAGCTTGCTTACGGGTGCCACCCGAGCAAGGTCCCTCAGCGACAGACCCTGGCTCTGCAGGATGCGCCTCTGAACATCTGTGGGAAGCTGGCTCCACAGTGCAAAGCCTGCAGGCAAACAAAACACTTGAATTACCTATTCTTCGAGGTAAAAGTAAAGCATATTCATATCGCAAACCATGTATACTACATGCTGCTATGCAAAAGCCAGGGCCAACTGTCAGAGGTAAAGGTGAAACGTGAGCAGCTAATGACAAGGAGAAGGGGAGGGAAAAGAAACATAAAAAGAGAGACCGACAAGAAAAAGCCAGGGGAGCTTAGCAACAAAGGACAGGCGTGAATACACAGATGGTTATGAGACAGAGGGGGGAGGGGAAGAGAGACTGAGGAAGGGGCCGAGATAGGGAGAGCAAGATGTGGGGGGTGGGGGAGAATGGATGGAGGGATGCGGGGATACAGATTCAGCACCGCTCGCTGATGTGCTAGACGGCACAGCTTGAATGTCGAGGAGGCCAAAGGGGCAGAAATGATCCACATGGGACCACGCTGGCCTCTCGGACAAGAAGGGGGGGCGCACCAGCAGCAGGCTTTTTGTGCGACACGGCAGACTCCTCCGCGTCTTCGGTTTCCCTCGCAGGTGCCGCCCTTGGTGTGCTGAGTCCGGCCCCGACACTCCCACGGGAGACCGCTCCCACGGCTTCTATTGAAGTTTCCCTTGGCCCCAGACCGCTCAGCTCTGAGGGAGAGGGGGCTGCACGCGCACCCGCGCGACCCCTTTTGGGCGCAGCGCGGAGTGTGGTGTCCCTTGGGGGACCACCAGGGGGGAGCGTCCCGGGAACATGCGGATGCAGGGCGCCCTTCATACGAAGCACAATCGTCGCCCCGCGCCAGAGCGGGGAGTAGCCCCTGGCCCGCAGAGAACGGAACTCCTCCTGCAGGTCCCTCCGCGCGGCTCGCTGGGCGGGAGTCAGGTCGTCATCCAGCCGGAACGGCCTGAGGTGCCGCGAATAGCGGAAGGCGGCTGTGCGCGCCGCTGGGCTCTGGAACTGCACCAGGACGGGGCGGGGCCGCCCGGGATGCCCAGGGGGGACCTGCCCAAGCCGCCGGGCTGCCACAATCTGGCAGGAGATTGCTGGCAGGCCCCGCACTCCTGCAAACAGGGCGCGCACCCCCGCGTCCCTGACACTCTCGGGCACGCCCTTGAGCACAATGTTTGTAGCTCCGGCTGCCTGATTTAGGTGCTGCAGGCTCTCCGGGAAACTTGCCCGCTGCTTCTCACTCATCTCCTGCCTCAGACGGGATGTTGAGCGGTAAATGACTCCAAGTCGTCCAGGAACTGCGACGTTGGTGATGTGTCTGGAACCCCTCAGGTGGGTCGCTTTGTTGTTCCTCACAGCGCTTCGCCTGCGGACAAGTCAAGTTTCCAATTAATACATGTCGTGCGCTTGGAGTTCGCCATGTTGTGATCGGAACAGCAGTGATGGGAAAGTGTGGCAAGGAAAGGAAGGCCTCCTCAACAGACGTGGTGGTGGTTCCCAATTTGGGAGCACGAGGAACTTGGTTGTCCTTTCCAGAAATTGCGGGAGACTGCGCGTGGGAGGACGAGCACGAGGAACTTGGATGGCCTTAACAAAAGGAAAAGATGTTTCAGCAGCCCATCAGGGTCTGCATATATCTACCTTGTGGTTTGCTACGCAAAGCCATGTTCATTCGGGCAGACCTGTTGCAGCAACAGAACCTGGGCTGGGGTGGGGGCAGGGGGATAATAGGGTTGGGGTTTTAGGCGCAGAGAGGTGCTTCTTTTCTCTTGCATGTTCTTGCGAATACCAAAAACAGGACAGAAGGTACATGTAGCAAGATTTGGGTTCTTTTCTCTTTCATGTGCTTGGCACACAGTCGGTTGGGTTCATGACTTCCCCTGTGGGCAACTTCAAACTTCATATCTGTCCCCCTTGTTATACACGGATTAGGACCCACAATGTAACCATGTCGATGCGACCAGGGTAGAAATGAGCGGAGCCCGTGAGTTACGGACAAGACACAAAAAGTGGAGCCACCTGTTAACTGGACATGCAGTAAGCAGCACTTTTACTGAAAATGACGAAAATAGATCATTTATACTTCATATGCTCACAAAGTTCGTTTGCCAAACGTTTACGATCGCTTTTACAACGCCGGTGCCGCCTACGCGATTGCGCAACGACATTGAAGAATACTTTCTCCAAAAAAAGCTGAGGAATGAAATATAATATTTTAAACCTGTGCTACTGTCGTAGCTTTACCAAAGAATGAGAATGGACCCACTTAGATGTCGCCGGGTTTATGCCAGCTTTCTTGCGGTCACCGACCTGCTGATCTTGGTGATTCTCCCACAAGACGAAAAACCAATCACCTGCCAAGAGGTGCGATCCCAAACTGTTGACTGTGTTCCACACAAAGCCCATGGCCCGGCCATTCTGGCGGCCTCCGTGAGAGACTGAGAGACTCGATCAAAGGCCCTCCGAGCCGTGCAACCTCAAAATTAGTATCAAAGAGGACCCCAAGTTGCTTTTACAAATGCATGAAGGTTTGTCAAAGTTAAGGTTCCTTTCCCGCATGGATGGCGAGGCGAGAGACTGGTGTATTGTATGAGGCGGCTGTTGATGAGGGGTCCTGAAAGTCGGGACTCCCGATGACCGTTGGTAACGAATCACGAATTACAGGACAGTCCCAGGACAGGTGGATGTTCGCGGAAGCTTTCTGTTAGGTTATGGGCATTCGGAGTATCCTGTACACCCGCAGACAGATCGCAAGTGTATGCTCATCCAGCTACAGCCCAAGCCGACTGTCTGCGCTTGAGCAACAGAAACTGTATAAACAAGACTAGCATCTCCAGTGCCCAGCATCTTGTTATTCACAGTTGCGTTACATATAAGGTCTGTCAATGAGCTAACTCTCCACTGATAAGACTCTTGACAGCTACGAGCAAGTACCTTCCTATATTGCATACATTGCTAACTGACTCGCTTTATATGGCAGCTAGATGGAGAACGGGTTACATGGTTTGTGGTGACAGCTCTGTGTGTGTGTGTGTGTGTGTGTGTGTGTGTGTGTGTGTGTGTGTGTGTGTGTGTGTGTGTGTGTGTGTGTGTGTGTGTGTGTGTGTGTGTGAGTGAGCGTGCGTGCATGCGCGTGCACTTAACCTCCTGAATTTTAACCCACGTGTGTGTGCTTGTGCGTGCGTGCGCAATTGACGTTCTTTCTGAATTAGACCCCATTAACTATTAAAGCATGTCATTCTATGTCGTGTCTGAGGCTCAGAACGGCAAGATGCACCATATGCATACTGGGCGCACGTCTCTATCATGAATACGGGCTGACGCTAAAAGGCAACTGTTTTCCAGTTCTTGTAGTAGTGTGTCTTAAAAACAAACGCTTATGGCAAACCCATCAATGATTTTATCCGACACGGGGGCTTTTGCAGGTGGAGCAGACACCGCCGCAACAAGACCAGCTGGAACATCATACATACTTTCTGTGAAGTACCAACAAGCAAGGAAGTGGTCTTTCAGAGCTCTTATACAGCACATAGCTATTTATAGTGAAAAGTAACTACTGTGGACTTTAAGGCTTCATTCGTTGGGGATCATGAGCATCCCCACTTATGGAAACTGTGGGCAGGCGCGGCGACAGTTGAAAGCAAATGGAGCTCAATGAGTGAGCTCTGCGTCAAAGGGGATGAATTGTGGATGGTGACCAGGCCGTTGTAGTGAGGTAGGACACCCTCCGCCGGCCCCCCCTCCCTTTCCATGGATTGTGAGCAGAACACTATGATGTACTTCCTAACTACGGTCCGTCCCGTCCGTCCATGACAGTCGTGGACACTTGGTTATGTGTTCACGACTGTCATGGACGGACGGAACGGACCATAGGTAGAAAGGACATTAAGGCCTTCGAACGTCAGAAACATACAGGAAGCGGTCAACTATGTAAATGGTTGTTACCTCTGCAGCATAGATATTCACATATGGGTTTTCATAAACCTTCGTTTATGCTGTGGCGTGCAGGATTAGGCTCAGCAGTAAACAATGTGCTATGTTTTTGTCGCTCATCGCTGAATTGCACAAAGCCATGAAATAAAATTGCCCAATGATAAACTGAGTTCAACTGCGGGGTGAATGGCAACCGTTCTCTGCTTTGCACCTCTGGCTCCTTTGCAGTCTTCGGCAGACCAAACAATTGGGGCTGTTCCCTCCCTCCCCCCCCCCCTCTCCCTCTCCATCCCTCCCCCTTCTCTCTTTCTCTCCCTTTCCCTCTCCCTCTCCCTCTCCCTCTCCCTCTCCCTCTCCCTCTCCCTCTCTCTCTCTCTCTCTCTCTCTCTCTCTCTCTCTCTCTCTCTCTCTCTCTCTCTCTCTCTCTCTCTCTCTCTCTCTCTCTCTCTCTCTCTCTCTCTCTACTCCGTCTTAGCTTC
>KV908385.1:282500-285000 GCA_002005505.1 Botryococcus braunii
GACGGGATGTTGGGCGGGAAATGAACTCCAAGTCCTCCAGGAACTGCTACGTTGACGATGTGTGTGGAACCCCTCAGGTGAGCCGCCTTGTTGTTCCTCTCAGCGGTTCGCCTGCGGACAAGTCAAGTTTCCAATTAATACATGTCCTGCGCTTGGTGTCCGCATTGTTGTGAGCGGAACAGCAGAGATGGGAAAGTGTGGCAAGGAAAGGAAGGCCTCCTCAACAGACGTGGTGGTGGTTCCCAATTTGGGAGCATGAGGAACTTGGTTGTCCTTTCCAGAAATTGCGGGAGACTGCGCGTAGGAGGACGAGCACGAGGAACTTGGATGGCCTTAACAAAAGGAAGAGCGGTTTCAGCAGCTCATCAGGGTCTGCATATATCTACCTTGTGGTTTGCTACGCAAAGCCATGTTCATGCAGGCAGACCTGTTGCAGCAACAGAAACTGGGCTGGGGTGGGGGCAGGGGGATAATAGGGTTGGGGTTTAGGCTCAGAGAGGTGTTTCTTTTCTGTTTCATGTGCTTGCCAACACCAAAAACATGACAGAAGGTACATGTAGCAAGATTTGGGTTCTTTTCTCTTTCATGTGCTTGGCACACAGTCGGTTAGGTTCGTAACTTCCCCTGTGGGCAACTTCAAACTTCATATCTTTCCCCTTTATTATAAACGGATTAGGGCCCACAATATAACCATGTCGATGCGACCACAGTAGAAATGAGCGGAGCCCGTGAGTTACGGACAAGACAAAAAAAGTGGATCCACCTGTTAACTGGACATGCAGTAAGCAGCATTTTTACTGAAAATGACAAAAATAGATCATTTATAGTTCATATGCTCACAAAGGTTGTTTGCTAAACGTTTACGATCGCTTTTACAACGCCGGTGCCGCCTACGCGATTGCGCAACGACATTGACGAATACCTTCTTTAAACATAGCTGAGGAATAAAATGCAGCCTGTGTTACTGTCGTAGCTTACCAAAAAAATATAATGGACCCACTTAGATGTCGCCGGGTTTATGCCAGCTTCCTTGCGGTCACCGACCTGCTGATCTTGGTGATTCTCCCACAAGACGAAACACCAATCACCTGCCAAAAGGTGCGATCCCAAACTGTTCACTGTGTTCCACACAAAGCCCATGGCCCGGCCATTCTGGCCGCCTCCGTGCGAGACTGAGAGACTCGATCAAAGGCCCTCCGAGCCGTGCAACCTCAAAATTAATAACAAAGAGGACCCCAAATTGCTTTTACAAATGTATAAAGGATTTTAAAACTTCAGGTTCCTTTCCCGCATGGATGGCGAGGCGAGAGACTGGTGTATGGTACGAGGCGGCTGTTGATAAGGGGTCCTGAAAGTCAGGACTCCCGGTGACCGTTGGTAACGAATCACGAATTACAGGACAGTCCCAGGACAGGTGGATGTTCGTGATGCTTCCTGTTAGGTTATGGCCATTCGGCGTATCCTGTACACACGCAGACAGATCGCAAGTGTATGCTCCTCCAGCTACAGCCCAAGCCGACTGTCTGCACTTGAGCAACAGCAACTATATAAACAAGACTAGCATCTTAAGTGCCCAGCATCTTCTTATCACAGTTGCGTTACATGAATGGTCTGTCAATGAGCTAACTCTCCACAGATAAGACTTTTTACAGCTACGAGCAAGTACCTTCCTATACTCAATCCAGAGTCCGTCCCTTAGTTGTTTGGGACGCTGGATTGTACACTAAGAAGGTTCACTTACAGCAACCACACATGAACACAATACCACTTAACACCATGCGTCACTGCACCTGTACACACGCAGACAGGTGGTAAGTGTATGCTCATCTAGCTACAGTCCAAGCCGACTGTCGGCACAGCAACAGCAACTGTATAAACAAGACTAGCATCTTAAGTGCCCGCATCTTTTTACCGCAGTTGCCTGACTGTGCGGTGATCGCTGCTTTAATAGCCTTTCCACAACACCGTGTGATCAAGATCAGATTGTACCTTATGTCAGAAAACCATCCACATCTAACCGTGTCTTCAGGTACGTTATGTTCATAAAGGACCCATATCCTAAATGTTGTACACATGAAGATCACCTAAAGCACAAGGCATCCAAAAATAATGTTCAGAACTCAACACTTTCCGTTTCCCCTGTAAGGGTCGTTTCCCATGTTACGGTTCCCTCGAGGATGTCGTGACCTCCCAATTGACATTGGTAGACGGCAAAGGATCCCCAACAAAGAAAGGGTGTGTAATAGGTGTTCATTAGGGGTAGTGGGAGACGAGTTTCAATTTTTTTGGGAAAGGTTTTTATATTTTTCATTACATAGAACATTTTCGGGCTCAAGTCAATCATCTCCACCGGCAACATTGGTATTGACCGCTTTATATGGCAGCTAGATGGAAAACGGGTTACATGGTTTGTGGTGACAGCTGTCTGTGTGTGTGTGTGTGTGTGTGTGTGTGTGTGTGTGTGTGTGTGGGGGGGGGGGTGGGGGGGTGAGCGTGCGTG
>KV908385.1:297500-302500 GCA_002005505.1 Botryococcus braunii
ACGCGGAAGCAAGGGGCCATGGGCACACCTGGCAGTGAAACATGAACAGCTAATGAGAAGTGAAGAGGAGGAAAATACACAGAAAACGAAGGAGCGCCATAAAGAAGGAGAGAAAAAAAAGCAGCAGAAGTCAGGCGTGACTTAAGAGGGGGGACGGGGGGGGGAGGGAGGGAGGGAGGGAGGGAGGGGGGGGGGGGGAGAGAGAGAGGAGGAGAGAGGAGAGGAGAGAGGAGAGAGAGAGAGAGAGAGAGAGAGAGAGGAGAGAGAGAGGAGAGAGAGAGGAGAGAGAGAGAGAGAGAGAGGAGAGAGAGAGAGAGAGAGAGAGAGAGAGAGAGAGAGAGAGAGAGAGAGAGAGAGAGAGAGAGAGAGAGAGAGAGAGAGAGAGAGAGAGAGAGAGAGATAGAGAGAGAAAGAGAGAGAGGGGGGGGGGGAGGGAGGGAAATAGAGAGACAAAGAAGGGGGGAAGGCAAGCAATCCTTGGAGGGAGGAAGGAGGGAGGAAGGAGGGAGGGAGGAGGGGAGAAGGGAGGGAAAGCTTTTTGCATTGTCTCGGTGTGATTTGCCTGTGTCAGTTTAACCGTAAAGTCAATAGAAATGCTACAATTGAATGATGTTTTATACTACGTTTTACTATATCATCGAAAATCTATTTACTGCCAATGATATCAATGTTTCCCTTAAAAATAATGCATTTTCATATGCATTTCTACCTTTGTTTGACTTGCTTTGTGTCACTCATTTGGCATGGGTAGAGTCCAGAATATAGTTGCCTTCTCTCAGTAGGGCATGGAACATATTCATATGCTGATAGAAAGGGTCTTGGTCCTCTTTCTCCTTTTAAATGAAATATGCGCTTTGTATCGTTGTGTCAGCACGATCAAGCCGCGCAAGCTTTGGTAACCAAGGTCATGAAATATCCACCCGTGTTTTCTTAGCAAACAAATGGATCTCACTTCTGCTGCACAACGGAACTTCAAAGTGGTGGGCAGGATCAAACTGGTACAGAATCAGCATGCTCCTTGAGAACCCAAACAACACAGATCGATTGTCGAAGAGGCCAAAGGGGCAACAACGATCCACATGGGAGCGCGACGGCCTGTTAGACAAGCAGAGGGGGCGCACCAGCACGTGCGTTGTCCGACACAGCAGACTCCTCCGCCTCTTCGGCTTGCATTGGAGGCGCCGGCTTTGCTGTGATTGGTCCGGCCGCGACACGCCAACCGGGGTCCCCTCCATCAGCCTCTATTGAAGTGTCCCTCGGCTCCACAATGCTCACCTCTGAGGGAGTGCGTGCTGCACGCGTAGCAGCGGGGAGTGTGGTGTCCCTTGGGGGACCACCAGGGGGGAGTGGCCCGGGAACCTCAGGCACCTCCTGCATCGACGGGATAGTACGAAGTTGGGCAGCAAATGAACTCCAAGTCCTCCTGGAACCGCTCGGTGCCGATGTGTGCGGAACCCCTCAGGTGAGCCGCCTTGTTGTCCACAGCGCTTCACCTGCGGACAAGTCAAGCTTCCAATTAATATATGCCGCACACTTGGAGTCTCGCGATGTTGTGATCGGAACAGCTGAGATGGGAAAATGCGGTGAGGGAAGGAAGGTCTCCCCAACCGACACGGTCGCGGGTCCCACTTGATATCACGCTCCTGCTGGTTACTGGGCAAGAATTATGAGGAACTCGGTTGTCCCTTACAAAATGCAAAGAGGTTACAGCAGCCCATCACGATGTTCACATTGTTTTGTGGTTTGCAAAAAAAAAGTCAGGTTCATGCGGGCAGACCGATTGCAGCACCAGAAACAGGGCTGGGGGCCGGGGGGGGGGGAGATTGGAAGGGTTGGGAGATTAGGGGCAGACATGTGGGTTGACCACAACTAAAAACAGGACAGAAGGTAAAGTTCGCAAAATTTGGCTTATTTTCTTTTGCATCGGCTTGCCCCAGAGTCCGTTAGGTTCATGACTTCCCCGTTTGGCAACCCAAACTTTAGGTCCCTCCCCCATTTACAAAGAATAGATTGTGGCCCCATAATCAATGAAGTCGGTGCTTATCATGAGGGTGCGACCACAGTAGAAATGAGAGGAGCCGTGCGTTACGGACAAGACAAAAACCAGCCACCTATTCACAGGACATGCCGTGAGCACCAGTTTCATGCCACATGACGGGATGATTCCAATTTAGAACGATTATGTCCACAAAAAGCGTGTGCAATGTTTACGATCGTTTTGGCGATTACAATGCCGGTGCCGACGAGGCGAATGCCCAAGGACATTGAAAAATACCTTCTCCAAGCCTCCCTGAAGAATGTGAACTATCAATAAAAACCTTTGCTACTGCATTACCTCAAAGAAGGGAAACAGTGGCCTCACCTGAAATTTCGGCGAGTTTTACTCCTTGCCAGCTTCCTTTCGGTCACCGAGCTGCTTACGTTTGTGATTCTCTCGTAGAAGGTAATCACCGCTCCGCTGCCACTAGGTGAGATATTATGATCCACGACGGTTTCTTGCAACAAGCGCCTTGCCTGGCAATGATGGCGCCTCCAAGCGAGACTGATCCTACCCGGTGCAGGACTTGATTATAGGCCACCAGCCGTCCACCCTCACAAAAAAGAACAAAGAGGCCCCGAAATTGCTTGGGAAATACAGGCATGCAAGCTCTGCGAAATTTAAGCTTCCTGCTCTCGCATGGGTGGAAGGCGAGAATATGGTGTATTGCCATACGAGGCGGCTGTTTGGTGACGGGTCCTCAGATTCAGGACTCCCGATGACCGTTTGTAACGAATTACGATTCGTTACAGAATTTGTAATTTACGATTGACGGGACACTCGGTGGACAGCCTGCAGTCGTCGTATTCCCCCTTTCACGGTTCTCGTAGGGATGTCGACATCCCAATTGACACACTGGTAGACGGCAAGGGGTTCCCCGAAAGGAGAGGGCGTGTAGTAGGTGTTCATTATAATATTAGGGGTGGTGGCAGAAGAGTTTCATATTTTGCTCATTTATCCATCCATTGAACATTTTCAGGCTCAGTTCAATTACCTATATATTGCTAAGCGACATTGCTTCATGACTCGCTTCATGTGGCAGCCAGAAGGATAACAGGTTAAAAAGCTGAATTGTTGCATTCCGTCCGTTCACTATTCCCCGTTCTCTTTTTCTAGTTCGTGGAGAAGAGTTTCCCGAATCCTCTGGTCGTACTGCTCCTGTTTTGCTAATTCACATTGAGCCTGTTCGTGTTGTTCCTTTTCCAGTTGTTCCAGCTTCCCTCCAAAAAGAAGGAAAAGGGGCGTGCTGGAAATGAAGGGAACGAAATGTTCTCCTGTGCAGTAACAGGGGGGCGGAAGGGGGGAAGCCCCCCCCCCCCCCTTTCCCCGGGGGCACCCCCATCGATGCGGTTTTGATCAGTAGGGCACCTTATCATGATTCTCATCACATGGCCCCCATCCATGCTCTCAGTGTTCCAGTGCACGTTATCTATTGTGTTTTATGTCGGACATATGCTGGTCATGGTAAAAGCGTTAGGGAGCACGTAAATACTAAGCTTACGTAGCTTAAGCTACTTATCATATGAGGAAGTCTGTTGGAGGATAAAGAAAAAGAAAAGAAAAGATAAGAATTATAAAGGTCAGCCACACGGAGAACATCTACGCAGAGTATACTTCGCTTATCTGAGCCTCCTAGGCCTCGTTTGGCTTTCAGTCAGGATTCCTTGAGAGCGTGTACGCGATGGCGCGCGCCCCTGGTGCGCGCGTATGCATGCCTGTCTGTCTGGGGCTTGGTGGGGTTTGGGGGGGGGGGGGGATGCACGTGTACCTGTATTTGAAATGTATGAAAGCCGGTTGAGATGTACCAGATCACTGGTTCAAGAATTAGTATGGAAAGCCTTGAACATTTTATGGCATAGAGTATACTTAAGTTTCTGCTGACGGTGTCAGTGACACGGGGGGTTAATAGTTTTTGTGCAGGTGCCGTGGGCAGGTTTGTGCATGGTAGCGTGGGCACTGGTGCGATCTCACAGGGAACACCAGATGTACTTCCTTTGAAGAAGGAGGGGGTTTGTTGCACGCACAAGTTCTCACTTCTGCACTCGTTTTGATGCATTTTTGTGTGTGTCATGACTCCTTGATCTATGCTTGATCAGTTAGTTGTGAAAAGAAGTTTTAAGCGACGAAGAATGGAGTCCCTTCGTGGGTCTTGTGATAAGGAGAAACAAGTGTGCTTAATGAGCATCCCCAGAGCTGAGCACAAATCACTTTTTATTGAAGAATGTCACGTCTGGGTTGCAACCTCCGTCAGCGAATTTTGGCTTCCATGCACACGGTCAATGCTATGGACTGCGGAAATACTTTCAAGAACATGTTTCACGTGCAAGATGTTCAGCGGCATCTGTATTGCACATGAACCAGAGATATGAAGAGGGGGTGCACGCGTTCGTGCATGCGCGCCGATGTGTGTGTGTGTGTGTGTGTGTGTGGTGTGTGTGTGTGTGTGTGTGTGTGGTGTGTGTGTGTGTGTGTGTGTGTGTGTGTGTGTGTGTGAGTGAGTGATCACTCACTCATGAGTGAGAGAGAACGAGAGAGGGTGGGCGAGAGGGAGAGGGGGGGGGGAGAGGGAGCGGGCGGGGACAAAGGGAGGGGGGGAGAGAGAGAGAAAGAGAGAGAGAGAGAGAGAGAGAGAGAGAGAGAGAGAGAGAGAGAGAGAGAGAGAGAGAGAGAGAGAGAGAGAGAGAGAGAGAGAGAGAGAGAGAGAGAGAGAGAGAGAGAGAGAGAGAGAGAGAGAGAGAGAGAGAGAGAGAGAGAGAGAGAGTGAGAGAGAGAGTGTGTGTGAGAGAGAGAGAGAGAGAGAGAGAGAGAGAGAGAGAGAGAGAGAGGAGAGAGAGAGAGAGAGAGAGAGAGAGAGAGAGAGAGAGAGAAGATGGGGAGAGAAGATGGGGAGAGTGAAGGAGGGAGGGAGGGACGAGGGGAGCAGCACGATCAGAATGTGGCTTTGAACATACAAAAGTCGTCC
>KV908385.1:307500-325000 GCA_002005505.1 Botryococcus braunii
TCTACATTTGCTATTCATAGAACATATTCGGTATCAGTTCCAACCACCATGTCCACCAGCCAGATTTGCGTAGGCTTCGCGTGGCAGCCAGATGGTGTAGGGGTTACATGTTTTTGTAGTGACACCTCGAAACCCCTACGTGAATGCTCCAGGGGCATCCAGCTCTTAGTATTGGAAGTGGATCTTTGTTAGATTATGGGCATTCGGCATATCCTGTACAGACGCAGACAGGTCGGAAGTGTATGCTCCTCCAGCTACAGAGTATGCACAGTCAACAAATAAAGTGGCAAGCCTGTAATGGAACTAAATTGGGTTGAGCTCGTAAACGGTGGAGGAACTCCCAAAGTAGACGAAACAGCTGCTGAGAGCAAGAGGTCTCCATGAGACTGTTCGCTGGTAGTCCCTTAAGGATTGACTGTGCTCTCTATTCCAAGCCACTATGCACAGGTGTTGCAAGCTTGCAACACCTGTGCATAGTGGCTTGGAATAGTGAGCACAGTCAATCTTGTTCCAGGCAACAACTGAGACACAACCTGCCTGACAATACACTCACTATCACTACCATTGCAAAACAAGACAACATGGGAATCACCTGGAGGAAGGGTAGGAGATGCATCACTCTTACACATGCAAACAGGACTGATCAAGTCACTGGCAGACGGAGATGTCTGTGTAAAAGGTTATGGGCAATCGGCTTCCCCTGTGCAAAGCAGACAGGTCGTCAAGAAACGTAGTTACTCCAGCTGCAGTCCGTACGACTGTCTGCTGAGTCTCACACACAACTGTCGGACAAGACTAGCATCTTGTAATGCCCAGCATCTTTCACAACCAGTTGGTATTCACTCCGGTGGGACAGCCTTAAGAGTTCTCCCGACAAACGAGTGATCTCGATAAGATTGTCTCTTATGTTCGAAAACGTCCACAATCTACCGTGTCTCAAGGTACCTTATGTTCTCAATGAACCCATATCCTAATAGTGTACACATGAAGATCACTTAAAGCACAAGGCATTCAATAATAATGTTCAGAACTCAACACTTCCCCTTGCCTGCATGCTTTATGTGTATCTTCTCAAACCTAGTGAATCACGATGACCAACAAACACGGGCTTGGCAAGTGGCTTGGTCATAATGTCAGCCACATTGCGAGCAGATTCCACATAGAGGATATCTACCTGCCCAAGTGCCATAGCTTCCCTAGCTAGCATAGTGGAAGCTTACTGCAACATGTTTTGTGAATTTGGAATAAAGGGGGTTCCGTAAATCGGAAATGCATCCTTGGTTGTCACAGAAAATTTTGACCCTCCAAGGTGCAGCCCCTATCTCTTCCAAGAAGCCCCTAAGCCAGTTGGCTTCCTTCACAATACGGCCGGCTGCCATAAACTCGGCTTGCACAGTTGAGGTAGCAACTGAGCTCTGCTTCTTACTTCCCCAAACCACGGCACTACCATAGACTGATAGAACATAGCCAGTGGTGGAATACATGTGGTCCAGGTCCCCAGCATAGTAGGCATCAACATAGCCTTCTAGCTCAGGCCCCTTTCCACCCAGAGTAAGTGCTAATTCTCTGGTATCTCTCAAGTACTTCAGCACTCGAATGGCCTCATTCCAGTGTGAGGTAGTGGGTGTCATTCTATACCTTGACAATACTCCAACAGCCGGAGAAATGTCAGGCCGCGTCGTATTGGCAATGTACAGCAACGAACCAATCAACTCGCAGTATCGATGACCAGGTGGCACAGGGGTACCTGCCCCATGTGACATACCATCTGAGGACTCGGGTCTGCTGCTAGCCACGAAGTCCTTGGACATGGGGGTATCAACCACACGCCCATCATCATCATCCACAAGAGCATCGACCTTGGGAGTGCAGCTCATGGAAATAGTGCCCTGGACTCTATTTCGTAGGACCTGACACCCCAGGAAATCATTCACCTCTCCTGTTAGGTTATGGGCATTCGGCATCACCTGTAAGCAAGCAGACATGTCGTAAGTTCGTGCCACTCCAGCTACCGTCCTTGACGACTGTCTGCTCTTTAGACACATGCAACTGCATGAACAAGACTGGCATCCTTATGTGCCCAGTATCTTTCCAAACCAGTTCGTTACATGATGATCTGACAGTGAGCATTACGATCAACAAATTCGGATAAGCTCCTGACGGCTAAGAACGAGTACCTTCCTATACTCAATCAAGCCTCCGTCCCTTAACTGTTTGGGTGGCTTGATTGTACACTAAGATGGTTCACTCACACTTCAGCAATCACACATGCACATCTTACACACCACACACTGCTTCGTCGCACCTGTAAACATGCAGACAGGTCGTTAAAGTAGGTGCCTCAAGCTCCAGTCCGGACGACTGTCTGCTATATTGCACATCTAACTCAATGGACAAGACTAGCATCAAGAATGCCCAGCATCTTTCCAAACCAGTTGCCCGACTAAGCGACGACAGCAGCCTTAAGAGTTCGATCACAAACGTGTGATCACGATCACAATGTACCTTATGTTCGAAATAGACCTCATCCGAACGTGTCTCGAAGTACCTTATGTGGATAGTGGACCCGTATCCTAATAATGTACATTTGAAGATCACCTAAAGCACAAGGCATTCTATAATTTATGTTCACAACTCAACATCTCCCAAATAATGGATGGTGAAGTCCTTCTTCAACAACTCTTTCCCCACTCAATCTCTGCAACCACTCTGGCAACTATGAGAAGATCATCGACATAAACAAGAATAAAAGACAGATTACCATCAGGGGCCCTCCTGATGTATACCCCAACATCGCTCTTGCACACACTATACCCCATCACGCTCAACTTGTCGCTCAAGGTCTTGTGCCAAGCCCGTGGGGCTTGTTTTAGACCGTAGAGTGCCTTCCTGAGCTTGCACACAACCCTCGTGTTGCAATTCTCAAATCCAGGTGGTTGGGTCACCCAGACCTCTTCCTCCAACTCCCCATTGAGAAAAGCCGTCTTGATATCCACTTGGTGGATCTCAAGATTCTGTGTAGCAGCCACTGCCAGCACAGCTCTCCTAGCACCATAGCTGCTGGTAGGTGCAAAAACCTCACCAACATCTATACCAGGAATCTGTCTGCAACCCTTGGCAACCAATCTTGCTTTAAACCGAGTGACATTACCATGTGCATCGTTTTTTGTAGAAAAAATCCAATGAACAGGAATAACTTTCTGTCCATGGGGTCTTTCCACATATTGCATAACCTCATGGGTGTCTAATGACTCCATCTCCTCTTGCATTGCCTGCTGCCAAAAACCCCACTGAGGTGAGCGCTGGGCTTCCCTCAAGTTCGAAGGCACGTGAACTCATCCCAATCTGACAGAAGGTACACTCTGTACCTTATGCTGTGGTGCAGCAGGACTGTCAGCCTTAATGGTGCTGTTCTCTTCTCTCTCTCTCGCTCTCTCTCTCTCTCTCTCTCTCTCTCTCTCTCTCTCTCTCTCTCTCTCTCTCTCTCTCTCTCTCTCTCTCTCTCTCTCTCTCTCTCTCTCTCCTCTCTCTCTCTCCTCTCTCTCTCTCTCTCTCTCTCTCTCTCTCTCTCTCTCTCTCTCCTCTCTCTCTCTCTCTCTCTCTCTCTCTCTCTCTCTCTCTCTCTCTCTCTCTCTCTCTCTCTCTCCCTGGTTGCCAGAATAACGTACATTCTGTACCTTATGTTGGGACTGAGTAGTACAGCTAGAATTATCTGATTCCTTCTCATGTCTCTCTCTGTCTGCTTGACTACTAGACTCATGTGCAGCACCCTTACATTCTCGCACCCTCCGCAATGCAGAGGGAAGCAGCAGCTCTCTCTCTCTCTCTCTCCTGGACTTACACTTGGGCACACTACCCAGGCTTGCCTGAGCTGCGCCTACCATGTCACAGCCTGCACACCATAAGCATGACTAGCCAGTGACTCGGATTGGGCACCTGCTTCCCCTACTGCTGGTATGTCTAACCCACTACTCTCATCTCTCACATCTGTACCAAGCCTAGCCTTGACTGTCTCAACCTGCCTCTGCATATCAGGGAGACCCACCATGTTCGGCTCACTCACACTTGCCTGACCTGAGTCAGGGGCATGCAATGGGATGTCAGAATGCTCTCTCCTAGCCACGCGTTGTACATAGCGCTGCTCCCTTGTAAGGGTGGTCCCTGGAGGAAGGGGAATTGTGACTTCCCCTGCATCCGCAACCCCTCTTGTACCTTTTGCATTTCTTCTACCTGGGATTGAGTTTCAACACCCCCCCTAGCCAGATTCTGCGTATGCTCAAGCACCGACCACGAGTGCTTAGATGGTTCTGGAGTCCCAACAGTGGAATCCAGGCTGCTGGAGGTTCCTTGGTCATGTGTTGCTATGGTCCCTTCTCCAGACTGATCCCCAGCACGAAATCCAGAGGTCCCAGGAGCCCCAGTGGGAAGCGTCTCCACTCCATGGTCATCATCCTCATCCCAGAACGTGGGTGGAGCAGCAGAGGGAGTTGCTTGAGGCGTTGCCAGATTCTCACTGCCAAGGGGGGGTGATATCCTAGAATCATAGACAGACCCAGGCTGGACCTTTGATAGACCCACTCTCTCAGCCCCCCTCAAGTGCTCGATAAAGCTGACGTCCCTGCTCTCCTTCCACACTCCATTCCCCACGTACACACGATACGCCTTAGACTGGGGACAATAACCGGTAATCATCCCAGGGATGGTCTTGGGCCCAAAAACAGACCTTTGACCACTGGGAATGTGCACAGGGGCTACAAAGCCAAACGTGCGCAGCACAGACACATTATGTTTGACACCAAAGAATAATTCCATGGGGGTCAGGGACCTGCCTGAAGTAGGACCCACATTGTAGAGGAGGGTAGCTGTCTCAAGCGCCTCCTTCTACAGGGAAGGGTCTGTTGCAGCATGGACCAACAGAGTCCTTCTCCGCTCCTTCAGGGTCCTATTCATCCTCTCCGCCACCCCATTCTGCTGAGGCGTGTAGGACTCCATCTTAGTCCCTGCTGAGCACAAAACTCTTTGAATTGCTGGTTCAGGAACTCTGAACCCCTGTCAGTCGTCACACACTTCACAACTGCCAAAACCGGAGCAGATCTATCACAGCCTTTGGAATGCAATCCTTTGACTTCACAGGCAGGGAGGCAACTTGGTGTGAACTTTCATCCACTACAGTGACCCAAAATCGTTCACCTGTGATGGCTGGAGGTGATATGGGACCCACAGTATCCACATGGACTCTATCGAGTGGGTTATGTGCAGGCCTGGAAGATACAGGGAAAGGAGGTCTGGAGTGTTTCCCTTGTATACACGTAAGCAAGTACAAACAGAACTCGACAAGCTCCCTACAGGCTCGTCAGCGGAACTCTCAGCAGAAGTGGAGAAGAAGATCCAGGATTTGGCTGAAAGCGTAGAAAGAAAGCAGCCGTGGTACTTCACGTACGTCATGCAAGAAACAGTCATCGTGTTTTCTTTGCCCTGAATGCGCTGGTTGAACAACTTCGTCTTTAATTTTTGAGCAGGTACATGGATGAGCTGGGAAACGATGACCCTGTCATCCAACAAGAATATGACATGGAGATAGGGCTTTCGGATAGCGCTGAAGGAGAAGAATGATCTGATGGGATCGATGACAACACTACTCCCCAAGACCAGGAAAATAGAACGCCACTTTCAGGTATTCAGGAGTCGTATTTGTGCAAATTGTTTGCTGCATCAATGTGTAAACGATTATCTTGTAGATTTATCTGATTTGCAAACATGGTGTACAGATGTAACAAATAAAAGGTCCAGGAGCAAGGAGGGGGGACCTCCCACTCAGTCAAGGTCAAAGAGGCAGCGCCAGATCCGGGATATAAAACAACTCATCCAAGACGGCATCAAGCAGCAGGCAGCAGAAGGCAGAGCATTAGCAAACGAGCTCATCAAAAGTTGGAGCAGAAGCAAGCTCTGGAAAGGCAGCAACAGCAACAATTCTTCGAAAAATTATACGACAAGCAAACAACGCGCTCAGAGAATTTCTTGGTAGCCATGGTTGACACAGTATTGAGCAGGACATCAACCACCAACACTAGTGCTCGGCCTACCAATGCTACATTTAACGAGTGGGCCAGTATACACCCTAGCTAGTAACCACCTCTGTCAATGCACAGCTGAGCAAGCGCATCCCGCACCCTCCTTCCATGGTGTGACACTGCAATACCATCAGCTGATCAGCATTCTGCTGGGCCACCTGGTTTATCCCGTTCAGGAGCTCTTGTCCCGGGCCATAATCAAACTGAAGCTCACATATGTTGTGCAAGATGCAGCAAGCCCTTGAGACCTTGATTACAAATTCAGGCTCTGGCAAGTGGGCCTGTGTCAGGACTCTCCACCTCATTTTCAGGAGACCAAAAGCATTCTCCACAACACGCCGAGTGCGAATAACACTATAATTAAACGCATGTTGGGGACTTCCTGGCTGCCATTCACCCCCATATGTCTTCATAAGGTAGGGCTCGAGGGCGAATGCAGCGTCCCCGACAAGAAAAGGCCTGACAACCACATCCCCAACCGTTTCACACAATTCAGGAGGAGCAAACCGGTACCGTCCACTTGCCATCTTTGCCTTGAAACTGCTATTATTCCAAACCCCGGCATCCCCCGCCATACCAGGAGCAAATTTTAAATGCAGAAAACGCATATTGGAGTCCACAATGGCCAGCATAAGGATGGAAAAAATCCTTTGTAGTTTCTAAATGAAGCACCTTGTGGACCCCCGGGCCTGACCATCGCTATGTGAGTGCCATCAATGGCCCCACAGCACATGCATGGGCAGTTGGGCAGTTTAGCAAGTTCCTGAAATCCTGCAATAATGCCCTGCAACCCTTGCAAGTCATTGCGAGGAAAGTGAATGAATTGCTTTTCAAACTCCTCTATCAAAGCATCGACAACTTCATGAACGACATCATCATGTACAATAGCTTTTCCTACCTGCCATTCATCTGCTAGCACCCCATAAAAGGTACCATGTGCCAAAAAATCCATGGTGATCGCTAAACGATGTTTTGCAGACAGGGGTTCTCTGATGTGAAAGTCGTGGTTGATTTTGCCCCGTACCCTATTGAAGATCCATTCAAAGGTACTTTTAAATACCCTGAATGTAGCGAAGTACTTCTCGTTTTCAAAGTCTTGGCCATTGAGCGGCCACACATGTTCCATCTCATGAAGTTTGCTGGCATGTCTCTCCCATGCCCAAACTCTACGTTGTAAACTTGCTGATGTATTTTCAGCAAGGTACTGCGTCACAAGCAAGTGTGCACAGCCAGGACTCCCACCCACGAGAGAAGCCAAGACAGGGAAGTATATCAAAGCGACCTCTCCTGTTGAGGGTGAAACCGCCTGAGTCACCGAGCTAAGGTGATGGTGCATGAGTACAAGCAGCAAAGCTAGCTCGAAAGGACCCATGAATGCCTGCAATGAACCACCAGTTTACTCAGTGCCGCAAGAAGTTCATGACGTACACAAGAAGCCGAACATTACAAAAGCAACTTACCTTGACGGTCTTTCCTGGCTATTCAGATGGATTATAATTAAGAAGAGGAAAAGGTGTTTTGCTGCGTCTCTTTATTATTCGATGTATGTGTCAAAACAAACGAACTCCAGTGTCTTGGGTCAAGACTCCTGACTAGTGGGCGCCTATGGTAATTACCATGGGATTTACAACCCCTGTACAGCTTCGCGGATTGCGCACGTGATGCCTTTGTCATCCCCGTGCCTAGCGATTGACGTGACGGACAATTTCCGTAGCAATTTAGTAACGCGGGCGGACCCCCCGTCTGAACGCCCTCTTACACTCCGTTGACAATCGATGAAATCCACGAATCCCAAATCCACGCATCCACGAATCCCAAATCCACGTCCACGTCCCAATCCACGTCCTAATCCACATCCCAAATCCACGAATTCCTTATCCGAGATTATCCGTGCAAGTCACCACTAGTGACCAGGGGTTGGACAGGGCATCACCATGTCTCGCGGGTACCCCGTGTTCCAAGGAGGATATTGTGCAGGTGGCACCCGCACGCTGGTTGTGAAAATGTCAGAATTTTTGCGGGGTACCCGTGCAGGTGCCTGGAAACGCACGGGTGTGCAAACTCACCCGGGGCCCTTCAATTCAAGGCTTTACCCTGGTTAAGCTGTTAAAACTCCACTCTTAAACAGAGGACATGAGATACGAGCGCGTGAGGCATGAAAAACATAGTCAAATGACTAGTATGACTCTCCACGTGGGTGCACCCTCTCTCCCACCCCTTCTCTCTCTCTCTCTCTCTCTCTCTCTCTCTCTCTCTCTCTCTCTCTCTCTCTCTCTCCCTCTCTCTCTCATCCCCCACCCCTCTCTCTCTACTTCTCTCATCCTCCCTCCCCCCTCCCATCCCGCTGGGCCCCTACTGCTACGCCGTCCTAGTGGCGTCCGTATTCAGTTCGAATTCGGACATTTGGACCGATTAGTCCGGGCGACGAGCTCGAGCGAATCTCGCAGCTTCCGATTTAATCCCGATTGGAGTTCGGCGGTTTCCGGCCATTTGTGTTCGTTGTCTTCCGTCGGGACTACACCTTGTTTCGGTGCCACCAGATGGATCTCTGGGGACGGACAGCATATATGCCACCCGAATTTAGTGGACGTAAACTGTCCTCTTTTACGCGGGTTACCCGCGTCTTCATCGCAAAAGCGTTCGGGCGCCACCTGCGAATTGTCCCATCCGAACCGGGCAAAATGCGCGGTTTACCCGCAGGCGTATCCAGGTTTTATGCAGCACTCGCTTGGGAAATCCAACTCAATCCAGGCTGGTATCGCTAGCCTAGCTGAGCTAGGCCATCGATAACTACAATTTATCGATGGCCGCTTCCACTGGGGCTTTTGTCCCGCAAGACTCGCCTCACGCAGGGCATACCCAACAATATTCCTACGATTCTTGAGTCTTAGCACATTTGTGGGCCAGGCCGGGCTCTTGCTTTCCGCAACCTGTTGCAGGTTTCTCGAGGGATATGAAAAGCTGGCTGCTGGCTTGAACGTCTTCGATCCCATCATATCAACGACTGAGCTCGAAAAATGGGAGACCGCGGAAGAGGTAATGCCTCCTCGCTATATGTACAGTATCATCCCACTGTCATCTCACCTAAGGTGTACAGTGCTTGGTATGCCATTCCGCTGCTGTTGCCGTCGTTGAAGCCCTGACAAGGTTCCTGAGCCAAATTCTGTACATGGAAACCACTTGGATGAGATTGTATACATTATTGTTCCTGAAGCAAAGTAAGGTCTTGGGCGCCGTACAGATGTGGGTATATAGTCACACCTAAGATCGTTGGCCCAGGATACCAAACAGCAACCGTCCCTACTCGGATCCTGGCTTGCGTGGCCTCTCAAGCTGGGGTTTGGCTTTAAGGTCAGGCTGTCAGTCCAATGTGCAGGCGCTAAGCATGGTGTGTGCACGAGACAGGTCGTGGACGTGGTGGAGGATATCAAGATAGAGGAGGTGGTCGAGGAGGAGGATATCAAGATAGAGGAGGTGGTCGAGGAGGAGGCTATCAAGATAGAGGAGGTGGTCGAGGAGGAGGAGGATATCAAGATAGAGGAGGTGGCCGAGGTGGTGGAGGATATCAAGGAGGAGGAGGTGCAAGAGGTGGTGGTGGATCAAGTGGGGCAAGAGGTAGGGACACTGCGCTTTCCCGAGACCAATCTGTGCAGTCCCATGACTGCACTGCACATGTGCTTGACCAAAGTGTTGCTGTTGTATGCAGTCTTAGAGAGCCCCATATCCCTCTAACCCATGCACATATGTATGCACATGTCTCGCATCACCTGTGCCCTCCGCTCCCCAAGTTTGGCCTGGTTCGACCCAGTAGCACTTCTCTTCTAGGTGCTCAAAATCAGGCGCTTTCTCATGTATTATATGTGCGTCGTGTAAAGTCTGAAGGGCAATCGATCGTGGTATCAACATGTACTCATTGTGGCAACTTGTCATGTTTTTTAATGTGTGGTTAGGTTGGGAAAAACTGTTGCTGCAATGAGATGAGATTTCCCACCAGTAGGTCCTCTTGCAAGAACTTCGGCTCGCTCCTGCCAAAAGGGAGAAGCATTGTGGAGTACCCTCCGGCACCAACATCGAAATTGGGGCATTGTTATGTCAAGCACATGCGGTTTGAGGTGTTTTATTTATTTGCAATTTCATTCTTATTTCTTTATTTATATAGTTTTCCAACTCTCCAGCCATAAAGAGTTTTGGACCGCCAATCCGTCTGACGGACGGCCCTGACAACTTTTCCTGTGCTCCCAAATGGGCCGTGTCATTCGGATATGAAAAGGTGGTTTGCCTGGTTCTCCTTATGTGCCTCTCTGCAGGAGCGCACAGGGACTACACCTCTTGAACAGAACATTACCCCATGTTAGTTAGAGTAGGATGTCATAATCTCCCGTGTATCGCGTTGGACTAGCAGTTGACAACAAGGGTATTTTATGTGTATATATTTTTTACATTTTTAAACAGACTTTCCTTTTGGGTGGAAGGTTTGTCTAGAGACGATAGGATTTGCACGAGGTGGCTCCTGGTTATTGACAACATCATCGTGTTCATTTTTTTGTCACAAGCCCGGCTGTCCAACACCTGGGGCAACACTTCATGCACATTCCAGCAAAGGGATCCATCTGTGTAGCCTTTATGCATGTCTATAAGGCAGAAAGAAGGGCTGCAAGACACGTGGCTTGGGTACTTGAGATTATTTTAACTCTCCCGGGTGCTGCATGGCCTGACGTGGTCGAGGACAGTAGTCAAGGTTTTTAGTGTCTCTTCAGCCATAGTGGCTGGTCCTGCATATAGTCTTATTCCTTCTTGCTCCCCCCCGCGCTCTCTCTCTCTCTCTCTCTCTCTCTCTCTCTCTCTCTCTCTCTCTCTCTCTCTCTCTCTCTCTCTCTCTCTCTCTCTCTCTCTCTCTCTCTCTCTCTCTCTCTCTCTCTCTCTCTCCCCCCCCCCTCTCTCTCTTTCTGTGTGTGTGTGTGTGTGTGTGCGTGTGCGTGTGCGTGTGTGCACGCGCGCGCGCGCATCTTTGCGCAGGTAAGTGTGCACGTAGTGTTGGTCCTCATTACTGACAACACCTGAGCGAAGGTACGCCCGTTGTTACAAAAACCTTGCCGATTGAAGCTGAAGTCCATAGGCACAGCGGCGTTGAATGTGTGTGGGAAGTGTCTCACTTCACCTCAATTGTTCTGGTCTCTAACATCTGTGAGCGAGGCTAGCAGGCCCGTCTCCGTGCGATCTGCATCCTCCCACCCTTGATCTATTCCTTTCTTTGGTTGTTTATTGATCTATTTATCGATATACGTATCTATGTATCTATCTACTGGAATTTGTTTATTCATTTTCTTCCTTTGGGATACCGTTTATCCTTGCACGAAGTTCCAAGACTAGATGTTGCTACCCAGCATCATACTGCTTGGTGGACCAGGGTCATCCTGTGTGATGAGTCACCATCATACTGCATGTTACATGAAAGGTGGTCTTTTGCTGTTGCAGCAATGTATAGTGACATGCATGTTGTAGTGCCAGTGGGGATGGCATACTTCTCCTTCAAAGACTGTCCTGGCAGGGGTTTCTAGCTCTGACATGCCAACTGTTTTCTCTCTCAAGTGTGACATGGTGGTCAAGCAGCCCGTGTTTTTTATGATCGAACCTAGTAACAAGCTGGATGGACTATCGTCGACACCCTTTTTTTTTGTTGACCCAGATATAAACCATATGGAACTTCGTGTCATCAAGCAGCATGTGAGGATCAATAGAATGCGAGGCTGGTTCCATCATTTTGAGGCTACTCACTTTTGGGATGTCGGTAAACAGGGAGGCAGTCTGAGCCCCGTGTTGGAGCATCAGTCTGTCAGGTGACGAAGATCGAGGTCGTTGAACCCGCAGCAGCGCTCAAAGACGGAGAGGTGCAAGCGCGAGAATATGCGAGGGTGAGCCGTTTAGGAAAGTGTCCCCCTTCAATGGGTGGGGGATTTGGGAGCAGCGGCTAAAGCCAGTGTGTTGAAGTTGCAAACTTTGCATTGTTGGCCATGCTGAAGCCCACCATTTTTGTCATATTTCACGGGCCGTACCTATTTGCGCGCTGTGCATGTGAAAGGTTTGCGTCAGGTGCTTTGTTTCGGTGATGTGAGGGTTGTTCGGAATCCCTGGCTGTGGGTTGCGACACCCGTGGGCTCCCTGTGGATGCAAGTCTGCGTTCTTGGCTTTGACCCTTAGTGGCTGTATCGGTAGACTTGCTATGGATTTGTAGGTCTGCATCTTTCACATTGTCCTGTGACACAAAGCTGTGGATGTGTGCTTTTAGGTTTGCGTCCTTCACAATGTTGTGTGAGACTGGAATATTATCTGGGTGGTGGGGTTCTGGCCCCCCCCCCTTTCAAGAATATCGGGGGCTGCACACACTGGCTTGCAGTTTTTTTGTAGAATCTGCGTTGTTGGCCTTGCAATGTGGCTGGGGAATTTGTTGATCCTCAGTGGCTATATCCATTGACTAGCTGTGGATGTAGCGTTTGTGAGTGTTGAGAGGTCTGTGTTCTTGGGCTTGCATTGTGTGTGCAATTATGATTCAGTTCTTCGTGGCTGTACCCATTGAGTTGCTGTATGTGTAAGGTTTACACTGATGGTGGGTACTTACGGTAGGCGTGCAGATTGCAACAGTCTAACTTAAATTATTAGAGGCTGGGCTGAATGTCATGCAGGTGTCATTTACATTTCTGCCCTCCCCCCTCTAGCATTGAAGTGTGCCATCGTGCTGGTACTCTTTTTTAAAATGCAAAGGGTAGTGTTGGTCTCCTTACTGGTTCACTGGCATTACTAGATGGTGACGATCACATGATAGTGATTACAATCTAAAGATGCCAGTGACGAATGAAATTGAGATGGTGACGATGTCCTCAGTACTTTGCAACTACCTTCGTTCCTGATCAGGATACCCAGCCAAGTTAGAGCCATATCATTTCAAGTGGCTTTGGGGATCAAGTTCCAAGAGGTTCTGGAGGGGCGAAGACTTAATTTTACTTTGTTTCACTTAGTTTGTTTCAGAAGTTCTTGGAGCTTCGGGTCCCAGTGACGCAAGGCCAGACTTTAAGAACTTGAAATCCTACGAGCCTTCGTGCCTGTTTCCTACTTGCCTTCGTGACTGTCTCTGCTTCCGTTCCCTAGCTCAGATGACGTCCCCAAACTTATTCTTTCTATAATGCAGAGAAGAATTGATTTCATGCCTGATCATAGGTCAGATGTGCCTCCCACTGTCTATTTTCCACCGACACAGGTGCGTGGGCGTGCGCATGCGCACGCGTGTGCCTGTGCCTGTGTCTGTCTGTGTGCCTGTCTCTGTGTCTGTGTGTGTGTGTGTGTGTGTGTGTGTGTGTGTGTGTGTGTGTGTGTGTGTGTGTGTGTGTGTGCGTGCGTCTGCGTGTTTTAGTTGTTCGATGTTAAAGCCCTGTCTGTTCTTCCAGTCTCGCTTCGGCGTGGCCATCGTCATAACCGCCGCTGCTTGCGTTTTCTTTCGGCCCCCTTCCATGTTTCACCCATGTTGACTTCGCACAGCACGCCATTGGACATCTACACAGAAAAGTTTGCAACTGCACCTTCTCTAACTCTGATCCCGCACTGTACTGCAATGTCATTATTGGACTCTGTGTTGCACTCTTCTGAACTGTCTTTGTAGGACCCTAGCCCTGCCTGGAAGTGTACTGCCATCCTTGGACCCTGTTCCTCCCCTGCATTTTGCAGAGCCTCTCAGCTTTTCTTTGCTGGGGGCTGCAGGAGGATGCTTTGCTTGTCGAGCAGAGAGTCACCACAGTGGAGGAGCGCATTAAAGACACGGGCCTACCACACATCCCATTCTTTAATCCTGAAGTGAAGAAGAAGTTCAAGGATCCAACGGCAGAAAAGCCCCGCGGCAGCGCAGAAAAGCCCCGCGGCAGCGCAGGAAAGCCCCTCGACGAGCCCGGGCCCGTGGTTACTGTCAACCATTTTAAGGTGGCAGTTGATCTCGATTCGCAAGTCACGCAGTACTCCCTTGTCGTGCGGCGTCAGGAAGACAAGGGCACGGGAGGCCCGCCGACCGACCTGGTGGTACTGGACAGGATCCCTGACGATGTTTTCACGTAAGCTCAATCCCAGCTCGGGGTTTTTTTCCTTCCCCCCCCCCCTCCCCCCTTTTTTGTTTTGAAAATATAATGAATTCACCTTTATGTACCACCACCCCGGATTATTGAGCGGTACAACCTCCATCTCCTCACAATGCACAACCTCATCACAGACCCCCCCCCCCGGGGGCCGCCCCAGCAATCCCCTCATTTGTGTGTGCGCACGCCCTCCTGCGCACGTGTGCGTCCACGTGTGTCCGTCCTTGCGCACGCGCACCCTTGTCGAGCATGCGTGAGTAGGCCAGTGCGGTATGGAGAACTCTAAGTACGAGGGCGGGCAGGTGAGCAGGCACTGGAAAAGAATCGAGGCATGATGTCAGAGGGGTTGGGGCTGATTGATTTGCCCCATGTGGTTGGGCCTCTTTACTTTGCCCCATGTGGTTGGGCCACTTTAGTGTGCCCCATGCGGTTGGTGCTTATTAGATTGCCCCATGTGATCGGCCCAATAGTTGAACCCACGCAAATGGTGTCGCTTGGGTTGCCCGATGCAAGTGGTGCTGATTGGTTGGTCCAATGTGGTTGGTGCTGATTCGTTTGCCCCATGTGGTAAGTGCTGATTGGTTGGTGTCCATGGGCTTGGTGCTGATTATTGCCCCAAGAGTCCAATAGCTGGTGCTGATTTGTTTGCTCCATGTGGTTGGTGCAAAATGGTATGCCCCATGGTGGCTCGTGCTGATTAGTGTGCCCCATGTGGCTGGTGCAGATTGGTTTGCACCATGTGGTTGCCGCTGTTTAGTTTGCCAAATGTAGTAATTGCTGATTGGTTTTCCACATGTGGTTGGTGCTGAGTGATTTGCCCCATGTGGTTGGTGTTGAGTACTTTGCCCCTTGTGGTTGGTTTGCCCCATGTGGTTGGTGCTGAGTGATTTGCCCCATGTGGTTCTCTGAGTAGTTTGCCCCATGTGGTTGGTGCCGAGTAGTTTGCCCCATGTGGGTGGTGCTGAGCAGTTTGCCCCATGTGGTTCGTGATGATTAGTTTGCCCCAAGTGGTTCGTGCTGATTAGTTTGCCCCATGTGGTTCTTGCTGATTGGTTCGCCTGAAATGGTTCGCTGATTAGTTTGCCCCAGCGTTTGGTGCTGATTGGATTGCGGCATGGTGATCAGTGCTGAGCCCCCCCCCCCCCCCAAAAAAAAAAAAAAGGCTTTCAAATGTACCTCTGTAGTAGCTGAGGTCCTGTGTGTCGCTCTGCCTTTTCATTTGTGCAGTGGGGAGGGGGGTCTTCCTTTTCATTTCTGTAATGGGGGTGGGGTGGGGGGGGGGGCGTCAGCATTCCCTTTTCATATTTGGACTAAGTGTGCATACATGTGTGTGTGTGTGTGTGTGTGTGTGTGTGTGTGTGTGTGTGTGTGTGTGTGTGTGTGTGGGGGTGTGTGTGTGTGGGGGTGGGTGGGTGGGTGGGTGAGGGAGGGAGAGGGTCAGGGTCAGGGTGTGGGTGTGGGTGTGGGTATGGGTGGGGGGGGGGTGTCGGTGGGGGTGGGGGATGGGTGGGTGGGTCGGGGGGGGGGGATGTTGATAGGGATACGCTGATGGTCTGATGATTCAGCCTCGGGTTTATCATTGTCAATGGACCTTGCCTTTGAGATGAATGAAACTTGTGTCATCGGTCAAAATTCCCTTGGAGAGTTTGACGGGCATCACAGGAATAGTTTTGATACTTGAAGGAGTTGATGGAATTAAATAGCAAGGTTAAATGCCATGCTGTTCATGTCTCATATGCCTGCTAACTTTTGCGCGCTCATTTATCAATTTATATGTTCGGTTGTTCATTCGTTCAGTCAATTTCGGTTGCTTAACTGTCAAATGTCCGTGCATTCCTGCTTGCCGGGCTTCTATCCAAGGATTCTATCGACGTAGCAAATGCAGTACTTCTGAGGTGTGTTTTGTAAAATATGGGTTTTGGCGTTGGCAGACAAAGAGAGGGATTCAAGCTTGGTTTTGGGGCTGCTGAGGCCATAAATAGCAGCGCAAGAGAGCCTCCTCTGTCCTGTTCCTATCTGGAGAGGTTGAGAAAAGAAAATGATACAGGAGTGACGTCATGAGGGGAGATGAGGAAATGAGCAGGGCATGTAACGAATCTTGTTATATGTATATGAATCTTGGAAATTGTAGGGCGGCTACAAGTTCGATTTGTTAGCGATGCTGCTGTGGGCTGCAGGTCCTTGATTAATCATGTAGCAAAAGAGGAGGGTTGGACCCCTGGCATGTGGGTATCTGATGGCAGCAAGACTCTGTTTACTGCCCCCAATTACGTATTCAGAGACTCCATTACAAAGAGGGTAAGGTTTTGCCGTCCATTTGCACCCCATTTGTGAGGAGGACCACCGAAATAATCCTGTTTCCTGCATGTTTATCCTGCCCCTTTAACTTATGGGACTGATGGCCCAGGTTGAAATTGCAAAGGGCAAAAAAGGGAAGGATATTTACATGCTCGAGGTCAAGCATGCAAAGGACCTCCATCTCAGCGCCTTGAAGGAATTCCTGTAAGACCCTCACACTTTCCCTGTTTGTGTGTTACGTCACATGGTGTGCACATTCTTGTTTTGCGTTGCAGGTGCTGTGCCCTGTGGTTTTGAGAGTGTTCTCTGCATTGCCTGTCTTCTGCAGTGTGGTGTTCAGAATGCTCTTTTGCAATGGACGTTCTGTCCCGTGCGGCGTCTTGAATGTCTTTTTCGTTGCTTTGGTTACGCAGTGTAATGTCCAAAGTGCCTTTTGCATTCCATTTTTTAAAATCTTTGTGGTGGTCACACTCTTGTTGCGAACCACAGATGTTTTGCTGTGTGGTGTTCAGAGTGCCTTGGTCCATCGCAAGTGCTAGGCCGTGTGGTGTTGAGACTTTCTTTGCACTGCATTTGTTAAATCTGGGGTGTTCTGAGTGCGGGTTTCCACTGCATGTGTGTTACCATGTAGCGTTCCAGAGTGCCTTCAAGCAAGGCATGGGCCCATGTGCAGAATGCAGGCTTAGAGAAAATCTTGTGAAAAGGGGCCACAATCAAGTAGAAAACTATCAATGAGGAAGGCTGAAATCAGGATGCTTTTGGGCTGCAGAGAGGGAGATTCCCCGGATGCCCGTCGAACGTCCCCTGATGCGCAGTACATTACTGAGTTGAATCCCGGGACGATCACGGAGGTTCTAAGAGCACTGGACGTCGTCTTGAAGGCCAAGGCGGCCGACAATGGTTTTGTGAACATAGGACGTGCCATGTACATGCAGAAAGCGAAACGCGATACGCCACCTGTGAATCTAGGGGGCGGCGCTCAGGTGTAGCCCCCGTGCCTGACGGTCTGGTACTCTG
>KV908385.1:330000-335000 GCA_002005505.1 Botryococcus braunii
TGGTTTCCTTCGGGATATGTTTTCACTGCTGATGAATTCCACCAGAGCACATCCTGTTTCTGATCGTTGTCGTGGGTGTGTAGGTGGGTGTTGGTGTGTAAAGGGTGTGTGTGTGTGTGTGTGTGTGTGTGTGTGTGTGTGTGTGTGTGTGTGTGTGTGTGTGTGTGTGTGTGTGTGTGTGTGTGTGTGTGTGTGTCTGACCTAGTGGTGTACATTACAGGGAGAGCCATGATCTTAGTGAGGGTGCATTGGCTTCTGCAGAGTTGCTGGATGTGGTGCCCAAGATGCGGGTCATGAAATTAGACAGCGAACAAAGCAGGAATATGGTCGACCAAGCTGCGCAACACCCCACAGTCAGAAAGGCGCACATTGAGTCTACGCTGGAGCAGCTCCTTGCTCCTCCTGAAAAGGGCAAGTTTGACGTCCTCAAAAACTTCAAGCTTCAGATACAAAACAAGATGCTGATAGTACGCGGCCCCTTCCAGGCTCTTATCCTTGGGGCTGCCTGTGTGGACAGCCACTGACATTGGGATTGTGCTTTTATGGCTTAGTCACCATCCTTCCCAGCACGGGATCGCGGGGCTCTCCCGCTGCGTCATCGTGAATGCCATTGTTGGGCTCTCATGTGATGTCATTTTGAATGCGATTTTCGACCCTCATGCCATCGCCATTTGATGCCATTTTCAGGCTCTCACAATGCCATTCCAAGCTCAACAGGGAGGGAGGGGGAGAGGGCGAAGGGGAAGGGGAAAGGGGCGCGCACACACACACACACACACACACACACACACACACACACACACACACACACACACACACACACACACACACAGACACACACACACACACGCACGCACACGCACACACACGCGCAGATAGAGAAAGAGGGGGAACGGGGGAGGGGGGGGATAAACCCAGGTGATCAGTGAGGGACCGGGTAGGGAAGATGGGCAACATTGCGACTGCTGACAGTTGGCTTCTTGTACCTGTACTCCATCCTGGCGTTTGATTTGTGCACAGGTTCCGGCTAAGCAATATGCTAATCCGCCAAAGATTGTCTACAAAAAGTTAAATCCAAAGACCGCAAGGTTGGACAATCATGAGTGTACAGTGGGTACAGTGGGTAAACCAGGGAGCTCTCCAGGAACATGGAACCTCACGCAGAACCCAAAATTCTTTGCCGGCGCATCGTGTAAGTCATATGCCATTGCGGCCTTCGGCGTCTATGATAATGATAAATCGAACCTCGAGGTCTGTTGCCCCCCCCCCCCCCAAACACACATGCGAGCACCCCCCTCCCCCTAAAACAAAGGATAGGGACAGCAGCGACAAAGAGTCGGCCTCTTGAGTTTCATTGGTGATACGTGACCTGTGCTCGGATGTAAAGACCTGCGCCTAATCCCTGTTCCTGACAACCTCTGGATTCCGCTAAATACGTGGGCGGCGGTCTCTGCTTTCCCCCCCCCCCCCCTTCACACACACACACACAGAGAGAGAGAGAGAGGGGGGGGGGGGAAGGGAGGGATGGAGGGGGGGGCCTTTTCTTGAGAGTGGATCTTGGGGCTGGGAAGCCTTGGAATCATATCTACAGCTGATTGCCATTTGGTTGGGTTGGTGGGTAGCCTGATTTGTCTTCTTTGGGGCTGGGGTGTGCTTTCCAGAAGCGCCTACACTGTCGCCTGCCCATGAAATACTCCTCTGACTTGAATAAGTACTTCTCTGCTTTTCCGAGGGGACCTGCCTGCTTGGAAATTACTTCTCTGACTTATCGCACACTTGCTGTTTTTTGCTTGGCAGATCTCCTCGCCACGATCTTCCTGAGTTCTGGGGATGCTTCCTCTTTGTGTATCTGTGCGTGGCTGGTGGTGCCGCTGGTCTTGAGCTTTGTTTTCCTTTACGGGCATTTTTTTCCCTGTTGTGTTCTGTTCCTGTTCTTATCTCCTCTCCTTTTCTTTTCGCTATGCCTCGTCGTGTTGCATCCCTCTCCGTCCCTCCCCTACCCTTCCCTTCCCTTCTTGTCCCCCGTGTGCAAATTTCTGGGCTCCTTCCCGTGGGTCTGCTCACTGAATAGGGGGAATAAGGCAAAAAGTCGACATCGGATGCACCAAAGAACATTTACTGATGTACAGGCTTTTGTGGGGATGTGATGAATGGCACAAAAAAATTACCAACTGTGCGTAGGGTTGGCATTTTCTACGCTTTTTGCCGATCTACGTACGTATTTGCTCCGCGTAGGCGTAAGTAGGTCGCGTAAATCGCGGCAGACTGCACCATTCGATCAAGGACATCCTAGTGGTTAATATTGCCCGGCGTAGTTCATAGGAATTCGTCCATCTTCATCATACTTTTGTGGCAAAATGTGGCCTGTTGGCACGTGGGAAAACTTTAAGTATTTTTCGCTTTGCATGTCCAGTCAGACACTGTCGAGGTTGTTTCTATCAAAGTTAAATCCTTTCATCCCAAAAAAAAAAAAAAAAAAAAAAAAAAAAAAAAAAAAAAAAAACTTGTCAAAGAAAACAAAAAACCGCAATTTTATACAACACAGTACAGTTGTACTGCAGTACGGCAGAAGTCCGGTGTACTTCTGCCAGGTCGGATAACCATGATCGGACACCATAAGTACCGAACAGAGTCCATGTACACACGAAACGCGGCTACTGATTAAAGATTATATTATAGACTATGTTTTCAATGGCATAAATAACGCAGAATCTCCCAAAAACATGAAAATAACAAGCGTCGGCATGCGTAGTTGGATCCCATCTACGTACGATTTTTCTACGCTTTTTGTACGTACGAGTAGGTACGGAACGCGTAGTTGCCCAACTCTTAAATGTGCGTATTGATATTCCTTCCTGAATCTGTTGTAGTCTTATCCGGGACAAAGCCCCTCACGATGCCCTCACGTTTCCCATTGGGGCAACTTTGTAATCTGCTTTCATACGCTCCTCCGTTCATGGGCTCGCATTAATGGACTACTCTCCTTTCTCGCCATGTAAATTTGGGGTGCGTTGTAGACCTCTGCTCTTCGTCACACAATCCTCTTGCAGGCCAGGCCATTTTTGGGGGATGGTTTGGGGTTGCTTGGGTCAAAAATGCCAAACTGCGACACAAAAATTGAGACACTCTCTCTCTCTCTCTCTCTCTCTCTCTCTCTCTCTCTCTCTCTCTCTCTCTCTCTCTCTCTCTCTCTCTCTCTCTCTCTCTCTCTCTCTCTCTCTCTCTCTCTCTCTCCCTCTCTCTCCCTCTCTCTCCCCCCCCTCTCTCTCTCTCTCTCTCTCCCCCCCTCCCTCCCTCTCTCTCTCTCTCTCTCCCTCTCTCTCTCTCTCTCTCTCTCTCTCTCTCTCTCTCTCTCTCTCTCTCTCTCTCTCTCCCCCCCCCCTCTCTCTGTGTGTGTGTGTCTGTGTTTGGGGGGGGGGGGAGACAGAGAGAGAGAGGAGGGGGGGTGGTGTGTGGCTGGGGCTCGTCCGTCCTTAAGGAAATCGTGACAGCTTGTGGATGCGGCTGCGTTGCGCCGTTGAGAAGGGGGGATGCTCGGTTTGGCTTTGGGATGCCCATGATTTTGGCCCCTGATTGGGCTGGTGTAGCTGAGTCCATGCTCAGGGAGACCCTCAACAAGTAATGGGTTCACAAAAGCTCGGCCCTCTTGTGTTGTCGATGGGTATCGTGCTCGGGAAGCCTTGATAAGTATGTGGGGGGGGGGGGGGGGTGTCAATGGGATGCAGGGTTGTTTCGAAGAAATGTTCAAATCTTTCGGCAAGTACGGAACCATGCTACCACAAGGAGTAGCTGTTAAGACCCTGATTGCTTACGATGATAGTCAGCCCCTAGTGGACGCCTTGCTCGACGCGGCTGTTAAGAGAGCCAAGGATGCATTCAGACTGAAAGAGCAAGACCTACCAGAAATCATCTTTGTTGTGCTGCCAGACACAGGTGTGAGACCGTCCCTGTCCCCCCACGCCCTTCTTCTCCTCACGATCTCTCGTCATGCCTAAGGATTCCTCCCGCCCGGGGGGGGGGGGGGGGTGGGGGGTTATGAAGCTGCAAGGTCTTCATTAGGCACACGACCCATTAGTCTCTCCCCAAAGGCCAACCTCTTCTTCCCTCTGGGTTGTTTTTAATGTCGTGGTATGAAGCCCGTTTTGTGCCTTGTTTGAGCCTATTATGGGTGGACCTTGCCAAATTGGGAATGATCATTTGTTAGGTGTCATATTTTCAAGGAGTGTACGTTCAGCGTTTGGTAAGTGCTCTTACAATCCACATCGTATCTGCAATGTGAATTTGGCTATGCAAGGCAGGGAATACTTGTTCCCAGTCCAGTTGTGTTTGCGATTTGATGCACCTTGCAAAGCAGGCAATAATTCCTCTTCAAAGCTGTCTGTAGTTGCCATGTGAGGCACACGGACCGCGGTTTTGCAAGCATGGAGTGATTGTGATGCAATGCCCTCTGTAATTGCATCGTGGATTATGCAGATTGAAGCATGGTACCCGTGCTTCCTCATCTTTTGTTTTTGCAATCTGATGCGCCTTGCAAATATTAGGGGACTCTTTTACCTCTAGTCAATTTTACTCGGCCGTATGAGTTATGCCTGCAAGGGATGGTACCATCCCCCCCCCCCCCCAACATGTGTCTATGTCCTGATGCACCTTGCGAAGCATTGGTGTTTCTATTGTCTGCATCCTTTCTGAATCTGAGTGATCCTTGCAAGCATGCCGTTACTGCTTCCCAATCAAGTGGGATTTGCAACCGCATGCAGCTTGCAAAGCATGGGGTGACCATTGTAAAGCCCAAGTTGCATTGCCATTTGAGCTTGCTGAGGTTGCTTCCCCATGCTTGTGTTTTGCAATGGGATGCACCTTGCAAAGCAGTTGATGATCATGCTTTCAATCAAACTTACCTGCAGTGTGGTTTGCGTAGAAAATCTTGCAAAGATGGTTCCCCCATCAAGTCGCGGGCATAGAGTGTTTGCTTTTCACGCCCGTAATTGTCTGAAACGTGG
>KV908385.1:342500-352500 GCA_002005505.1 Botryococcus braunii
GGGGCACTGTAAGATTCGTTAAAAATGATCAGGCGCCTTGAAAAAATTGAGTAACTGCTCTCCATTGCTTGATACTTGGGCATAGGCCGCATTTGCCTAGCTAATGGCTGGGGCAGGAAGCGGTATGGTCCAAGTACGCACGCGCGTGCGTGCGCGTGCGTGTGTGTGTGTGTGTGTGTGTGTGTGTGTGTGTGTGTGTGTGTGTGTGTGTGTGTGTGTGTGTGTGTGTGTGTGTGTGCGTGCGTGCGTGCGTGCGTGCATGCGTTTGTGTGCATGAGAGTGTCTGGGAGAACACTTAGAAGTACATGCGGGGATGGCAGGGCCAAAGCTCTGCCACACCGTACGATGGCAACCAAGCAGACAGAATTCTTTCTGTATCTGACAATGATCGTTTTTGCTTTCCCATGGCCACTAGTCAGCTAATGGGGAAGTAAGGTACGGTTTTCCACAGCAGTTTGGCAGCGCGCTGCAGCAACTGGTGCCTTTTGTGTTATGGCCGGCTCTTCAGCGCCACATCGATGGTGCCATGGCTTCAACGTTTTCCGTATATGCAGTGCTCAGGTTCTGAGGGTTTGAGGATTGCGTCCGTGCCATTGTGGTTCCTTTAAGCCCCTGGCACAGAGGAAGATGGCGAGAAACGTTGTTAAAAATAATGCCCCCCCCCCCCCGGGGGTGGGGGGGGGCAGCTGGGTCGTGTGGCTATGTACCATATACCATGGATGTCTCGTGAGCAGTGTGCTTTTTCCGAGTTTTCGCATGTGCGCATGGTGGTGCACACTGCTACTCGCACACGTGCACACGAACGTTGCTGCTGTGTGTGTGAAGACAATGGGCGGGGGGTTGCACATGTGATAGATGACAAGATCACATGCAGGCCCCCTGCTAACAGGCTCTTGCTGGAGCAAGCTGGAGCTGTGATAAGCCTGGAATGGAGCTGCTTTAGCAGGTCCTAGTTTGAAATTGCAGTGTGCCAGTGTGCATATGATACCTGATTAATGCATTGAAGAGTTTTTCAATTTCGTTTTTTTGCTTGTTCGTTCAACTTGGTAACCAGCATTGAAGGGTCTTCAATTTCGCTTTTTTAGTTAGTTTGTTTGATTGGTTTTTTTGTCTGTTTTGTGAGAATCTAGTGGTGAGCTGTTTGCAGGGTTGTAAGCATCCGCAGAGGTGTGCTTCCGAGTATGTACACATGATCAATGTATATTGGACCAGGGTATACGTATATTGATTAATGTATATAGAACCAGGGTATACGTATATTGATTGAACAAACGTATATTGGACGCTGAGTCCCCTGTCTGGATCCTGAAGTCGGGTCTAGCTAGCTATAGACCCGATGTAGTGTCTCCCCAGACTCAGCAGTCACTGCACGGGTTCCAAAAAGGGGGACATGGGTTGCGCATCGCTTTACCGGGCATCAACCCAGAGTTCATTCGAAAGTCAATTGAATAACTTGCAAGTTATTGAGGTGGGAACTTTTATCGTGCATCGCTCACAGCACATCAGTCGGATTTGGCTCAATAGAGTCAATCAAGCTCCCAAGAAGTGATTGTTGATCGTGCATCCTTCACTCATACATGTAAGGCCTTAAGTGAGCATGACATTTTTTGTATATAAGACCTGTGAGTAGTTATAAGCAGGACTGACATCGACAAGGCTATGTATAATCAGCGGATTGGCTCGGGTGCTGTACACTGTTGGCCAGCTCTCTAGGCTGAGTCTCAGGCTAAGCATTAAAAGGCATTTTTAAGCCGTGGCTTGTGTGGCTGTCATGTCATTGTTCATTGATCTCGCGCTGATGCTGTACGGGGTGTAACTGTGAAGATGCAGTGTTTCAATGTGCTGTCCGCAAACCTTTTGGACCTCGATTTGTTGTTATGATGTTTGTTTTCTTATTTCTTTGTTTTAAATAATGGGTGCTTTGATTATATGCGATCTCTAGAGGCAGCATGAGTCTGCAACTCAATGGGACTGGGAAAGTACTTCACAGTCATTTGATGTCGCCATAAAGTGCACCTTGATGGAGACCAGTAAGGACCTGTAACGTACGATCTAGGAAAATAGGGCTAATTGAAAGAGTCTCGCCAGACAGTTGGACTTCATTGAAGTCCCTGGAGCAAGTGATAAGATTCATCATTGCCTGTCTGGAGGAACTCGTTTTGGTCAGTTGCGTCCTGTGTGAGTTGCGATTGATACCTTCTTTGGTTTAGCGAAGAACTGGTAAGCCCTGGTCGGAAAGTAACGGTTGCAGCCAAGTGGCTCCATCGAACTTGCTTAGCATTGCGTGCAGTAAAGCATTCCGCGTACCCGCATGCCGGATTTATGCTGTGCGGTCAGGGTAGGCTCTTTGTATTAATTTCATATTTTTGTCATGCAGAAGAAAAGAAAAGAAAGAATTTCAGTAGGTCCCGACACTACAAAGCGATCGCTTTGTACTGTTGCGGTCAACAGTAGGCTGCTAGTTTGTTTGTGTAGACATATACACAGGAAGGGCAGTGGCAGATCGGCTATCGTTAGTGTATCCGATAGACAAGAGTGTAAGCGACATGGGCTTACGGGGAACACGGGTGCCTGCATATTATGTGTATACATAACGAGTACGCATACGACCGTGAACTCTTGAGATCTGCACAACAAGAAGCACTGCTATGTTTCCCATCTGTTTACGACTAAAGAAGCTCGCTGAGCCCTTGAACCGCAAAAGGACTGCTGTTTTGTGCATATATCAATGTAATCATTGCAAGTAAGCGAGACATTCGGTCTCCTGGTCTGATTAGGACTGAAGGTTTCTCCTCAAAGGATGCATACCAACTTATGTTGGTGCGCTTGAACATAGCAGCTGAGTTTATGGCGGTTGGCAGTGGTTTGGTGGCATTTGCATATTTGTAAATTGAGCTTTGATTTGATATGTGATCCCAGTACCCTCATGAGAAGGGGAATCTGTGGGATCACCCCAAGGACTGGGTTCGCAATCTAGCTAATCGATTATATCACCCATGACAGCAAATATTGTCAGGCGCAAATCTGGGCTGCAGAAATCGACATTTTAAGACATTTAATTATTTTAATGTCTTAAATATTGAACACTGTTAGCCAATAATGTTCAAATGGGATTTGCACCGATAATTGTACCATCAGGTCAAGGACGATCAGTAATGGTACCATTACTAATCGTGTACCACCAGGGAAAAAGACGGTGGAAATTGCGCCAGAACTTGTGCCACTCGGATACCCGCACAATTCCTGATTTTGTACTGCTACGATATTTGTACAGATATTGAGCACCCATGGGGAGCATGTACACATGTCCCACTTCACTTTCAACATTGCGCAATGGGGCGGTGACGATATTGTCGCCACCCGCAATTATTGCAGAAAGTAATGGACTCAAAACACCAGAAAACGCGGCTTACCCCTGCAGAAGGAACACCCCAAAAACAGTGCCATCAACCTTAGAGGAGCACGTCCTCTAGTACAAGTCCTCTCGTAAGCACGTCCTCTGAATATATTGACAATGTATCTCCACAATTTCACTGCCACGCCCCAGGTAGGGGCCCCACCGCATTCTGCAGGACCCGGGGATCAGCGGATGCCGTTTTCATGCAGAGCCTATTATGGCTCTGATCAGACGTGACCTAGGTCTGTAACGGCTCTGTGGGTTAGACGGCTCAGGCCTGTAAGAGCTCTGGTCGTCACCTAAATAGTTCTTTCAATGATATATCATTCAAGCACTAATCAGCTGACTGCAGAGTGTGTGTGTGTGTGTGTGTGTGTGTGTGTGTGTGTGTGTGTGTGTGTGTGTGTGTGTGTGTGTGTGTGTGTGTGTGTGTGTGTGTGTGTGTGTGTGTGTGTGTGTGTGTGTGTACGCGCGCGCGAGCGCTCTATGTTTGAGTGATCATAATGTAAGACAGTTTAACAGTACCTTCTTGGTGTGTAGTAACGTACGTAGTAATATGGATAGAATCAGAAGGCCTGTGCCTCCTGGACGGTTCTGGAAGAGGTGCGTGCACGTGGGGGTCTCACAACTCGGTGTTCCAGGCAACCCCCTACCCCCTCCCTGTTGGGCGTCATAACGAAGGGGCTTCAGTCAGCGGCTGTCATTCATATTTCCAAGGTAGCAAGAACGGAGTTTGTATCTTCATAATAATTTCTTCATTAAAATAGTCTTTAAAGACAGAATGCCACTCCCGTCTTTTCAGAGTGAGACAGGGACGTCTTTCTCTTTTGACCAAGCAAATGCCGTACAACAAGACATACTCCAGATCTCCTCTTACCGATGCCCCCCAGGAGGTTGCACGCCTTTCCACCGTTCGCATTAACTCGGTAGGCGGGGGCGGGGGCGGGGGCGGGGGCGGGGGCGGGGGCGGGGGCGGGGGGGGGGGGGCTCCCCCCCCCCCCTTCAGGGCCTAGTGGACGGGACGAACGGGCGGGAATACCATCCGGGGTCTTTCTGGCCCCTCCCTTGTGGGAGGCTGCCCCTATAAAGCCCCACTCCGGAACAACTGTTTCTGCAAAGCTGGCCTGCACGGGGTCATGCCGTACAACAATTTCCACCTGGAAAAATCCTATGGCTCATTGCTCACTTCCGGGACCCCGAACACAGGTATGCCCCTGCTGGCTTGGAACGCTCTCTATGGAGGCTTGCACCCTGGACACTTTGGAAATCCCCTGCTAGGGTGCCCCTATACCCGGAAATGGGGGGGGGGGGGGGCGGGGAGAAAAGAAAAGAAGATCCCCTTGCATCCTCCCATATCGTTGTGGACCTTGAGAAGAGTCCCGAGGGATTCCTCAGCGCATGCTCGCATCCATCCCACTGTACTGTGTCACCGAAACCTTCTTGACATCCAACATTGCCTGCGAATCCCCATACACGAGAGTACGTACTCTCATGCACCCCAGGCGTGCTCATGTACTGTATACAGAATGTATTCGTTGTAGTTTTATATAGTCATGTACAGCGCATGGACGTACTCCTCACGTACTACTCGCGTAGCTACTTATGTACTACTTGTGTACTGCTCATGCACGTGCCCTACTGATGTACTATACTCATGGACAAGTCCCTAGGAGTATGCCTTCCCCCCACGCCTGGGACATCCGGAGGATCTTGGCTAGGTCCCTTGCAGCAAAATGTTAATGCCCTTATCCCCTAAGGTTCGCAAGTTCATCTGTGGGGTTATAAAGAGCTGCTTGTTGGTGAGTCTTCCAAACCAAGCAATGATGGGGACATATTTCTGTAGTACGTTGCTGGCACTGCACCCCCTGGGGTAATGGGCAAGCAACGTCATAGATTCATGCAACCCGCAAAACTTTTCCGCACGCAATGTCACGGCAACAACCCATCATAGCGTCGACCTGGTCCTGGAGACACAAGCAAAGGCTACAGAGCGGTGGGCGCTCAGCTCATGACAATCACCGGAGTTTCGGACAACCTGATCAGCTGCGAGCTCAGCGACCCGTGCACAAATTTGTCGAAGCCCTGCGCATCCCCCCCCCCCCTTTCTGGGCCTCAGAGGTAAGGTCATGCATTCCGAATTGCTGTTACTGATGCGCATGTAACCTTAGCAAGTACTTCTTGAAATGCCCGAAATTACTGCATGGTCTTGAGGCATCGGGACACAGGCCCTAGGGTAACGCTGCTGCCAGTTGTCTTTATATGTTATGCCTCCTACCTGGGTCTCACGTACCCCCGGGGGGCCCCCCCCCCAACTTTTGATACCTCTTCATGTATGGGGAGGCCACGTCTTCTTCAGAATCAAGGCAGAGAGGCCACGTCTTCTTTAGAACCAAGAGTGAAGCCTATCCTAACCGCACACCATAAATCCTGCAGGCTATGTCTTCTTTAGAATCAAGAGTGAAGCCTATCCTAACCGCACACCATAAATCCTGCAGGCTATGTCTTCTTTAGAATCAAGAGTGAAGCCTATCCTAACCGCACACCATAAATCCTGCAGGCTATGTCCTCTTTGTATACACAAAGAAGACATGCATATGGCCGTATGGCCTCTTTCTGCCTTCTCTGCCCGCCTCCCAACACACACTCATCTGGGTTGCAGGGTTTTGTTTCATGCCCGCCTGTTTTGATGATCCTGTGTGCATGCATATGTGCGCACATACACACAAACGCATGAATGTTCACACGCACTCACAGAAATACATGCACAAAGACACATACACCTCAGACATGGAGGCAAGCGCACGTGCAGTCACATGCACGCAAAGACACGCGCGGGCACACACGCAAACCCACACGCACGCACACACACACACACAGACACACACACACACACACACACACACACACACACACACACACACACACACACACACACACACACACACACACACACACATCCTCACACACTCAGATATAAGGGGGAAGACATGGTGGAGAAAAGGTTGGGGGCGGGGCAGACAGACATATGGAAACGTCACCTTATGATACTTCCCAACCACAATCGCAGGTACTTGCCAATGGCGTGCTACCCTGCTCACACATTACGTGATCTTCGTCAGAGCATAAAAGCTGAAAAATACCTATGTTACACGCACACATCCAAAGAATCTTTTTAACAGTAATGACGAAGACCTGACATGAATAGCAACTACACTCGTCTTTGTAATCAGGATCATGTACGAACCCTGTTTCCTTCAGCAGCCAAGCCCAATTTCAAAGTGCCACCTTCATACATATGCTTTCTCATATGCACTGTCTCCCACTATATAACAACTAACTCTTAATCCATCGACAACCCCCGCCCCGCGCCCCCCCCCCCTATCTCCTTCCATAACCAACTCATACTCCATCCATATCCCCCGACCCCCCTTCTCTTCCGCCTTCCTCTCCTCCCCCCCCCCCCCCCGGGGGGGAGCGGTGGGGGACCCCCACCACACACACAAACATGCAAATAGGTATGCTGGGGGGCCCCCCACCATACACACAGACATGCATATAGGTATGTGCACGAGCACCCCTGCACACCAAGCATGCAAGCTGGGTTGTGGGTGTCAGTACATCTGACTTATCCATCTTGCACAAAAGAGGCCACTCTTGAAAACGATCAAAATCTCACCTTCAAACGACACAGCCACATTCCGTCCTGAGATCTGACTGTAATGTGAGTTTCATCTTCAAATGGAAGGAAGGGTCTGTAAGGTACTTCTTCAAACCTCCGTTTCTCAGACATGTACCATCATGAGGTTGAACACCCTAGCGACCGCATAGTCCAATACAACATACTAAACATTACCACCGGTGGTACCATCATTATGCACAGGTGTCATGAAGGAATGTTTGCACCAAGAACCTCGGCAGCTGGCTTATGGGATCACCGGAGAACGGTCTCGCCAATTCCCTCGTGCTCCAGCACGTTGCGGACAATGTCGAAGCAGTACTTTGCGCCTGACATGTCAAGTAGGGGCTTGAACCTCTTACACATGAACTCCTCCACTTGCTGCTTCTGCGGTCAGATTGATGCACCGGCATCACAGCAAATCTTACTACACTTGATTTGAATATGGAGTAGTACAATTTTACCCTTAAAGCCTGGCATAGCTTCCACACGTCGCCTTGAAAAGCATGCACACGTTCGCCATACCAGTGAACGTCACACAGTGCAATTTTCTCTGAGCACCAACTACCTGACTATGGGCTAGCGCTATGCTATACATTGCCTAGCTAGGCATCATCTGTCATGTTCAGATCTGAATCTAGATTTCACAAGGACTCCAAAATATGTGCCCATGATTGCTTGGTTCTTAAGAACTGCTTGTTGGATACTCAGGGAAGCTGAAAAACCCCCACAGATAAGGTGGCGTGAAATCAATATTGAGGCATGCATGCATTAGCCAGCATGTGCCAAGACAACAAGCCAGTTGATGTTTTCCACCTCTGGATATAGGTTTCCATCACTGCTTCATTACAAAGACCTGGCCTGCGGGCCTGGTGCTTGACACCAAACAAAAAGAATATAAATTCAATAATCAATAAATGATCCATAAAATGGATTCTCCGGAGAGACGGAAAGAGAGAAAGAGAGGGGGGCACAGAGAGAGAGAGAGAGAGAGAGAGAGAGAGAGAGAGAGAGAGAGAGAGAGAGAGAGAGAGAGAGAGAGAGAGAGAGAGAGAGAGAGAGAGAGAGAGAGAGAGAGAGAGAGAGATGGGGGGGGGGGAGAGAGAGAGAGAGGGGGGGGGGTGAATTCCAGAAATTCATGTCTACAAAATTTTTAACGTGCAGTCCACCTTCGTACGAGAAGATTGGTGTAAGCTGCCACTGCATGCATGTGCAGGTCGTCCAAAATAAGACCATAACAAGAGCTTAAGCTTGCCACTTGTATACGCTACCAAGTACACGCTTACACAGGACAACGGTGGTGCTTAAGCTTTACCTGTTTTCCATCTTGTAGGTATGCATAAGGATTCTTCTTCCAATCAATAATCTGATCCTGGGCCGGGAAGTTATACCGCCCAAAGACAAGAACGACGTGAACAAGGTGCAATTCATCCCCTAAACCCCAAAATGCATCTGAAGTGGACTAAATTTAGTTATTCAAGTACATGGTCTCGTGCAACCCCGTTCGCAGCAATGAATTTGTTCCCATAGGGCTCGACCTCGAGTTCACACATACAGTTTCAGCAACGCGACCCCTCAAGGTGTAGGAATACCAGTTCCATGGGACCGTTAATGATTTAATACACAAATACAGTGTATTTCAGCGATGAAAAACCCTCCAAATGGGACGTCCCACACGGTCCCCAATTGTGCGTGTGATGCGACATGATGGGTCTGAACGCTAGATTCGCCGAAATGCATATTGTCCAGAAATTCCTGAATTATTTTCATCTGTGCAAGGTTTGTGAAGCTAGTCACCTCGTCGGTACAAGTCTTCCAACACCCATTTCACTGCGTGCTCGCTTGCCTGCAAAACGCTTGTGACCTTATTCGAAACTCACTCGTAATTCTTCTGGCATCGACTTTACATACTACAGTAATACTTGTGCCGACCTTGTGAGATACATAAACACGTAAGGGCTCATTACATTATCACACGATGGTTTACCTCGTTGTCGTCCACGCAAACGAGAAGGTGGCGACTCACTTCTGGCATAGCCACAATGTTGAACTAGGTTTTCTACTATAGCTACTCTCCTTGAAGGTGGGGTCTTGAATCCTCTTGGCAAACTGCCATGAAAAAGCTGAAGTCGCCTGGTAACAAAATTCGTATCAGATACTGCGTATCTCGATTTCAAATCGGCAGGGGGAATCGATGGCCCCACGTCATCACTCCGAGTCAGGGGAGCCTGAGTCAGCCCGGCTGACGCGGCCAGAGGCAGCTCCGTTCTCCCAACGGCCTGCAGCCCCAACCCGATGGTTCCGGGAAAGGAAAGGAAAGGAAAGAAAAGGAAAGGAAAGGAAAGGAACGGAACGGAAAGGACAGGAAAGAAAAGGAAAGGAAAGGAAAGGAAATGAAAAGGAAGGGACGGAATGGAAAGGAAAGGAAAAGAAAGGAAAGGAAAGGAAAGGAAAGAAAATTCAGTTGTTTATTCCCATGTTCCAGGCTTGTACCCCCTGCCCTCGTTGTGGTATGTGCATGGACCGATGGGGGGACCATGCCGTGCAATGCTGTGTGGGTCGCGGTGTGGCAAATACGTATCGCCACAACGCTGTTAGAGATATACTGTTCCGGGTGGGGAAGGAGGTTGAGGCTGTGGTGGTCCGTGAGCCTCCCTTGCCCGTGCGGGTGCCGGGGTTCGAGGCCCGTCGGCCTGACTTTATGTTTCAGGATTGGGAGGGTGGGCGGGATCTGTACATCGATGTCGTCGGTACTTCCCCGCTTGCGCCGTCCTACGGCCGCGGGGGCGCCGGGTTTGTGCCTGCTGGAGCTGCTGCGCGGGCGGCCGCTGCCAAGCTTGCATCGTACCGGGAGGTCTTAGTCAGGCAGCCGCCTCGGGTAGTCTTCTGTTCCTTCTCCTTTGAAACTCTTGGAGGGTTGGGGGCTG
>KV908385.1:357500-380000 GCA_002005505.1 Botryococcus braunii
GAAGTGCAGGAGGAGGAGGAGGATTATGATGATGAAAGGGGAGGTGGGGAAAGAGAGGGAAGGGGAAAGCAAACAAGAAGATAAAGCGCGGGGTCGGCTGGTGGTGGAGCAGGGGCTGGAGCGGCTGTTGCATGGATCCCTGGCCTCCCAGCTCATCAGGCACTCGGAAGTCCCAGTGCTCGTCATGCGGTGATCAGCCACCCTGTTCGGGCATCACCTCTGGCGCTCAGTTCTGGCGCGGCGCTGTTGGCCCCCTCTTCTGAAATATCTGGTCTGGTTGCTGAGCTTGTACCGGTCCCTCAGCTGTGACTCATGGAGGCCGGGTGTACTTAGACGGGACAAGATGAGGTCCGATGACGGCAGCCGTCATCGGATCGACGAGATGAGGCTCGGTGACGGGTGGTGGCGCATCCGCCCCGCTTCTCCCCATGTGCCCTGCTTTCTCTGGTCTGCCCCGCCTGTCTCCCCGGTTTCTTTTCATGGTGGGTGGAGGGCAAGATCGAGGACAAATGCGCTGTTCGGAGCGATCCACTGTATTGGTCTACAGACTGTATCGTTTGCGTGCTCCTCCGTATACATATAAGGGCAAGACCGGGGTCCGCATGACGATGACTGATCCTTTGTTGATGGCGGAGGTTTGCGTGCGGCGAGACCTCATCGCACATGTGGCGTTGCGATGGTTTAGCACGACAGTCCCCGTGGGGAGTGGCGTGGCTTGCATCATGTGTGGCAGGCCCAGGGGCCAGAGCTTGTTTCGCATAAGCGCCTCTCGCAATGATACGCCATTTGTGGTATTCAAAGTGTATGGCGTGGGTACAATTTACTCCTCCTTCTGATGATAGGTACAGTTTACACTGCTTCTAATGACGGGTGTTGGGTTTTGTTTTTTTTTTTTTTTTTTTTTTTTTTTTTTTTTTTGGGGGGGGGGTGTATCAAGGTCTTTAGAGGAAATGGGCAGCATATGCACAAATCCGGGAGAGGTTTGGCTTTCAAAATGCTCTCAAACAGACGCGTGCTTAAGACACGCGGTTACTGCGGCTGTACTTGAGGCGGTGGTGGGGTGGGCCTTGCGGCCTGGATGATATGAAGCTTTACACGCACGTCCATGGTGCAAGCACTGGAATTACTCACCCTGAGAAGAAGGTACCAAACGTGGGCAGTGTTTGGCGGCACTACACGGATCCATGAAAAGTTAGTCCTTATAAGGTCCTAATAAGTAGTCCAAAAGTTATTGCTGCTGGCCAGCGCTGTTGCTGATGGGCCGAGCCGTGGGCCCGTGCGCTGGAAACCCAGGTCCATATCTGTACGTGTACGGGAGTTCTGCAGGAATTTGAGCCACTGATAACTCAAACTATTGACCAGCTCCGTGATGGAGGAGAGCGAGGGCGTTGTTACTGTGACATGGACCCGTTGTGGAGTCCTGTAGGCATTCGAACCCTTCATAATTATAAGTATCTGGTGCGTGACGGAGGAGGTGATCGAGGGGAGGTGTTGCGTAACCGTCACCGTCAGATGGACAATTTTACCATCGGATGGCCCAATTTTCGAGCAAGCCCTGAGATGTGTAGTTTGAGGGGCTTACATCCGCCATTGCACATGAGAACTTGGCTTTGGATTCTGCATGTATAGGGGCTGTGTTTGGCTGCAAAATGGCGGTGGAAAGGAAGGAAGGAAGATTACGTCCAGGACCAGCCGCAAAGGTCTGAAAAGGACGTGGTTTTCAAAACGAATTTGCACAGGTTGTGGAGCTCCCCGCTCGCGCAGGTTGGGAGTGTAGGCAGCTCCTCCACCGTGCTCACTGCGTGGCACGCTGGCGGTAAAGGGACGCTCATGTGAGCACTCTCCGCCCATATATTGGCCATAAAAGTGGAGCATGTCCTGGGCGCGAGAGCATTGTATATAGCGTATTGTATGCCTTTTGAGCGGTAGAGCTCGCGTCTGCCCACTGCTTGCCTGGTACATGTGGATAACTACTTAATATGTCAAGGTAAGTGCGAATTTGGTAGTAGACCTCGATAGTTGGATAGATGTAGGTAAATCCAAATTTCCGGTAGATGTAGGTGACTGTTGGATATTTGGAGGTATCTCCAGATTCCTGGTTGATCCAGATGATTGGATATCTTGAGATATATCCTTTCTTGGCAGGCCCAGATAGTTGGGTAAATCTGAATAAATCCAATATACATATGAACTTCAATCACACTGTCCTTCGTATTGGAGTAGTTATGCACATGCACAGATAAAGCTGACGCACCTCACCGTCCCAGTTTCAACTGCAAAAGGTTGATATACGTTATTTATAGGAGTTTTATATATTTAGAATTGAGAGTGAAGCTTATCCTAACCGCACACCATTTATATATGCGTAAATGTCAATGACACCACTAGCATGATGGAGCTAGGATCCGGACGCATATGCAATAGGACACCTTCAGGGAAGGCAGGTACAAGGGTGAATAATCCTTGACAGGCGGGGTGAGCAGCTGGGATACTTCACTAGAGGGCATTAGACTAACGTGCACGTCAGACTAACGAACTATCGTCGTCAGTTCTTCAAGAAAGCCTGCATCGATGTAAGTGCAGCCATTTACTGCTCATGATGTACTTGTACTTCTTTTGCCATAGCAGCGGTGCATTCCTTTCCGTTACAAAAGACGTTAACGAACGGGCTCAGTCAACTTTCCCACAGAAAATGTGTTAGAGTAATAGTATTACTAATACGGAATATCCTGACTGGAAGTCGTCATCGATGCAGTCGCTGATGTTGATACAGGTCTAGACACTGCTTCAACTGAAGTTTGTGCAGCCAGCCGTTTCCCGCTGGCAAGATTGGTGTATATACTGCATACCTGGCAGAACATGAATTTGCCCACGCAAGGCTGAAACAAGTTCTTGGAGGATGCTTCAAAGAAGAAGGTTTGTATACCTTACGGTAAATGCATTACTTGCGCCTTTTCAATATGGTTGAGGATTACATGCGCATTTTCAATGATGGTTGAGGTGTTTGGTTATTCATGCTGCAATTCGTATGGCCCACTTCAGCAGTGCTATGTGGCTGGGGAATGATGATAAGGCTGGCATGCCTTCAAAGTCTCAGCGTGGGTCTCCAGCTCATATTTGCGCATGCACAGATCTGCGCAGATTCCAGCCATCAACATTGCGACCCCCCGCCCCCCCCCCCCCCCACACACACACACACAGACACAGGCGCGCGCACGCGCATGCACCTACAGACCCAGATGTTCTCTCATCCCCGCACGCATGCACTTCTAGCCCCCCCCCCCCCAATTGAGACAGGGGAGGAAGGGAAGGAGATGTAAGGGATATGTAAGGAGGGGGAGGGAGGGGGGAAGGAAGGGAAGGATATGGCAAGACATGAACGATAGCAAACATGTACATCTGACTTCGAATTTTCGTGAGACACAGCTGTTCCCGCTTGCGCACCTCAAGGCAATTAGCAGCAGCCCAAAAATCCGACTTTTATAAATTCGGAGAACCAAAATGAACCCCATTGTTCTACACGAGGTGCTCGGCTGCTCTTCGCAGGAGAGCTCCTGACGGAAAGCTTCATAACGAATAGTATGACTTCATGCATTGCCTGCAGGGCACAATGAGGTCCTAACTTCACCTGGGATTGTGACAAGTCCAGCTGCCGGGGGTACCCGGGTACCTGCACATTGGGTGACAAGCCCAGCTGCAGGGGTTACATGGGTGCCTGCACATTGGGTGACAAGCCCAGCTGCAGGGGGTACCCGGGTACCTGCACTTGGGAGTGACAAGCCCAGCTGCCGGGGGTGACAAGCCCTTCCACTACCCCAAGGTGGGTCCCACATAAGCTCAGGCTCAAGCAAAGAAGGAAGTCCGAAGTCGTTAACCGGCTCCAAGTGATGGCAAAGAAGACAGGACTTCCCCGCATGCAAGGCCAGCATACAGCCTCGCAAGTGACACAAAAGCTCACCGGATCCTCCGGATTGTGATTGACCTGCCTTCACGGGGCTGGAACAACCCCAAAGCCGGCTTCCAGACCCGCCCAAGAGGGTTAGAAACTGCTTGGGGAATTCCACATGGGTCAATGGTGTTTGAGGCCCAGAGGAGACCGCTAGCCTTTGCCGAAAAAGTGAACCGAGAATTTCAACCGCCGCTTCTTCTTCCTCTTCCCTGCCGTCGGAATTAAAGCCCCTGGAAATGTGGCGGGAGAATGCGACTCACCAAAGTAAGCAACCTCGGCATAGGAGGCATTGATGAGCGGGTCACGTCAGTCACCAATTCCACAACAAAGCCATCAACTGAGATATTCCTCCATTCCTCCGGAGCTCTACATGTCCGTGCCTCGAGTCTGGAGGAAACAGGACTTCTCAAAAAGGCAAGCTTGACAATTGCAAGGTACCTGGGGCTTTCAAGCCACGGGCAACGGAGACCTGTTTTCGGTACCTCAGCCCCCTTCCTTGTTCTCATTTTCCCTCCTTTGCGGGGCCCCAGCAACGAGGGAAGATTATGCAGCGTAACTAAAGAAGTATGAGTTGGGGTGAAAGAGCTTAAACAAAGGTCGGTTAAACGACCGGCGATGTGAATCACATTAACTACTGTCTGCACTACACTCTATATGGCTGCATCCAATGATATGTGCCTTTAAGAAGCTTGCTGCATTGGAGTGCTGGCACATGCATGCACAAACACATATGTACCATTCCGATCGTGGATATAGCTGGAAATGCTGATGTTTCCAAGCAAACCATAGAAAGATGGCAGTTCCTATCTGAGACCCTACCATTGATCAATGGTAGGGTCATGAGTGAGAGGCCACGCACTCAATGCTGAAGACAAAATCAATGGAACAGCACTGTTGCAACAGTTCATGGCCTGAACTTTGCCCTGGACATAGATAATCATTTTCCCAATAGTCTAAGCTGCGCCACCCGAATCTTAACTATCATAATACTACAGGTAAGGAAATATATCGCAATCCCATCGACCGGTAAACAAGCTCAGCGGTGTCTGGATGCTGAAGAAGAAGACAATGTGCCTCTTTGCTGGACAAGCTAGCTGGACAAGTAGCAGAGCAGTAATTCGCCGTCAACGGTAAAAAACTACTGCTCTGCCGCCCCCCTTTACATAGGCAAAAGCTCAGATGTTGTAGCAAACACAACGAACAGATTAGCAGGAAACAGAAAAATTCAGTTCGTGACTGATTGATTGATTATTGAAATGGCCCATCACACGCAAAGTTGTGACGACTGCATCTGTGTGGACCCCTTTATAGTCTGCAGCCACGTGGGACATACCAATAGTCAAACACCAGAGGGAAAAATGGGTACGCCTTAATCTCGCTATGGAAACAATGACGTTCTCCCCCGACAAATTTGCGTTGCAATTCTGCATTTAAATATCCTTGATTCAACGGGGTTAATATGTTTTGATCAAAAATACTTGAAAGCCCTGTTATTGGGCGAATCCCCTCTACTGGTTGGTCGTTTCTGAAATCCCATCTAACACAGACAGAACCCTGTCCAGAACAGGATGGAACTGTGTCGTTTAGAGCCCGAGAATATTCATGTTTTGAAAGGCCCAAACGCAGAGTACAAAGCTCCGTTGTGCAACCCAAACAGACCAGCGAGGAGGCCCTTCGAATTCGGGGGTACAATGATAAAGGAAGCGAAAGCGTGTGCCTAACCAGGCCAAATAAGGCCACACGAGGTGTCTAAACCAAAGTTGGGCTAACCTGACCATCCAAATGCCTCTACCGCCCCCCCCCCCTCTCTCCATTTGGGCGATATTGTTTGTACAAGGCACAAACTGCGGCACCACATCAAGGACCTGCGGCATCTGATATTCCTCGAATTAAGTTCTGAGGCGTTGCCACGACCTCCCCGCTCTGCCGCTGAGTTCCCCTGATGCTACCACAAATGTAACATCGATACAGCCCGCATCAAATTAACCCAGGGCAATACAACCCCACAACAAGCAGTACCGGTGCTCGTAAATGAATGATCACAAGCATCATACCACGCGAGCGTCTGCTCTCCAGAGGCATCATACGATGCAGCTGTCTGCCCTCAGCTGCAGCTCCTAGGGCCTGCAGGATCCAGACGCCCTAGGAGGCCTCGACCTCAACTCACCGTTCCCATATCAAGCGTGGCAATCAAGTATAACAAAACCTTTCATGGTGCAAACACCGCTTGAGTCTGAAGAGCGCTTCCCATGCGTTGGCCATTCAAACCCCTGGCGGAAGCTCAGACGGGCCACGAACTACGTATACATTGTATGGGCACTGTATGAAGTGCCCGAGCTCTGATGCTAAATCACTTAAAGGATTTCGAAGAGGGAGTCCCTTCTGCATCTTTGAGTGCACAGGGTTTGGAAGTGCGTAAGAAAAAGGATGTGTTGCCTCGAAATGAAGGAGCAACAGGGGCATAACTATGTAAGAGGTGCTTAAGCTCTTCATGGCTGGCCGTGCTCCTCATCTATGAGAAACGCTTACTTGAAATTTGGATGCAAATCCAAGTCATTACGACGACCCCGCAGAGCTGATGACTGTTGCAACACACTGAAACAGCCCATGCCCCTGATAAGCCGCAATTGCAACGAACTTTACAACAAAACCCTTGCACAGTTTTGGAAACACGATAGGCCTATGCACATCAGAGTGGCTCCCGAGATATACGCAGCACTGAGATGTACTCTCTCATGACGAGGCTTAACGCTGAACAAATTTGATTTCGACCGAAGACTTCTTCAGGGTAAAATTTAGAAGTAACGTTACTTATAAATATTTACCCTGAACAAGTCTTCGATCCACGTTAACGTGGACCAAAACTGGATCTACTGGATAAATGGCCTTGCCCCGTGCAGGTGGGGTGTCATAACGCCGCTATCGCTGTGTATGGGACAGAAGCCTGGAGGAGTCCCTCCACCCCGAGTTCTAAAAGCTGCTTTCCGGAGGGATCCCGAGGAGACTGAGCCCACATGACCTAATGCACCGAGTACGACCACCCAACAAAGCTAAGGTCGATCCGGAATAAGTTCCTGTTCCTGTTCCTGCTTTGACCATGACCAAGCTTGATCACCTGGGTGCACACCTGTGCCAAGTGAAAACCATCACTCATGTGCTCCGCCTAGACGGCATATGTCTGTTACCTGGATGTTTGCACACGTGCATTCTATGACAAGTCCATCTCTCACCCTACCCCAAGGATGTAGCACCCGGATGCAAGCATACGTAAACGTTTACATATGCCCTGTCATAGACCATCTCACGGCCCCACTACCAAAACATGCATCTCCTGCATGAAAAGCACATGGTATGACTAGGCCTTCGGTCATCCCATCTCGAGACAGCATGTAGCATCTGGGTGGCATGCATATGCTATCACAAGACGGCAAGTGGGATGCGCACGACAGATGAACACAAGATGCATCTCTCAACCCATCTCCCAAGACGGCAACTGGGATGCGCACGACAGACAATTTTGAGAACGTGTGTACCCCTCATCTGGAATGAGCCGACTCTATATGATGTATCCGGGATTCAAGAGCAACAACTCCGCGTCACGGAAACAGAGACGATGTTGCATTTGCTCCTACACTGACTAAAGTACAAACGGCGCAAACCTGCAATGATGAGTATTGACTGTTCACATTGAATAAATTGTGAATGCTAACACATGGCCAAATGACTAGATGTCAGCCAACGTGCACCATGAGGAGGCGGTCTTCCAAACCGAAAGTGCCACCAATATCCACGAAACTTGCAAGGATACCACATGTCATTGCAGCCTGACAGCAAGGGTACATAGACATTGCCCAGACTGTTATTTCCGAGGGTGGCACGTGCACCACCAAAGCCACATTCAGATGGCTCACAAATTGGCTGCACCGGCACATACACAGGGAACACAGTACAGGCCATACGGGAACACACATGTGCCTTCTGCAGCCGGTACCGCTATACAAGCTTTCCTACTGCCGCGCTCAAACACCTGCAAACTAAGCCCCCCTTTACTACCAAACCTCAGCTGGTGCCTCACACACTGTTCCAAGACCCTCCACAAGCCCAAGGCCTGGGCCCTTTCATGGCGCAGCGCCACTAATTCTATTTCCATGACGCACGACTTCTGACCCTGACGCATGCCTGCCTTCTAACGTGCGCACCCATTCGTTTCAGGAACCAGAATGTTCTGGCTGGTTCCACAACCCGGGCTGCTCCTGCGGCCCACATGGACATAACCAAAGTGCCTCCTGCACCTCCTCCTCTCCAGGACGAGCCCTTTCACCCAGCTAAATACCAAGGTCCTCGGCTGGAGGGCCCCGCACGAGCCAAGAGAGCTCTCAGGAGTGCCTTGTGCAATGCCACGCAAAGCACCAACCCCAAGGCATGGTTGGCACATCCTGCCAAAGCAAGTCAGACTGCAAGGCAGAATCACCATTGAATACCCTTGTTGCTCGTTCCTCTTAAGACGATGGTGCAGAAGGGTTGAAAAATACTATACCGTGAGGGGTCGCTTGACTTCTGCCACACATAAAAGAACACAGTGCCAAAAAGGTTGACACATCCGCCCATTGATGCGGCAGAAAGGGAGAAATGGTTGAGATATCCTACAACACAAGGATCGCTGCGCGGGCCAGTCCTCCCCTCGAAACAACGCGGCAGAAAGGCTGATAAATCCTCTGACGGCAGAATATTTGTGCAGGGCAGAAGTCCTGTCACGACAGGGCGATGCGGCCATGCAGGGCCCTCCACATATTGGCCACAAACTCCAGTGGATCTAACCGCCACGAGCGGTAAGCAGGCTGGGCCCCAGTCAGACTGTATGCAGGAATCCCCGCCAGACAACGCGCATCGGGGAGAGGCACTCTAGCAATCCCAGGGAGCAGCTGAGACACATCAACAGCAAGACCACTGCTGCAGACACCATCGCAATACCCAGGAGGCGCCTTCGTTGTCCCTGTGACAATCACCGCACATGTCAGAGCGGAGCTTTGCAATACAGGGAGCAATGTTCACCGAGGATGGCTGGTGTGGGTAGTTTCTTGCGCGGTCATAGTCAAGCGTGCGTGCTGTTTTTCTCAGATGACCATCATCAGGGCTGAGAGGACCCCGACAATGTTCAACATGATCATTGCAATGTTTGACAGGCCCACGACAGTGTCATAAGACCAATACAGTGCTACAGTAGATCATTACACTCTCAGGGGAGATAACCCCCGTGTTTGAGGCGATCACTGCAGTGCTCAAGGGGATCGCACCAATTTCCAGAGTAGGAGGTGTATTAGACGTGGACATTAAAGGAAATGATATCAATGGATGCAGATGACACAAGAAAGAGGACAGGAACGGAGAAGGGAGAGGGGAAGCACCAGGCCGAAAGGCAACTTGGAAGCGGGGTGGGCTTCACACTCCTGTCGGAAATGGGGAACAAGACCAGTAGAGTTGAAGCGCGGGGGGGGGGGGGGTGGGGGGCTGAGATGGTCCGTATATATTGCTTCCAATTGGAACAGTGATTAGGGTCGGGTTTTGTATTGAGCGTAGCGACCCAAAGAAACTTAAAATTATATAAAAGGCAAAACCAAAACCAAAACCGAAAACAAAAATACAACCAACAAAAACAACAACCATGATAATAATGTAATAATTATTATTATCATCATTATTACATAATGATGATGATGATGATGATGATTGTAAAAATAATAACAATAATAATAATAATAATAATAATAATAATAATAATAATAACAACAACAGTGTTAATATTAATTATAATAATGATGATGATGATGATGATGATGATTGTAATTATAATTATAATAACTGCCCAAGGAAGACGAAGGTGTGCGGTGGCCAATGACGAGCTTTAGCGCATCAAATATAGTCTGCATGACGGGTGACGATGATTATCATGATGATCCCCTGACCAGAACCTAAAGATGAAGTCCAAATGCTCCTAACGTCAAGTGGGAAGTTGTGAGCGTTACGCTCGTGCGAGTCCTCTCCCGGCAACTCCAGTCTCATGCAAGAGCTATAGAACTCTCAAAAGATGCTGATATTGATGATGTTGAGCACGCAGGCCATTATAAAATCAAGTTAAAACCTCACACCTGCAGCAGTGCATGTTCGAACATCTGAAGGAGACGATGGAGCCACATCCGCTGCAGGCTTATGGGATGTCGGAAAAAAAACCATATTTCCCTGCACATGGGACGCTTGGGGTCATCGCCAGGACACAGGTAGAGGGTCCAGTTCCCAAGGGTCAGTAAATATGTAGAACTTGGTACACAAAAAGCGTTGAGCTTGGTCAGAAAGTAGAGCCCAAGCACAAAAAGTGGGTAGCTATTAAACAAAAGGCCTGGGGCACAAAATATACCTAGTAGATAGAACATCCTGCACAAAAAGTAAAAAGCTGATAAGTGGAACATCCTGCACAAACAGTAAGTGGCCAGCAAGTAGAACATTGCGCACAAGAAGCCAGTAGTTAACAAGTAGGTGGAGCATTCCACACAAAACATATAAAAATAGTGATTAGCTTCCTCTCCTTGGACGCTGTAGCCTACAGGGAAAGGCAAAACAAATGACCCGTTGTCAACATTTAATAACGTAAGCAAGCAACAGGGGAACAAGCTGTCAGAAGGAAACCCTGTCTGGGTCATCAGATATAAGAAGGAATAGGGCATTTGCCCAGAGTACCAGAACACAGAGGGAAAAAAAAAAACACACATTTCCCCCTCCTGGTGGCGAGGGGGCGACAAGGGTGGCCCAGGGGTACTCACATTACGTTGAAGCCGCGAAAAACCAGCCAAAAAATTGTACGTGCAACTTTGTTCTCCAAACGTGGTGGGCTACATACACCGCAACACCCACCAAAGAGAGTTTAGCTCTTGAAGCTTCTTCAATGACAGGTCAGATGCCCACTGCCGCATCCCAAACCAACAAACACAACAGTGGAGTGTTTCACCAGGTGTCCCCCCTTTTTTGCATTCTGCTCGAATCTGGACCGAGCCTAGGTCCTAGGTAAGGAGCACCAGTGGGGGCAGTAGTGCAGAGCATCCTACCCTGGAGTGCAGTTCGCCTCCCACAGACCTAATTCTGGTTTCCTACCAAAACTCTTGGCAACGCGACACCAAAGCCCTCGAGGAGAGTGAAGCAGAACGTCTCCCCCCCCCCCTCTTGATTCGAGTTCCACAGACCCTCATCCACTACCCTTTCATGGTCTGGGCCAAGCCAAAGCACTAAGCAGCCCACAGCTGTTGGGGGGAATAAGACGTCCCCATGCGCAAGATCTTCGGCATTCGGCTCACAACACACCTTCCGCTCGCTCCAGAGCCCTTCCCGGGATAGGGCCGAGCCCATTTGCTAGGCAGCTACGGCCATTGGGGTTTGTAAGAAAGGTCCCTGCCCTTTTACGGTGTTCAGTTTCCACCGTCGTAACTCCATATTCTTTCCGTCCCCTAGGCCAAGCCAATCTATGCAACCACAGCGGCTGTGCAGATTTAACAGCGCGTCCCCACCCCTCCATTAACTCAGTTGTCACAGATCCTAGAAACATTTTCCAGGCCATGCCTAACTATTACGCAACGACAGTCAATGTGGGGAGTCACCCAGACATCTTACTCATCTCTATGTAAATCTGAGACCCTCTACAATAAGCACGGCCGCTCTGACCACCAAGGCAATCTCCCCCCATATCTCTTGCCCCTAAGCTTTTCTCGTCGTCAGAAACGGTGAGGGAGGGAAGAATAAGGAAACACAAGCAAGTTGAATGCACGCTCATGCGCGCACTGGCAAGCGCGTGCACACCGAAGCGCGCGCTTACACACATGCCCACACCACGCGCATGCGCACGCTCTCTTCTCTCTCTCTCTCTCTCTCTCTCTCTCTCTCTCTCTCTCTCTCTCTCTCTCTCTCTCTCTCTCTCTCTCTCTCTCTCTCTCTCTCTCTCTCTCTCTCTCTCTCCCTCTCTCCCTCCCCCCCCTCTCTCTCTCTCTCTCTCTCTCTCTCTCTCCCTCTCTCTCTCTCTCTCTCTCTCTCTCTCTCTCTCTCTCTCTCTCTCTCTCTCGCGCGCGCGCTCTCTCGCTCTCTCTCGCTCTCACACACACGCGCGCGTGTGCGCGCGCATTTACTCCTCCCTAGAGCCTATTTGCAGTCAGTAGAGAAATGCATTTTGGGGCCAACTCGCAATGCCTACCCCAGAATGAATTCCACAAACTACTAAAGAGAAACGATGAGAACGTCAGGACACCATGATGCATACGATGGTCACGCAACTTTGCAACTTATCCATGCATGGCTGCAATATGCGACGTGTGCATCAATACATGATGCACCTGCAGACAAAGAAACTTCTCCAAGTCACTGATGCATCAAACCATGTGCCTCAATTCAAGGACCCACCAAGAAACCCTGCCCTTCCCCTCCAAGACCATGTTGCGCAGTCTATAGTAGGGTAAATCGAGGACCCACCAAAAAAATGGTGCCAACCAGAGGAATAGAAATTGCACGATTTCCATCAGGAGAGCGTGGTGAAAGCCCGACAGGTCGATTATGCAACACTTGTAGATCACTAGGACAAGCACAAGGGCCAAGTGTAGAATCTGCATCACAGCTCCGAGATCCCCAATCAGCGCTCAACCTCCTCAATGCGGATACTTTCTGAAGACTGAGCTACTGACGATGAGGACAAATGGCACTGGGGGATCATTGCCTTTGGAGAAGCAAAAATGTGGGAAACACACATGGAAAGACATGGCACCATTCAGCCCCCCAACCCCGCACAACATCATCACTTCGACTTGCGTCCCCAACTGTCAATGTAGTTGCCATGTCATTAGTGGAGTGTTGTTAGTGTTCCTTACTGAGATGATAGTAAGGGTTCTAGAATCAAGGGGCTAGACCCTGCTGAAGTAGATGCGAAAACAAAATGCATAGGCCTGCTCCTGCTCCCCCCCCCCTCTCTCTCTCCCTCTCCCTCTCCCTCCCCCCCTCCCTCCCTCCCTCCCTCCCTCCCTCCCTCCCTCCTCTCTCTCTCCTCTCTTCTCCTCTCTCTCTCTCTCTCTCTCTCTTTCTCTTTTTCTTTCTCTTCTCTTCTCTCTTCTCTCTCTCTCTGTGTGTGTGTGTGTGTGTGTGTGTGGGGGGGGGGGCGTCCGCACGTGTGGGTGTGTGCGTAGGTGTGCATGCAGGCACTCGCACTTGCACGCGCATACACATGTGCGCACAGACACAGAACAGACACACACACAGACACACACACACACACACACACACACACACACACACACACACACACACACACACACACACACAACACACACGCACATGCAAGCCCATCTTCTCCCATCCCACCTCCCTTCCTGCCCTCCCCCTTCCCTCTCAACCACCCGCCAAAACGCCCAACAACACAACATCCTGCCCAGCACAGCAGAGACGCTGCATGCGCACCTTTTCGGAGTTGAACGCCTTGCCCCAACCCTGGCTCTGCACGGGCACGTCCGTGTGTGCCGCGGTCACATCCTCTAAGTCAGAGAGCTGCATGGACACCTCGCTAAGCCGATCTACCTTTTCAAGTTCTGAATCATCTTCTCCTTCCCCAGCCGAGTCAAGCTCGGGCCCATCTTTCCTTCCTCCAATCAAGACGGCCTCGTCTCCGTCCTCAACGCTGCGCTTTCCGGGTTCCGGCTCTCCATCACTGTCTGCACTCCTGCCCCTCAAGTCTGCCTTTCCCTCCAAGGGCGGCGAGGAGCTTCGTGTGGTTAATGGGACCAGCCCAGACGATCTGCTCTGTGATTGGTTGGGGGCCGGAGTCATTGGTACAGTCCTCCTAAATGACAAGCATCGCATCTCCATGGCGACATCTTCCGGGAGCTCTGCAAATTCTTTGCACCATCGTGAAAACCTGCCAGTCGGAACCTGCCCGGAAGAGCCGTTTGGAGCGGGCTGGTCTGCCGCAGCAAATGTCTCCATGTTGGGCGACAGGAGGCCTGCGTTGGCAGGCGCCGGCAGGATGGATGCATGGGAGAACGCAACCCTCCCGAACCCTGCTCCTGGCACTGCGTTTGCCACTTTCAGGGGTATTTGCCAGGAAAGGTCCAAGCCAAAGATCGGGTCCTCCCCTGACACTGACGTGGTTGGGGAGAAGCCCCCCGAGGGTGGGAGGTCCCCACCATTGTTGAGGTTCAGGCTGTGGCAGGGTGTGAGGTCGGCGGCTGAGGACTCATGCTCGTGCGGCAAATGGGTGGTGCCCTGCCGTTGGAGATCCCGACCGACACAAGGGTAGAACGCTGATACCAGAGGTGCATATTCGTGCTCCTGATTTACCAACGGAATCTGCATTGCCTTCGCCACGTCTTCCACTGACTTCAAAAGGCTGCGAAAAGGCCCATGGGGACTTCAGACTCTACATATTTGTGTCAATCTGCCATTTGCCAAAGCTATAAGATGCACTACTACTTCTATCAGTAATACATCATAGTACTGTCCTGGTCATGGCTTCTTTCTTCCTCACTGGTTTTCAACCCCTCCAACTTTCTAGCAGCGGAAGCTGGGCGGCAAAGAGAGGGAGAGTCCAGAGGGGGGGGGGGGTATATGCCCCAACACATCCCAGGTCTGCAGCCTCACCTTTAGACACTTTGCAGTTCTCTCCATGCTTGCTTACTTTCTATAAATCAGTATTACCCTCTAGCAAACTGCGTTGAGTGAGTGAATCAGCACGCACACGCACGCGCACACACGCACGCACGCACACACGCACACGCACACACACACACACACACACACACACACACACACACACACACACACACACACACACACACACACAGACAAACACACACACACACACACACATCCACCCACCCTCCCTCCACCTCTCTCTCTCTCTCTCTCTCTCTCTCTCTCTCTCTCTCTCTCTCTCTCTCTCTCTCTCAGCAATACATAGCAATAAGAAGCTGGACAGCCCCTTTTGGGCCCCACAGTCTGCTGGTTTGTAACAGGGACACTGGCCCGACAACATATTGAGACAATCTTCTTGTTACAGGCCAGTATAGGAAATCTTCCCCTAAAGGGTCATGGTGATTGGTGCAAATAGGTGGATGGCATGGACAATGTTATTCCTGCTCTGGGGATGTCAAGCACAGTTCGAATCCTGCTCAGCGGGTGTCAAACACAATCTTGATCCTGCTCTACAACATGCTTCAAACCACCAAGTCCAAAACAACAAAGAACCCGCAGCCCAAGATCTTCATTTCCAAGCAAAAGATCTTCATTTCCATTCCAAGTAATGTCGCAGAGAACCTGGCGCACCTGAAACCTTGGAATGAGTCGACTGGGAGTGCATCGAAGCAATGACACTCTACTCAATAATCCAAATCACAGATCCCCACACACGGTTGATTGAGAGCTGGCTGGAATGAATGAATAAAACAACCGTATCAAAGTCACACATCCATACTTCTGCTCAAGTCGGGTTGTAAGGCACGCAAATGAGGTGATGAAGCCATAAGGATGGGGGGTGGACCTGCTACAGAGCTTAGTTCCCTGTGCGAAAGCCACAGTCAGGATGGCTTCACGGCGGTGGCCAGCGTAGCCAATGGGTGACAAAGCAGGGATCTTTGCACTAGTTGTTCGGTCTTTCGCGAGTCGGAGGTAGTCTGCCGAATCAAGTGCAGGTTGTTTTCCACAGGCGTCTAGTACATCACACCTGTGCAACACACAAAAACTGAGTTCCACTTGGTAAGCTGAGCAGACTGGGAAGCAGAAAAGGGTATGTTTCTACTGCCTTTCCCTGCCGGCCCCAACCCCCTGGCGGGCGAAAAATGAGCCCTGTGGACCTACCCTTTGGGAAAGGAAAGATGTGCAAGCGCGCACGCACGCGCGCAACAACACACACACACACACACACACACACACACACACACACACACACACACACACACACACACACACAAACACACACACACGCGCGCGCGCGCACACACACACCCCTCACAAACCTCATTAAGCGCAAACTGCATGTGCTTACAAGTGTGCACACGCATGCACTGTCTCTCTCTGTGTGTGTGTGTGTGTGTGTGTGTGTGTGTGTGTGTGTGTGTGTGTGTGTGTGTGTGTGTGTGTGTGTGTGTGTGTGTGTTTTGGGGGGGGGGGGGGCATGTTGCAACATTAAATTGCACCACCTTTTCTGTACACTGTATCCAGGTTTGGAGAAGGTTGAGTAAATGGACGAGGACTCCTTTTGCATTATGGCAATACAGTGGGACCCAAGGGAAGACCTATTCCCTACTACGTCGAATCCACAGGAATTCTTTAGACAGGTTAGAACCCTCACCCGGGAAACAGAGGTTCTGTAAGGGGAAGTCCATTGGCTTCAACTTTCATGGACCTGAAGCATCCTCGTCGCAGTGCAGTGATACGCCTGGGTGGGCCACCAATGATATTGCCCAAATCTAGCAGCACGTCCTCAGCTGCACTTACCGCCACGCTGCACCATGTCCCATTAAATAACATTAGTAGTTCGTACTACCAATTTCCCTCTGCTAAACCTCTCCACAGGCCCGTTTTGTCCAAAACGACTCTACCTGTCCCTTGCTGTTCCGTATCCACCACTTTTGCTCCCCAAAGCCAAAAATTCCTATTAACAAAAGCTTTCTTCGCCTCAGTTCTTCAGCAACTTCAGTCCTTTTGGGTCCGTCGCCCTGATCTCTGTTCCCGACACAGACCTCTCCAACACACCGGTCCTGGTCCACATGATTCCCAACCCTAGGATCGGAGTTGTTTACCAGATTAAGGCAAAATGCCAAGCGGATAGATTGAAAACAGAGAGGGATCCTGTCTGGGAACCGGTCTTGACGCCGCTCTACCGCCGCCCCGGCTAAGTGTACGAAACATTGTCGAGGCCATTCGAAGCAAACAGTCAAGAAGGAACTGTGAATGCATTCATAAATGATCGTATGCCAATGCTGCCTTTCCTGGCTGCGAGGGGTTTGCCCCCAAGCAACACTTGTACTGCGGATGCACCCATTTCCCGCACAACTGAAGAAAAACTCCGTGTAAGAATTCTCAAAGGCATACGAAATTGGTGAATATTAAGCCTGCATATTCAAAGGGGTAGTATAAGCCAAAAATTCCGAAGACACAACCCGCACCTAACATGGGCGACATCCGCGCCGAAGTAATTACAAAGCTGCGCTTGGACAACGTTAGCTGGTTGCTCCTCTTCAGCAATTCCTCTAGCTAAGATGGTTCCAATCTCCGCAGCATCCAATGTCGGGCTTATACAGACCATGCTTAGCACTGCCAGTCACCACCTCCGCGCCGCCTCGAAAACTTAGTCCCGACACACAACTTTCCTTGCCCAAGCTTCCCACATGTTCAATCAAAACAGTAGCCGGCGGCCACCCCTGACCTTCAAGCAGCTGAGCAAGAAATGTAGAAACGGGAGTCGCGGTCCAGGACCCCATTGCTGGGGAGGCTCCCGTACGGTCCCACTTCCCTGCAGCCTCCCGCACGAGAAAAGTTGACGTGATCTGGACCGGAAAAGTGCACGGCCGGGTACAGCAGAAGATAGTTCCATAGAGGACCCATATGGGAAATCAACGGTATCTGCTGAGTCCAACTGCCGGACTTCACCTGAAATGTCATAATGCTAGTGGATACACAGAGAAAGACATGATATCGCATGCTAAACTACAGAAAGAGTGTATAATTTAAACTTATGTGAAATGGAGGTATTCGTAGTTTCTAAACACAAGAAAAGTGTATAATCCACTTTTTTCTCTAACCAAGGCCCCCGGGCATGGGGGGCCTGAGACTGATATCGTTCAGTTCTCCTTTGAACAAGAGGGGAAAAGACGAAGCCTCAACCGCGCCGTTCTTGAGGGAATGTTGTTTGTGTGGGAGAATTCAGGGATTGCAATAACGAACCAGTGTCGGTCACGACTTCGCAGAGCCTGATGGGTAATGAAACCAACTATTTGGGCAAATGGTGGTGTTACTGTAGGAAAATTGAAGTTTATTGTGTCTAAATTCCCCGAGGCATGTAGGCGTATCACAGTGCAATGGCACCGACACTCCTGCATAAGCGGCAGGCCCTGGCCGGAGCAAAGCTTCTCAAGAGGAGGTGGGTTTAACGCGAAGAGACCCAACTGCAATCCTGTGCGTGCTTTAAAATCCTCTGAGTAGCTGCTATTGAGAAAATTTTGGATGCCTAGACACATGTTGCGAGGTTAGGCGTCCAACCTCATCTGCCCTGCTTGGGTCCTTCCCTTAAGCCCCACTTGGCTACTGCTAGGTGGAGGCATTCATTCCTTCCTTCCTTCCTTCCTTCCGTCCTTCCTTTTCTGTACAGGGGCAAGACGTGTGTATCCGTCAAGGAAGCGTTTACTTTATCACGAATTTACATTCGGGATGAGGTTGAAGAGCCTGTATCCGTATTTGTTAAGGAAGGATTGTGGACGTTGTTCGGCAATAGCCACCGAAACAATATGCATGTGCTTTTGGAGACATGCTTACACATGAGCAAGTGCTTGCTAAGCAAGGAACGTATGCTCATTTTCTCACGCTCATGACCAACTTTGCCAAGCATGACTAAGAAAATCTCTGGTTGATCCATCCGGATCTGGTTGGCACCCTGTAGAAGCTGTTGCTCCAATGTTTGAGCATTTCATCGGTCATCGTGAACAATGGAAAGCTGGTTGAAGTGCACGGCGGGTTCAACTAGAGTAAGGAACAGACAGTGATAGTTTTTGCTTATTACCAGCGTTAAGAATAATGCACTGATGTGTTGCCCGCACTAAAGTTTTTCCACTCTGGTTTTGAACAGGCAAGCTTGAAATTCCTCGATTACTCGCTGACGGGTAGTGTTGTTGCTGAACATCTGTTTGATCGGTTGATGGCTAACAAAGCAAGTTTCTCTTCTGAAACCTGTTTGGCTGAATCCAGCCACATCCATGGTACCATCCTGGTCCCACCTGGTACTAAGGAGTATTCGACAAGATTCGTTCGTCAATTAAATTTTGGTGTGCGGTTAGGATAAGCTTCACTCTTAATACTAAATAAATCTGCAAGCCCCCTCGCTAAGAGAGTCCACATCCGGTAGAGATAGATTGATTTTACAATAAGCTTCACTCTTAATACTAAACATATGACGTAGGTATTCATTTAGCTAACTATAGTCGGATGTTGGACCAGGTCCTCAGTGGCATGCCGAATGTCATATTCATTTCAAATTAAGAGTGAAGCCTATTCTAACCGCATACCATAAATCCATCATGCAGGGACGCGGAATCCAGGGGCCAAATATTCAAGGTGATGATGAGAGAGGGAGAGAGAGAGAGAGAGAGAGAGAGAGAGAGAGAGAGAGAGAGAGAGAGAGAGAGAGAGAGAGAGAGAGAGAGAGAGAGAGAGAGAGAGAGAGAGAGAGAGAGAGAGAGAGAGAGAGAGAGAGAGAGAGAGAGAGAGAGAGACCATGGAATAGCGCAGAAACTGTGTGGTAACGCGAACACAGAGGTGTATGACCCCACTATTTGGCAGCATGTGTTGAGATATTGTGATTTGAGGATAGAAAAAACACAAAAATATTCATTTGTCATGTCAAAGCGGGTACAAATTCCAGCGCTGTCCGTGACAATACTAGATTGAAAACCATTTGAACCAAGCTCATGAGCTGAACAATGGAAGGCGAATTCGTCCAGGTCCTCGGCCTCTGTGAGACAAAGTGCAGAGTGTACATTTCGAATGCAGTCTTTTGCAAGGGCGAGCTCGCACACTCCGAGGGAAGCACGGTTACGCAACGCCGCGTACGAACCGGCGGCTTCGTTGTTGCAAGCCCACGGTGATCTCGGTGCAACTGTTTCAGTTAACGGCCTCTGCACACGTTGAGCGCACTCCAGTTTCGCAAAATGCGACCTTACCTGGCAACTCTGGCCCTCTCTTCTTGTCTCCATTGCAAAGGGTCCTGCCGCGTCCATCGCCCACTATGTGGACAACAGCCTTTCGTCGTCTAAACCCCTGCTGCGAAGGGTCATGCGGACTCGACACTTCTACACTTAATTTGAAGACCCCTCCGCGGGGTTGACGAGATACCCAGTGTACTACATGCGGAGAGTGAAGGTATACAGACTGAAGGTACCCACACACGTAATCCCTGTACCGTATATATATTCTCCGTGAACTACATATTGGCATGTAGGATGGCTGGCAGGGGTCCTTAGGTCCTACAGTAGGATACCTCGCTCACGGTGAGGTTAGCTCAACTTAATAAAGAGTGAATAACTTTATAACAGTGGGAAAGTAGCATATTTGAAAGTACGGAAGCCGTGAAGGGAGGTGGCAGATCTATTCCTGCTGGTACACTGTGGTACACTGCTGGTACACATGGAATGAGTGGGAAAAGAAAGGAATGGAAATTACATCTCATGTGACAATTGAGTAGAACTGCAATTTGAAATTGCAGAACATGCAAAGAGGAGAAAGTTGGGGACTGGGAAAGTTGAATATGGCAAAATCAGAACGTCGGCATTTGTCAAATGTGGCTAAGTACAAAGCGGGGAAGTGCCAAACTTTAAAGTGCCTTAAGTACCCTTTGCTATACAGGCGTCCCACTCTAATTTACAGACCCCTGTACTTGGTTGTAATGTATGCTGTTTCTGACATTCTACCCTTACTTTGTTGTTGGAGTTAATTCTGGACGACCTCCGAAGGATATTCCAGAGAGCCCCCTTAAGTCCTCCTTCCTTAGCCCTTTTGTCAAGCAGGACAGACTCTCAAACTTCTGTTCCACAAGGGGGATATCCCTTTGTACTGGCCAATTCAAAAGTGATTGTCGAGGCTCACAAACGTCCCATCCCACCTCCAGGAGGGGCCCCACACCTGCTGGCCATGCCCTTGCATGTCCAGGACTTACAAAGCAGTACCGGTGGGGCGACAGTGTCTGAACCGTACCCCAGCACTTAGACGCTGCTGGGGCATTGCTCGGCAACCGTCGCTCCCTGAATACCTGGTATGAGAGTCCTCCCAGAGGTTATGACGGAGTACGTACTCGTGTTCTGATTGTGACCCAAGTCACTCACACCTGGAATATCGACTGTAACCCTTACGTAATGTAGCGTCTCCCCGGAACCCCCTGTGCATGATCATGTACTGAGTCATGTTTCTTAAGCACATGGTGTGCTCGCCTCCCCTGTGCGACTGCCTTTCCAATCAGAGCACGTGTTATTCAACGGTGTGCGTACCCTCTGTCGAAGGGGCTGGGGAGATATCGATGCATATCCCTTGACCTGCCACACTCCATCCGAGCTGGTTCGAACTCTGAAAACTCTGCTCACCAAGCTGGCTTGCCCGCACGTGCCCGTGGTCACAATGCTCCACGCGCCGTCTCGCTCCCATCTTTTCTTCTTCCTTTTGTTCCCCCTTCAGCAATGTCTGCAAACAAACTACTTGCAACAGAGGTAGGAGTTCTAATTGATCACGTACTGCTTCAGTTGCATATATGTGTATGTACTGCCGTACATATGCAAACATGCCAACTACTCAACAAGGCCCATCAAGCGACGTGAAAGCGTCCGAACGTTGAAATCATTCCTTCGTTTGCACTAGTACGAGCATGCTGCCAAATGGGTTGCAAGGGGTTGCAGCGGACTTTAACTCCTGCTCGGCTCGTTCTGATGGGCTCTCGGGGTGGGCTCGTCCCACCCCCCCCCCCCTTTTGCCTGGCTACTTTCAATGAGTGGGGTTTGCAGGCATAGGTGTGGCGCTGTGACCTCCGATCATCCTCCCAAATTTCAAAGTCCAAGAGGACTCTCACGTTAATATACATAAGGGAGTTTCACAATTTGCTCCAAGGAACCCGTCTGGAAACATCTACAATAATCAGAACGTAGTGCCTTATCTCCTTTTCGAACACTTCATTCGAAAAATGAAGTCATCCAGGGACCAGATCGGCTGGTTTAATCAAAGAGGTGGATTTATTTACGCACACACATGTACACCAGCCGGCCCATGACCTATCTCCATTCTCATTAACAGCTTCCTCGCATGGCACTAAATAATGTCCTGTACAGGCCACTTCCTCATGTGCATGTACAAGGCAGTTCTGGAGGCAATGCTGCTCTGAAGGCAATCAAACAGCATCTTGGAAAGAAGAACTGCAGGAAGATCTCTGGGAAAATCCCGCCCTTTGTACGGAAGCTGTACATCAGCACCGATTCACATTCTGTGCTGTGAAATGCTGACGCTGCCGGAAGCGTCACACTACGCCACACTTTCATACTGTGAAAACGCTGACGCTGTCAGAAGCGTCACACGGCCTAATAAAGCAAGGAAAGTGACAGGGAGACGTTTGGGCCACCCACCACCACGTGATCGTCAGCAATACATGCAGCTTATTCCCTCCAACACGCCCCTACTCGCACAACACAGGGGCCACCCATGCCGTGGCCGGTGGCATCAGCATGCTGCAGATCGCCTTTGCGCCGTATTTTCACGCCGAATGCACATGCACGTATGTGCACCGTTGA
>KV908385.1:385000-397500 GCA_002005505.1 Botryococcus braunii
ATTTCTGCCAGGTGGGGCGACCCCCTATGCCGTCTTTAAAAGAATCAGCTTACAGATTTCGGCTGGGGACAATCCCGCGCAGGGGAGAGCAGGAAGGTTCCGGGGACGCAGCACAGGGCAGGAATGCCCGAGGACGCAGCAGCGAGCCGTTGTGGATTTGCCCTGCGGGAGATGCAGCTGCCAACGCATCAATCCATCGGGGGGGAAAGCGGCGTGAAGAGTGAACTCTATCAGTCATAGCCCCCCTGTGCCACAATGTCCAAATCGGCGTGCCCACAGTATAAGGTCAAACCCAATGTTAGATATATAAGTGCTGTTTTGCAGGCGTGTCTACAACCGCCTGCGGCCTTCCAAGTCTTTTCGTTTGAAGCGTTACGGAGTATGCATGCTGATGCGCTGGCCTTGTTGAAGAGGCTCCAGGGGCTTTTGAACCAGGCCGTCATTGCACAAGAGCATGTGGAGGGAATTTTGTCATGCGTCAGTCAGTTTCATTGTTGTTGCTGCTGTGGGTCGCCAGCCGCGGCCGCTCACCGGGTGTGACTTGCAGCTTGAAACATTTGGGTTTTGAATCCTTGAAACATCGGGCTGGTCCTTTGAATCCCACTCTTGAAAAGAAACAAAATATGTGCAGCTGTCCAGCCCACACGGCATGATGAGATGCTCACCAAACAAATAGGGTTAGCATAAACACGACTCCAGGGCGCCTAAATGGTTTGGGCGGCAAGAAACCTAAGGGAAGGGGTTATCGTACTTGCCCAAGCCGCTGCTCAGGAAGCACAGGGTCCTAGTGTATTAACATGGTTCAGACGGCAAGAAAAGTGAGGGAAAGAAAGGGGTCACTCTACTAACCCAAGCCGCTGCTCAGGAAGCACAGAATCCTAGTGGTACTACCGGGCTTCCACAAAAGTGGAGAGGGTCCTCCAGGGGGGTGGACCACCGTCCGCTGTGTCGTCCCGGTGGGGCATCCCGGGGGGAGCACCTCAGTTCCCCGGGGGGGTCTGGGAACGCCCCTCCTTACCCTTTAAGGGCAAAAAGTGAAATATATCAGTCTCGGGCCCCCCGTGCCCGAACAGTTGGCGTCCATGGTCTGGGGGTTGTCCTGGGTAGTAGTGGTGCAGGTGGGTATATGCGAATCCAACACCTGAACTTCATTTCAATGCATCACCTCGGACGATTTGGTCACAGCCGACATGATCAGGGCAGGCCCATAACATATGAATTCCTCGCTCCAGAGCTAGCGGAATTTCATAGCACATCTGTGGCCCTTGCAGGATTCAAGATGGAGCGACGCGCTGCACTAGTACAATCACACCCAAGGCCAAGTTTAGGGCTCTCACCCCCATCTTCCTTTTCCTACGGCCGAGGGCCTACGGGACCCAAGGCCAGGGCCAGACTGGGGCATGCTGATACACGTGTTCCTGGGATTGACCGTGGATTAAATCGTTGATCGTGAATCGTCATTCGTGGTTTGCATGTCCTACGATGTCGTCTTCGACAGCTTTAATTTCCTTAGGACACGGCACCTTCAGAGTCCCTGCAACAATGCACACTGCGCAAAGTACAAGTCCCCACCACGCCTCCAGCTACGAGTTCGTCCTACTCGCCAACTGCTTGTTCTGGCTAGTGGATGGCTGGAGGGCTCCCGCTGCCTTCCTCAAAACAGCTGCTCAGTCATCATGAAGACCATAAACACCCCGGACCCCTGGGGGTTACCTCCTTATGGAGCTCGCTGATACTTTGTCATCCCCCCTCCCCCCCCCCCCCCCCCCAACACCCTTTCTAGTTTGTTGGGCATGTGCAGCAGTCTTCCAGACCTCCACTTTGCGTGACCCCGTTTGATGAAACTGCGGGCTCAGTTGGCAACCGTGTGTCACGCAGCCTGGCCGCCAGAAAGGGCAGTACGAATGGTTTTGACGGTTCGGATGCCGTCCTTGTCCACCACCTTGATGACATAGCTGGGAGGTGCCACTACCAGCCTCTTTCGCACCTGAACCAAAATTCACACCCTCCCTCTTATACTAGGCCTTGCCGTAAAAGACTCAAGTTATCCCTCTTGTCCCTTGAGTCTGGTTTTTTACCGTTAGAGTACAAGATTCCTCCCAGGTTCACTCCCAATTCCTTCCCCTCCCTTGCCATGCATGGCAAAACGTGCGGTGAGGCCGGACAGGAGGAAGGGCACACCCCGGTTCAGATATTCCCAAAATAACCCCCAGAGGGAGGGAGGGATAACATGTGCATTTACTTTAATTCGAACATGCTCCACATTGGTTGATTATCCGACCAGCATGCTTGATAGCCATCTATCGACCCCTACCTGGCCCAAACAAATCGACAAGCAAAAGCCAACATGGAAAACCTCTCAGACCAGGGTCATACACCACATGGCTGTCAAACTTCTCTTTGGCAACACCAGAACACATGCAATCTGCCTTTTGCAGTCATCTGATCTTTTGCTCCTACCCCCCCCCCCCCCCGGGGGGGGTCGCTCAATCTCCCCCACCTCCGCCTTCCCCTCCCTCCCCCCCCCCCCCTGGGCGCGTGCGCATGCATGCATGCCTGCCTGCCTGCGAGAGAAAGGGGGGGGGGAGAGGGGAGGGGGGAACAGAGAGGAAGTTGTTTTCGGGGGGTGGGGGGGGGGAGGGAGGGAGGGAGACAGGGAGAGGGAGGGGGAGGGGGAGAGGTGGGGGGGGGGAGAGGGAGAGAGGGAGAGGGAGAGGGAGGGGGGGGGGAGAGAGAGAGAGAGAGAGAGAGAGAGAGAGAGAGAGAGAGAGAGAGAGAGAGAGAGAGAGAGAGAGAGAGAGAGAGAGAGAGAGAGAGAGGGTGGGGGGAGAGGGAGAGGGAGGGGGGGGGAGGGGGGGGAGAGGGAGAGAGAGAGAGAGAGAGGGAGAGGAGAGAGAGAGAGAGAGAGAGAGAGAGAGAGAGAGAGAGAGAGAGAGAGAGAGAGAGAGAGAGAGAGAGAGAGAGAGAGAGAGAGGGGGGGGGAGAGGGAGAGAGGGAGGGAGGGAGGCAGAGCCCTTGGCCCTCACCCACCCCTTTCTGACACCCCCCCCAAACCCCTTTCTGACACCCCCACCCCCCAAATTCTTCTTTCCCCCTCCCTTCCCCCTCCTTCATCAGACTCTAGTGTCCCCCTCCCTTCTTTCATCCCAGGTTATTCCCACACAAACCAACAGCAATATGCAAGCCCCCCCCCGCCCCCCCCCCCCCCCCCCACCCCCGGGGGGCGTCAGACAGCTACCAGTGGCTAGACAGCGTCACACACAAAACTGGGGAGAGGGGAGAGAAGGGTCTACTGGAGAACACAGCTGCCTGTGAGACAGACCACCCACCTCTTCAATGCCTTTCTCCATCAGGTCCAGGGCCTCCGCCTCTGTGAGATCCTTGTGCCATAGGCGATCCATCAGTGACAGCACAAAGTACGAACCTGCAATGACATCCAAACCTCACCACAACACCCATAATTTCGCAGAGACCTTCACTACTTTGAAATCAATACTTTGATATCCCATGAGAAGGCTCAAGACTTGTAAGGTACAACCAAGGTAGGAAACACCTGGGATGTGAAGCAACCAGTAATCAGAAATCCCAGAAAGCAAATTACGTTTGACGGAGGCCAGGTAAAAGCACCGAATGTCACATACAAGTGATGTTCTAAACAGTGACAGGCCATAAATTGCTATGACAAGCAAGTTTCTCAAGGACGTGCAAAATACCACCATGATATTTCAGCACTCCCCTCAAGAGCATGCACATGCGCATACCTAATATGGACAAATTGTAAATGTCATGCCCACATGGCTAAGGAATTCTACTGGCACTTGTATTTTATATAAAGACTCCCAAAGGGCTTCCCGAAATCTCCCATGAGGGAGGCATGCGGGGCTGCATTTCGGGTGGAAAAATACTGACATAATTATTGGGCGGGCCTCCAACCGGTGTATTGAGTACATGTTAACATTGGGCCAAAATAACTGGTGAACAATAATACGACAGGTGCGCTACATGTGAATCTGAAATCATATCGTATCTACCACGCTGTGCGATATAATGCAAGCATTGCTGAAGTTTGAGGCACAATAAATTAGAAAAATAATATGGGGTATGCTCCCATGAGTGCGGGATTGTACCGTAGCCTGTCCCACCAACATTGACGGAGGCGCAAGTTGCAAGATAATCCATCCAGTACAAAGATGGCCCTGTCTTCTTGTCCCAGCCTGCTATGAGAAGGTTGGTGTTGTAGGGCCTCTGCAGGGAGCATGCCAACATCAGCTTCAAGATTCAGACACCTTGGGCAAAACAAAGTGAGTTCCAAAAAATCACTGGTATTCTTACATAAGTGAAAGTCCAGGAAATCCTTCGAGCTCTTTCCTTATTCAAGTGCATTTTGCTCTGCTAATCCAGTTCTAGGGCTACGTGTATTTGAGGTGACCAGACACGGCACAGCATTCGCAGAGTTCGCTGTTTCCGTGTGTCCACACCCTTCGCATTTCAGGATTTAAGTTCCAATGCGTGCCCGTGTGCATGCTCTACAGGATGTTGAGAAATGCCAACACCATACAAGCATACTTCTATGTGCAAAACTTTCGCCAGACATGCCACAGGCCAGATGCAGGCTTCGCAGTGACATCGTGATATCAGGGTATACTATGTATTACCAAGCAAGCCTGAACTTCCAATGCATTCAAATAAATTTTTACACAAGCAGGTGTGATCATCAACAAATAACCCATAGTTAAACAAGTTTCGCATTCCCCACTAGAGTTAGCCTGTAGCAATATGGCAGCAGAGAAAGTGGAAAGAAGATGCCACATGCGAAATGTTGCAAGGAAGGCAGAGTGTAACAGATTTGGCTCGGTAGCTTCAGCCAAAATACCACACCATCTCCACATTGGAGGAGCCCGATCTCAAAGCAACCAGATCTTTGGGAGGAACCACGTGACGGTCTTGCTTAGATGCTCATCAACATGAACCATACAGGTTTGAGCTCAACTAATGGAGAGAATCAGCAATATGTCTCTCTTCTTCTTTTTTGGTGCCATTATGGGGGTGGTGCTGGTAGTGTAGTATGGCCAGACCCCAGAGATGCCACACCACCTGTGCAAGATGGTACTTGTGCCGGTGGGATAGAGGAAAGCAATACCTTCCGAAGTGCTTTCGCGAGCTCAGCCCTTGTAAAATTAGCAGCTGCCTTTGTGCTAATGTCAATCTCATTTCGAAGAGTGTACAGTCGCAAATTGGCGATTATGTACTCTGAGAACTGGACACGGTCCCCCGGTTCACCTACAATTCAAATCCAACAAAAAACGGGATTTTAGTGAGATGGCAAGCACCTTGTTAAGATGGAAGCACAGACAACAAGCTTAGAGCAATCTAGTGCCTGATTCCGTGGAGGTGTTGCAGTCCTGAAGGGGACCACCATGTCACCGGCATTGGATCCTCCAAAGTAATAGCAGTGTTACTCGAATCTTATCTGCCCTACCATCCCATGCAATGGGCTTTTAATCCACAAAAGTCACAATACCTGCCAAACCCATGATTTTATGGGAGTCGATGGCCACAAGCTTGTCCTCATCGTGCTTAATGTTGATAATCTGTTGCACTGCGGCTGTATCACTGACTACCATGACAAAGTCCTTTCCTCGGATGCCGAAAAGATAATCCATCTTGCAGAGTGCTGGATCACCACTTGTGTACCAATGTCCTTGCCTGACCCCTCAACTACCTGTAGGTCACGCAGAGATCAACAAGACGATCAACAGGTCCTTGAGTCCAACTTTGGTAATCCTAATGCGAAGGCCTGCTGACCTCCCGTTGACAAGATCACGTAGCGAGTTACACTTTGCCTGCTCACTTTACAATCGACAACGAATACGCATTCCCCGTTTCAAACCTCAGACACCATATCCAGGCTTCTTAAGTTCAGTGCTAGAAGGTGTGTGGTAATGCAGCCCTTTGGAAATGCGAGTCACATTGCTGGTAATGGCCGAAACTGGTCCGTAAGCCGGAAGAGTTTAAATGCAAAATTCCGTAATCGGGATGATCCCGCAGTGGTAATCGGGGATCGCGGATCCCATATCGGGGATTGCGAATCGCAGTTTGCGATTGGTGAACTTTACTGGCTAACACGTGCCGGCACATGCGGAGCCCTGTCGATACCGCTAAAGCAACCTTTCACGTCATGATCTGATCCATGGATGATTGCATAGCCGTAACGCAGTAAGTATTTGTCCTCACGGTGATTTCTGTGACGTGGAAGAAAAGGTTTTGCTGCAGATATCCTGTGATTTTGCCGGCTTTAGGCCAGTGGAAACCTTCCGAAAACATACTTGGCCGAGGACGTCCACGGCGAACTGAGGATGATGACAGCGTGCTCCACCAGTTATCAGCTAAATGCCCTTCATTCCCTGAGAGATCGCAGAGGGAAGCCTAATGTCCAATTCGGCCTCGGCAGCTCTTCGGGACCGTTCAGGTCAGGCGGCTGAACTTTAAACCTCTATTTCTCTGCGTAGTATGTTAAGGTTTTCCCTTGACGTTTCAAAGTTGACTAGCTTCTTTCGGCTCTGAATTTTTGCGCGGTTCGTGTTTCTTTTCGTTCCTGTTAACAGCGAATATTAGGTTTGCGATGAGCATGCTGTTGACGGTGTGCACGATCGTTATTTGCACATTCGAGAGATACCAAGTCTTTTTAATTTTCTCATTCCGAACGACGAGAAGGATGTGGTGTATGCTGTCCATTGCTGCTAGTCTTTTAAAGAGTCTGTGAACCCCACACCTTCAAGATGCTCGGCCATGACTTGAGGAGGGACGTCTATGGTACATCACACTGTCATTCAAGACTTCATTTAATCTGGCTTAAGCCCTGGAAACGCGATTCAAGGCTTCTATTTGGGGGTGTACAACAGACAGAAAGCGGGACCTTTGACTTTGTTCCTATGCGCGCACATTGCTTCTTTTCAGTAGCTCTCAGCTGCAATTCTCAGCCTTTTTTGTAGAATATACTTGCCGAAATCCCTCCAGTGGAACTTATCTGCCAGTATCCCTCCAGGATGTTTGCATCTCTCACCCTCAAGGTCGGGGACCCAGGTGTCTGTGCAGCAGAAAGGGCGTGCCTCTCCGCGGCCTGTCAGTGGCTCCTGTACAAGCTGCCACCGTGAGCGAGGCGCCCAAGCAGGCGCGGAGTCCTGACGTGCCTAGCTTGTTGGAAGTGTACCGCCATAACCGCAATGAATTCCTGGAGGTGAGCTCCTGCTGCCACAGGGGGGGCTACCAAAAAATGCGGGGCGTTGTTGTTGGCCCGAGGAAACATTAGAGGGTGGTCTCAGGGGTTTCCCTTCGCTTGCTCAGACATCTGAGTTCAATGCTGATGCTGAATGCTGATCAAAACTTCCCTCTTTTTTCCAACGGAGTACAAACCTTCCCCCCTTTTTACCAACGGAGTCCAAAACTTCCCCTTTCTTCCAACGGAGTCCAAAATTTCCCCCCTTATTTTCAGTGGAGTCCAAAACGTTTCCCCTTATTTCCAACAGAGTCCAAAACTTCTTCACCTTTTTTTAAACGGAGTCCAAACCTCTCCCCCCCTTCTTTCCAACACAGTCCGAAACTCCCCCCTTGATTCCAACGGAGTCCCAAGCGTTTTCCTGAAGCGTGCGGCGGGCGGGTCTCCAGGCACAAGCGCTGCAGGCCATCAAGGACGCAGTGGAGGCCTTCAAGACGCCGGCCTTCCCCTGCGCGCTCATAGCCGGAGACGTCGTCATTCTGGAGCTGTTGGACCGAGCGGGCTACCTGCGGTCCGGCCGCGTCCCTGTCATTTTCATCGACACCTTCCACTTGTTTCCTGAGACGCACGACTTCTTGCACCGCCTGGAGGTATGCCCGGGCTGCGGGCCCGGGAGGCTTTGGAGCGTCAGCGGTGGGCAGGGTGCGAGTTTGATGGTCGGTGGGCATGGAGTGAGTTGGAATGGGCACAGAGTGTGTGTCTGGTATGGACGGAGTGTTTTCGGTATGCACGGTGTGTCGATTGTGTGCGCGGACTGTTTCCGGTATGCACTGGGTGGTGTGTGTGTGTGTGTGTGTGTGTGTGTGTGTGTGTGTGTGTGTGTGTGTGTGTGTGTGTGTGTGTGTGTTGGGGGGCGGGTGTGGGTGTGCGTCTGTGTGTGTTTGGTTTGGGGGGGGGGGGGGGATGAGCGGAGTGTGATTGGTAGGCACGTAGTGTGTTTGGTATGCAGTAGTTTTGATAAGCACAGAGCGTGTTTGGTATGGGCGGAGTGTGTTTGCACTCCTTTTTCCTTGTGCCTCCTTTCCCTGCAACGCTCGTCATTGTGTCGGTGTGCCTGCTCGCTCTCCCATGCATAGTTGTTAACCGCACACTCACATGTGCACCCCCAATCTCTCTCTCTCTCTCTCTCTCTCTCTCTCTCTCTCTCTCTCTCTCTCTCTCTCTCTCTCTCTCTCTCTCTCTCTCTCCTCCCTCCTCTCCCTCCCTCCCTCCCTCCCTCCCTCCCTCCCTCCCTCCCTCCCTCCCTCCCTCCCCCTCCCTCCCTCCCTCCCCCCCCCCCTCCCTCCCTCCCTCCCTCCCTCCCTCCCTCCCTCCCTCCCTCCCTCCCTCCCTCCCTCCCTCCCTCCCTCCCTCCCTCCCTCCCTCCCCCCCCCTCCCTCCCTCCCTCCCTCCCTCTCCTCTCTCTCTCTCTCTCTCTCTCTCTCTCTCTCTCTCTCTCTCTCTCTCTCTCTCTCTCTCTCTGTCTGTCTCTCTCTCTCGCTCTCTCCCTGTGTGTGTGTGTGCGTGTGTGTGTGTGCGCGCGCGGGCATGTGTCCCTAACTCCCGCCCGCTCTCCCTCCCTCGCTTCCTCCAAATCTTTCATAGGATGGTCCAAATGGGGTGCTCAAATTTGGCTCTGTCGTGATATCTTTTGTCGCAAGCCCAAGGCGTTCAGAATCTGACGTTAATTCCAACTTTGGATCTGCAGGAGAAGTACGGCTTCAAGGCCAAGGTGTTCAAACCAGCAGGCTTCGAGGACAAGGAGGCGTACAAGGCGGTACACGGTGTGGACTTGCCTATTCGGGACATTGAAGAGTACGATCGTATATGCAAGGTGAGTGTGTGACAAGTACCTCCCGATTTCTTCATATTACAACACGTCCGCCTGGGGGGGGGGACTCGCGATGGGAAAAAATGTGAAACAGACGAGGAAAAATAAGGCGAAATCAGTTCATGGGAGCTTAATGGCTTGGCACTCATGTTTGCATGTATAGAGCCGGGGCATTGATCCCTTTGAGTCAGCAGGCGCCTGTGTGTGCATGTCTGTGCTTGTCTGCGTCTGGAAATATGGTGCGGGAATGGGTTAATAGCCTTTTCCATCACATATATTCTTGTGGAATGGGGTGGGGCAGGGGAATGGGGTTGGACAGGGTATGCTGCATGTAATATGGCTGTTACATACAGAAAGTGGGCGGGAATGGGTGCTTAATCATTTTTCACTCTTTTGATGAATGCGATGAGGAACTTCATGTCAATCCATTTTTTTTCGTGGGGCTCACATGTGTATTCCATGGACCAACACATCTGATGTGGGTGGTGCGTGCAAGTGCAGTTGGCCTCGGCTGAGTATTTCTTTTGGCCCATGTGCAAACTTTTTTCTTGACCTTCCCTCTTGGGGAAGGGTTGGGGTGCGATTGATGGGGTGAACATGTGCTCGTCTCCCTTGGCGGCGTGTGCATCAGTCCCCCTGCTCATGTCCAACGAGATGGAGGCTGTGCAGTGTAGTGGCTGTGCAGAATAGAGGCTGTGTAGTATAGAGGCTGTGCAGTGTAGAAGCTGTGCAGTATAGAGGCTGTGGAGTATAGAGGCTGTGCAGAATAGAGGCTGTGTAGTATAGAAGCTGTGCAGAATAGAGGCTGTGCAGAATAGAGGCTGTGCAGAATAGAGGCTGTGTAGGATAGAGGCTGTGCAGTATAGAAGCTGTGCAGTATAGAAGCTGTGCAGTATAGAGGCTGTGCAGTATGGAGGCTGTGCAATATAGAGGCTGTGCAGAGGCTCAACACAACCCATGTAGAACTAAGCAATGAAGAACCGTAAGAACAATCGTACAAGCAAATTGATGGATGGATGGACGATCTGAACGAGACAGAGAACTGGTCTGATTGATCGTCCTGCACAGGCGTTCGTTAATTCAGACACATGCACAAGCGCGCGCGCGCACACACACACGCACACGCACACGCACACGCACACACCCGCCCCACCCGGCAGAAGCGAGGCTTGGACATTGTGAAACACTCGCTTGGCAAGGCGAGAGGAGCGGTTTCAAATGATCCTCACAGCACAAAGGCGGGCCGGCCCCCTGGCTGACTTGCTGAGAGGGACGTGGGGGGGCAGGTGGAACCGTTCCAGAGGTCTCTAAAGGAGTTGAATGTGGACGCCATGATCAACGGCCGTCGCCGCGATCATGGCGCAGAACGAGCCCATCTTGAGGTGTGCTTCTGCTGCAGTTTGCTTTCCGATGGGGCGTTGCTGAGACGGCCGTTCAGACAGACGGAACGAACACACATGTCGTTGGTTGGTTTTGGTGCTGGGGAACATGTGGCCTGAGGGTAATGCAGTTGTTTGAAAGGTTGAAGGACACGTCGACTGAATGTACCGCACTTGTATGGGGGGATCCAAGAACATGTGGCCTGAGGTTCCCGCAGTTGTGTGGGAGGGCCTCTAAAAGGGCCTCTCGAAGAACATTTGGCCTGCGGGTACCGCACGGACAGGCGGCCTGAGGTACCGCAGTTGTGTGGGGACATGACTTACAACTCCAAATCCAGGCATTTGAATGACAGGCGGCTTGAGGGTGCCGCACTTGTATGGGGAACTTGACGGCATGCGGCCCGAGGGTACCGCAGCTGTGTGGGGTACTTGAAGGACATATGGCTTGTGGCGACTGCAGTTGTGTGAGGGACTTGGATAGCCGGCCCGTGGGTACTCCAGCAGTCTGAGTGATCTCACAGAAGTAATCCAAAGACAGGACTGTGCGACCTTCCCAGTGGGAAGTAATGCGATGGCACTTGGGGAGATGAAGAGGAATGTGGGTTTGGGGTGTTGCAGTTGTTTGAGGAAGGCACCCCCGTCAAAGTGAACCCTATAGCCTGGTGGGAGTTCAAGGACTGCCTCGACTTCCTGGAGCGGAACGGGCTTGAACGTCACCCCCTCCACGACCAGGTGGCCTCCCCCACCCTTGTAGACACATAGGTAGTCGTAACTTATCATAGAGCTTATGGAGGCCATAGAGCTTGAACGTCACCCCCTCCACGACCAGGTGGCCTCCCCCACCCTAGTAGACACATAGGTATTCATAACTTATCATAGAGCGTATAGAGCCCATAGAGCTTGAACGTCACACCCTCCACGACCAGGTGGCCTCCCCCACCCTTGTAGACACATAGGTAGTCCTAACTTATCATAGAGCTTATGGAGGCCATAGAGCTTGAACGTCACCCCCTCCACGACCAGGTGGCCTCCCTCGCCCTTGTAGACACATAGGTATTCATAACTTATCATAGAGCGTATAGAGCCCATAGAGCTTGAACGTCACCCCCTCCACGACCAGGTGGCCTCCCCCACCCTTGTAGACACATAGGTAGTCGTAACTTATCATAGAGCTTATGGAGGCCATAGAGCTTGAACGTCACCCCCTCCACGACCAGGTGGCCTCCCCCACCCTTGTAGACACATAGGTATTCATAACTTATCATAGAGCGTAAAGAGCCCATAGAGCTTGAACGTCACCCCCTCCACGACCAGGTGGCCTCCCCCACCCTTGTAGACACATAGGTAGTCGTAACTTATCATAGAGCTTATGGAGGCCATAGAGCTTGAACGTCACCCCCTCCACGACCAGGTGGCCTCCCCCACCCTTGTAGACACATAGGTATTCATAACTTATCATAGAGCGTATAGAGCCCATAGAGCTTGAACGTCACCCCCTCCACGACCAGGTGGCCTCCCCCACCCTTGTAGACACATAGGTAGTCGTAACTTATCATAGAGCTTATAGAGGCCGTAGAGCTTGAACGTCACCCCCTCCACGACCAGGTAGCCTCCCCCACCCTTGTAGACACATAGGTAGTCGTAACTTATCATAGAGCTTATAGAGGCCATAGAGCTTGAACGTCACCCCCTCCACGACCAGGTGACCTCCCCCACCCTTGTAGACACATAGGTAGTCGTAACTTATCATAGAGCGTATAGAGGCCATAGAGCTTGAACGTCACCCCCTCCACGACCAGGTGGCCTCCCCCACCCTTGTAGACACATCGGTAGTCGTAACTTATCATAGAGCTTATAGAGGCAATAGAGCTTGAAGGTCACCCCCTCCACAACCAGGTAGCCTCCCCCACCCTTGTACACACATAGGTACTCGTAACTTATCATAGAGCTTATAGAGCCCATAGAGCTACTCTTGGGCAAGCCAATCCGCGGGGTTTATGTAGTTGCAGTTTTGCAGAACCCTAGGAGATGCTTG
>KV908385.1:402500-405000 GCA_002005505.1 Botryococcus braunii
ACACACACACACACACACACACACACACGCGCGCGCGCGCGCGCACACAAACACACACACACACGCACGCACGCCTGCAAACTTGGCTGAATGCGCAAGCCTGCAAACACGTGCACGCACATTCGCAACACCCGACTTGGCTTACTTCTCAGGAGTGTCAATCCTCATCGAGACCCAGTGGAGTAAGGTGGTTCAGTAACACTGAGAGAAGGTCCTCCCCCTTCAAATGCAGCGACAGGATGGGGGTGACACCTCTCAAATACCACAGATGTGTTGCAAATCAGGTATCACCTCTCAAAAGCGATGTCAATATTTGGCAGTTCCCGGGAGCGAGATGTGAAGGAAATGACCTCGCGCGAATGTCTCCATTCGTATTCTGCTTCAGGATATGCAGCTGTCAGCCGGATAAGCAGGCGTGTGGCAAAGAGATCGCGTTGCCTGCGGTTGACATGGTCATGCTGAACAACCAGATCCAAGTCAGAATGGCCCCATATCGCTGTCCCATTCATGATGGATCCCACTATGCTGAGTTGTGGTGGGCCACAGGATGGCGAGCCGAATAGATTCTGACTCCACAACTGCACGCACTACTGGCACACAGGATGGTCAAGCAGGCGCCTCTGATAAGGTAATTACCATGATCAAGCACTTGGAACTCTAGAAAGCCCTCCCAAGAAAAGTAATTGGAAGCGCCAGATCCACATTTGTACGGCTCTGCACAAATGCTAATGAGTATCACCAAAACCAAATCAGGATAAGAAACGGAACGGGCACATGAAGTTTAAGGATTCGTCGCAGCTGCCACCCTTTCTTAACATGCAAATCATGCGCCAAAATTGTAGATGAGGGCGTGATCTCTCCGCGCATGTTTCTTTGGTGCGATCTATAATTTGAGCTGATTCATCTGCATAGCTATATAACTATGCAAATATATCTAGTTAAAAGGCGTGGATTTTTGCAGGGGTTTTATCTTGACCTCATGATCACGACATTCACTTATTGATAGCTGAGGATGAATGGTGAAACTGATTATGCCCAAGTTTCTATTCCTCATCTGCGATGATAATACCCTACTTCTACTCCATTCATACTGAACAAGAGACATTGCAGTTCGCTATATAATGTTGACCACAAGACTGTGTATGTGGGCCTGTGAAAATATACTCGTGCATGTCCAAGTTGCCCATGCAGCTCCCCCTTCGAAACAGGAAAATGATGATTATCATCTCGTTTTAGAAAAGGCCCCACCCAGGGAAAATAGCGAATGACAAAACCCTTGCCCTAGTAGGATGGCAGACACTGGGTGCCTCCCAGCAAGATTCTACGAGCAATTTAAATAGCTCCAACATCTAGGAAGGTTATTTCAAATAAATCTAGAGAGTTCATGTCAAATAATATCTCCACGAATATTTTCTGCCAGTTCGAGTAACTCTGGGAAGTGCCCTGCTTTCCGATCGCGCTCGAGCCGTAATGCGATACAACTGAGCTGCTTACCATCAACTGTAGCGTAGAGAGAAGATAGCCCTTTTTCACCATGACAACAAGTTATGTCGCAGAATTCACTGTCGTGTTATCCTTCGCTAAGCCGGTCCTGGTACAGTCCGTAACCACCAACGTCTTCTTGCCCGCACCTCTTTTAGTGTCGACAATACGGTAATTTTTATCGCGGATATCAAATCATGATGACAGGCCATTGTTTGGTCTTCAAGGAACTTCTTGACGAGCCTGCCACCACCCCTGATGGACGCCACAAAGCCCGCCAGCGTGACCTGAGAAGATGCTTTCCTCCGTCTTTGTGTGTGTGGCAGCTGCGGCAATTCACTTCTGTACAGACACATTTACGTTGGGCGAAAGCACGCTCAGCGCGAGGGGTCCATGCTACCTCAGGAGCCGGAAATAAACACACGATACACCGTGAAGTCACCCCTGGTGCTGCCTTCGTTTGCAAGCCTGCTTGCATAGTGACAGAGTTCTTCTGACATGTCGACGCTTTTCACAATAGTATTGTCACATGTTTTGCGTATGATCTATTTTGGCATGTGGGAGATTATGAAGTACATACCCAACGATTCCGTGTACGTACATGTACATGCTGACGCGCCAACCTATGCCCCATCTCCTGGAGCAGCAAAAAGGCAGTGGCTCCGGGCACCTATTGTGTAAACCAAGAGCTAAATGACCATTTTGTGACCATTTTGCTTACCCTGCTAAGCATTACCTAGAACAAGTGTCCACAAAGTGTGAGGCATAACCTCAGCAAGCAGCATTCATTTCATTTACTCCAATGCATCGGTCAGTATGAACAATGTACCAATGCATTGTACAATGCAGCATGCATCGAGTAACCCGCTGCGTGCACGCGTGTGGAGGCATGCGGTATGCACCACACATATACCTGTTGCGTGTGAAGATATATGGGCAATATTGACATTAATGGAACGTCCACTAATCCATGATATCATGGAAGAAGAAGCTGCTTCTTCTTTCCTTCCACAGGATG
>KV908385.1:410000-462500 GCA_002005505.1 Botryococcus braunii
AAAATGGCCTGTCATTTAGGGAGGTTATCAGATACAAAAGTGAACAAAATCAGAAATGGCCTGTCATTCTGAGATATATCTAGATTTCAAGATGAAGGAGATCACACATGGCCTGTCATCCTGGAACATGTGTGGATACAAATTGAAGGATTTCACAAAAACGGCCTGTCATTTAGGGAGTAAAAAATCCCGCTTAACTCAACGGGCAGAGTATCGGTTTTGTAAACCGAATGTTATTTCATATACAAAAGTGAACAAAATCAGAAATGGCGGGGCAGTCACCCTGGAACACACTGCCTGCTTTCCACCGCTACATCTGCCTTATCAACCACCTTTGACGAGCACGTAAGAATTGCCCTTGTGGGGCATCTATGTGACGTTTAAGCCCTCTAATCTTGTGCAGATCTTCTTTGGGTGGGAGGGAGTAGCTAATGGCTTTGACGGGGCAAGACGCAACCGCTTTACAAGCAGAAACGCTAGTAGAGGCTCAGTAGAGGCTCGGAAAACGCTCTTGGATTCAGACAATGGGGCGAAAGGGTCCTGCCTGGGTGGAGAAGAGGAAGAAGGCAAAGAAAGGGTCTGGCCTGGTAGGAGAAGAGGGAGAAGGCAAAGAAAGGGTCTTCCCTGGTAGGAGACGAGGGACAAGGCATAGAAAGGGTCTGCCCTGGTAGGAGATGAGGGACAAGGCAAAGAAAGGGTCCTGCCTGGTAGGAGAATAGGAAGAAGGCAAAGGCGCTGTTCGCCATGCCCATGAGGAGGCCTTGAGGGCTGGGCCGCATCATCTGCTGCAGCATGGAAGGGGCTGCCGCCAGCAGCGTGATGCCTCCGCACATTTTCACCAGAGCCTGCCAACCCGGAATCAGCACCAGACCCCTTACAAATTGACGTTTCCCTTCGCGCGTGCGTCACACACACACACATACACACACACACACACACACACACACACACACACACACACACACACACACACACACACACACCACAATTAAACAAAAAAGGGGGGGGGGGAGAAGGGAAAGAAAAAGCAAAAAAAAAGGAAAAAATCGGAAAAGGGGCGAAAAAAGGCAAAAAAAGCAAAACAAGGGGGGGCAGAAGGAGGGAGAAAAAATCTCTCTGGCCCCACGCAGATCATGTACTGAGCGCTCCTGTTCTTAAGAGCCCTTCAGCAAGCAGAGGATGCCACTCCCAGTGTCATGCAGGACTTTCACCCGCAGTGCCACCTCTCTCAACTCCGTCCTTTACGGTCTACAATCCAACAAAATGCAGAACCTTCAGTCCTGGTTGCGCTCGGAACCATCAGACACACTGCAGCGCTCTTGGAATGGTTGCGCGCATGCGCAGGCGCATGCACACAAGAGCGTTGGAGTCACTGCGAGGATCTCGAGGGGTCTAGTGGCGCAAAGCCAACACCACCCCCTTGGTTTTCAACAATTCAACGTCTGAGTTTTGCTATTGCTATTGCTCGAGCGGTGGGTCGGCAGCTTGCTACCAGGCTGCATTTGTGGGCGACGAGTTCTCCCGCATTGGTTAGGGCTGCTTCATAGGGCGGAATACCACCCCGGTCCCCCCTCCCCCCCCCTCCCCGGGTCCCCCTCCCCTCCCAGAAAAGAAAGAAAGGACATGTCAAGGAAAGGACACACACACACACACACACACACACACACACACACACACACACACACACACACACACACACAGAGACACACACACACACACGCACGCGCGTGCACGCGCACAGGGAGAAGACGGCTGGCACCTGTTGAGTGAAGAGGCGCTTCCACTTGACGACCAGGGCCGTTGCACACCAGAAGTTAGCAACGTAATCTTCGTAGAGGCCCCTGCGGACGGGCACTAGGCGGGACAAGAGGCCCCATGCCAGCTCGGGGGAGCGCAGCCAGGGGCTCCACACGATGATAAAGGTGGAAATCACAACCAGGCCAAGCCTTGCGACACCCCAGACCTGTGCGAACCCAATTTGTGTAAAGAGGCACACTCAGCAGTGTGAGGGTTCGAATCCCATGAACATCGACTACCAATGCCTTTCCAAACATTTTTCCCGCCCCCTTCCCCCCCCCCTCTCTCTGTCTGTCTGTCTGTCTGTCTCTCTCTCTCTCTCTCTCTCTCTCTCTCTCTCTCTCTCTCTCTCTCTCTCTATATATATATATATATATATATATATATATATATATATATATATATATATATATATATATATATATATATCTCTCTCTCTCTCTCTCTCTCTCTCTCTCTCTCTCTCTCTCTCTCTCTCTCTCTCTCTCTCCCTCTCTCTCTCTCTCTTGGCCTGGGGCCTGTCCCGCCCAACCCCTGTCCACTTACCCTTGAAGTAGCAAAGTTAGACAAGGAGAAAAACTACATGTCGAGTTCTCAAGGCGCTGATAATGAGGAACAGGAACCCCGGCGACACCACTGCCTCGCTCCTTTTAAGCCCTATGGGCCGGTCTGCAAGCCTTGAACCCTTCTTTCCACCCTTGCGCAGCTGTGGAGAGGGGCCTGAGCCAACTAAATGGCATTGCATATAGCCAAGCCACAGCCGCAGGAGGCTTGTCAGTTCTTTACAAAGGCCCGTTGCCAGCCCCTCTGGTGGCCAAGGCAAGCGGTTGGCAAGGCGAGTAGTAGAAGGAAAAGTCACAGCGACTGACAGCGAATTCCACACGTCATGCAGTATTGGCAACCACCCCCCCCCCCCCCCCCAAAAAAAAGAAAAAAGATAAGAAAAAAACACACAAGGGTGGGCACCTATGGTTGCATGATGGGATAACCTTCCACCTGATCAGAATCCGCGCGAGAAGCAAAACAGAAGACAGGAGAAGAGCAAAAGAGGAGTGATCAGGGCAGCTTAAGGAATGGATATGCGAGCGCAGGTCGTTTCACTACAAAGGATGGAGGATGATGGTTCCTCGTGTACAAGAAACAATGGCTGCACCCATCTGATACAAGAACACAAGAGTGGAAGGCTGTGCAGGTGTGTAACCCCGGTAGACGGAATCCAATCACGAACGAGCGAGTCTCAAATGGCAGGGCCCAGCCAGTGGTGGACCCCGCGGGTGCCGGGATTTAATCCCCTCCCAAGCAACAGAATCTGACTACAGCAGTGCAATTCTGCAAGGGCAGAGCTCAGCCAGAGGTGGGTGCTGTAGGTCCTGGGATCAAATCCCACCCAAGTCCAAAACAGCTTTCGTGAATTTTTCCCAAGTCGTTCACACAAATCCCAGATCTTTTCGAGCAGAGAGGTGTTGCAGAGAGGACAGACTATACCCGGGGCAACGGGCATGCAACATATCTGTATGCAGTTGATTTGCCCACCCAAAGAGAAGGGTGCAGTGGTGGTACTACTCTTTTCGCGTACCCTAAACCACGCATACGCATATGCGCACGAGCGTGCACACACACACACACACACACACACACACACACACACACACACACACACACACACACACACACACACACACAAAAGCACCCGTGCACGCACGTGCTCACTTCCACAGACAGGGCAGTGGGGCCACGAGGGGGAAGGGCGCACGGAGGTCAAGAAGGCAGAAACAGAGAGCGAGAAACAACGGAAGGAGAGGGGGGGGGTGATACAGGGTGTTCAGCAAAGAGGCATTGCTCCGCTCCCTGGAGGATATTCAAGACTGGGGACGTAGAGAAGGAATTTGCCATCAGGTGGTTATCCATGACAGTTAGTGAGAATCCGCACAAGCCGTGACCCACATGCCCAATCCCGCCCACATTACGAAGAGCAAGTGCCGCGGGTTGCTCATTACGAGCAGCAAATCAAGTGGCTTGCAATCGCATAATTGCAAATGCGGAGAGCCTGTTAGAGGATGGTGTGTATCTGCGATACAACACGGGCGACTCCGAATGAGCTGCTCGTTCGGAGCACCCTGCGATTGTCTCCCACAGTGCAAGCACTGCAAGGACTTGTTCGATGGCGGAACTTGTTGGGCGACCTCTTAATGGATGAGGAGCGTCCCGTACCTTGGCTGGAAGACCGCGGCGCTGCAAGCAAGTCCCCAGGAGGTGGGCAAAGAAGGCAGGTGCGTAGTACATGGCCATCTGCTTGTGGTTCAGGGCCAGGCAGTACAGCGCAGCCCCAAGCAGGTGGTGCCCAGCAGCAATTGCAGCGGCAGCCCCTGCCTGGAACCCCCCGCTCTCCCTCATAAGCCCTCCCATGTTCATCCTTTAAGGCCCCTTGCCTCCCTTTCAAGTCCAATGCAGAACCACAGTAAGGCATTTGACTAATCCACCTCCCCACCACACACACAGGACACACACACACACACACACACACACACACACACACACACACACACACACACACACACACACACACACACACGAGACCACGCGATTGACAAGTACACACACACTCAGAGAGAGAGAGAGAGAGAGAGAGAGAGAGAGAGAGAGAGGAGGGAGGGAGGGAGGGAGGGAGGGAGGGAGGGAGGGAGGGAGGGAGGGAGGGAGGGAGGGAGGGAGGGAGGGAGGGAGGGAGGGAGGGAGGGAGGGAGGGAGGGAGGGAGGGAGGGAGGGAGGGAGGGAGGGAGGGAGGGAGGGAGGGAGGGAGGGAGACGGAGAGAGGGAGAGGGAGGGAGGGAGGGAGGGAGGGAGGGAGGGAGAGGGAGAGAGAGAGAGAGAGAGAGATAGAGGGAGGATGGCATACCAGAGGACCAAGATAGAGTGGGGAGGGGGGGGGGAGTCCAGTAAAAAGGAGACCCACCGAAAGCCCCAGACTAATGTTGTTGTATTGAAAGTGACCGTGATCGATGAGTACGGCAGCCGGCTGGAGCAGCGAGGCCACCAGCATCCACACCCGTGCCTCTGGTGGCCTGCCCTGCAGGAAAATCGCTCCGCAGGCCAGCACCGCAGGGACGAAGACTGCCGCACCCCCCACGTCCCCCGCATGTCAGGCTTCCTCTGACACAACACGCATCTGTGAAACAACATGCATCTGCCTAACGACATGCATCTGAAACAGCATGCATCGGAAGCAGCAAGCATCTGAAAAAACATGCATCGGAAACAACATGCATCTGAAACATTGGGAGTCTGTCCCAAGACTCCAACACTACAGGGTTGGATGATCACGGGAGGAAGCACACACTGCGGTACAGGGAGATTGAATCGCACGAGGGAGGGATCGCAAGGGAGCCTCTCGCAGGATGGCGCCCGAGGTAAGCAGGACCGGGAAGTTGAGATGGGGAGGGAGGGCCCGGTCATCTATATGATCTAAGAAATCTGCCCCCATTTGTGTGGTGCGAACTGTTCCCAACCTCTGCTCAAGAGCTCAAGTACATCTCACCTGATGATGACAGGGGCCGCCCCAGGATCATCAGATCGCTGACGAGGATAATCACATGGGAGGTCACGTGGATTCTCCCCGGACACAGCCCTGGGGCTGAGACAGGATGTCGACAAGGGGACCCACATGAGATAGTCACGTGGGATAGTCACATGGGTCCACACAGTATCTGAGATACTTTATTTTAAACACGTGTCTCCCCTGTTGTGTATATAATACATTATACACTATGTATTATATCTCCCCTGCATTTACCTTACGGAAGGACAGAACAGGATCGCGGCCCGCCTCACCCGTACCTGTCACAGAACCGTCACCAGGCAAGTGGAAGAACTGGGGTAGGTTTGGATTCAAGTCGTGGAAGCCCTCCCAGCTTCCCAGCCGGGGAAGTGGTAAGTGGGCAAAGATGGATAGAAACAGGGAAGCCCCGAAAAAAGGGGAAAAGCAGATTGGCATTGTAATCGAGGGGGAGTTGAAGTCGTGCCTAAGAGATCAAAGGCCAGCACGCTCCAGCGCAACAGGATCTTGCTGGAGGCAGTCTCGTGACCGCGGGACGTGTGGAGCGCTACAGCTTCGGGCTGGAAAGCCCCAATCACCACCCCACATGCCCAGCTCTGCACACACCACCAAAATCCCACGTCTGACCGAAATTAAGCTCTGGCGCAGTGCCTGGGACAAGGGGCCGGGGTCAGAGGCCACCCTGCGCAGGCTGCTGGGACCTGGGGGCAGAAGGAAGAAGTGAGACACACAGAGACACGGGGCACGGAAACTTCCAGATATATCCCCACACGAGCACGAGAATGTGCATGAGAGCATGCACGCATACACACACACACACACACACACACACACACACACACACACACACACACACACACAGGATGCAATAAAGACTGACTAACGAATATGAACTCGTTCATAATCCTTTCTGGGAGGAGGGCATGAGGGCAGGGGATGGAGAATCACTCGGCCCGGAGCTTAGGTTGTATTTACAAAGGGGTGGATAGGCTTTCTCTGGCAGATGATAACTCGTATTAACCCTTCTACTGTAATGAAAAGGGATGTTACTTTGAGGAGGGGCTAAGGGGGCGGACTGTGGGGCTGCAAGGAACATTTAGGTCTGAGCTTACTTGGTATCCAGACAGAGGCGGGTAATCGATTCCCCAGTACTCAAGGTCGTTTGCCGTTGTGTTTGTGTACCTGCGCAGCCAACGATGCTTCAACCAGCGTCTGAACCCTCAATCAATATGAAGTTGGGTCACCGCTCCCCTCCTCCCACCCTCACTGTGTCCTCCAGTGCGAGCACACATGTATTTGTTCATGTGCCCTCAAGCATGCGCAGAATCGGATGAGCATGCGTGCATGCGCGCTCGCGTGCGTGCGTCCGTGTGTGTGTGTGTGTGTGTGTGTGTGTGTGTGTGTGTGTGTGTGTGTGTGTGTGTGTGTGTGTGTGTGTGTGTGTGTGTGTGTGTGTGTGTGTGTGTCTACAATACCTGTGCTTTCAAAATATAGATAAGGGAAAACAAGACATAAGACATAACAAAGCACAATTCTGATCAACACTTACATTACCAAAAGCGTGCAAGTGTAGGGTGGGTAATGCCACAAAATTCAAACTGCCCAGCAACGACATAACAACAGACACATCGAGCCACAACAACAGTACGAAACAAATCACAATACCACAACACATTTGGCAGAACACCATCATGCAGAAGGAGCATTAAACAACAACAGCAACAACATCACCACCACCAACAACACAAACCTGGACAAAAACAGGAAAAAGGACAGCAGCAGCAGGAGCAGCACAGCAAGAACGGGCCGAAACAGCATCTAGAACAAGAGAAACAAAGAAAGCTCCTACCAATGGTAATCAGGAAAGAACCAAAGAGAACAGAACATGATCCGACATAAGCCCGACAAAACAAGTTATGTTGGCATATTACCATTCTTGCATAGGAGTGTGCACGGTGACCTCCATCCAATGCCTCTGGGCTTCATAGTCTCCATACCGTGGGGGTGTGTTTGCACCTGTGCTGATACAAAACGATTAATTTTGTGGAATGCTCCTGGATGCTGTACACAAGGTGGACCCCAAAGGAAGCAGGAGGGGGGGGGAGTAGTAGACCATGAGGGGAGCGAGGAGAGGAAAGAGTGCTGTGGCCACCTGCCTTCGTCGAGGGGACCACCCAAAGAGGCGGACCATACAAGGTGAGGGAAGCAGCGGAGGACAGAGTGGACAAGGGGTGGGGCGGGGGGGAGAGGAGGGATGGATGGATGGAGTGAGGGAGGGGGGGAGAGAGAGGAGGGGGGGGAGAGAGGAGAGGAGAGAGAGAGAGAGAGAGAGGAGAGAGAGAGAGAGAGAGAGAGAGAGAGAGAGAGAGAGAGAGAGAGAGAGAGAGAGAGGAGAGAGAGAGAGAGAGAGAGAGAGAGAGAGAGAGAGAGAGAGAGAGAGAGAGAGAGAGAGAGAGAGAGAGAGAGAGAGAGAGAGAGAGAGAGAGAGAGAGAGAGGAGAGAGAGAGAGAGAGAGAGAGAGAGAGAGAGAGAGAGAGAGGGAGGAGGGAGGGAGGAGCGGGGTTAGAAAGGCATCAGCAGAAAGGTTGTTTTACTAAGGCAGGGATATTTTAAAACGTTAGAAATCTTCTTGCGTAGTAAGAAAGGCTATCCTAATCCAAAACAAAGCTGAAAAATGTTAAATGGCGATCTACGCTGTTGGAAGAAAGGTTGAACTATTGGAACCTTGTGGTGAACTATTGAGTCAAGATGCCTTCTAGAGTCAGATATATTTTCAATTTTTGTCCCAGAGTACACCCTCGCCCACAGAGCTTAAACATTAGGTATCAACCCTAATATCTACCCTTGGATCCACCATTGACTTTCAGTGCCCAAGCATGACTGATATGTTAGACGTTTCCGGAGTAGATGGCTGAAAGCATCGAAGCTGTGCGTGAGCAGCATAAGAGGATGTTGCAGTTTCGGTTTACGTGCAATGAACCCAAATAGTACCCCGGGAATACCTGAGTAAGAATGGAGACCAACGGTAATGCGCAAGGTCAGAGCGAACAGCAGGACCAGGAGGACTGCGACTCCCAGCTGCCCTTTTTTCCCTTTCATGGAAATTCCATGTATTTCTGAACACAATCGTTTGCAGACTTCATCTAACATGCTGTTCTCGACAAGCTCAACAAGTCGTCCTCGAGCTCTCCTGCGTATCGAATGCTCCGGAGTGAGCAATGCATGCTGCCATGAAATGCTGAAGACTGGGTCGTTTGAAACGTTCAATCACTGATCACCCGGTCGTGCTGGGATAAGCAAGATAAGCAAATCATTCCCACCCACATTACGATCGCCAATGGGGAGACATTATAGACAAACCTCGCGCAAATCAAGGCTCTAGATTCTAGAGTCTAGAAGCCTGGTATCCTACTGCCGTAAATTAGAATAAATCAAGCCTCACTTGCACAAAGCACCTGGCCAGTCTCACGAACATTGATTGAAAACAACTCAATGCCAAACAGGAGGAAGGCCTTACAGGAAAACAGTATGAAAAGCCTTAGCGCGCATGAGTTTGATCATCGCTGAGACTGCGATTGGCAGTTACCGCGGGGGCAAGCATGCACACGTTTTCCTTGGCGAATCACGAATGAAACCCCGATCACATGATCGGCGGTTACACGAAGGGCGTTTTCGAGGCTTGATTTCTTGACGACCCTGGCAGAGCCAAGCACGACTGCCACGCTATGAGCAGCTCTTCATAAGGAGTTTGCTTGCTGCAAGCCGGCTCAATGTCTCGCCTGAGTGGCGTCTGTACCAATGCAAAATGAATTCTCGCTCCAGCGGGACTGCTAATTATAAAAATAGCAACTTAAACAGCGTGCTGTCTAAGCAAAACGGTACCAGCTCTACGCAAAATAATACAAAACAATATGCAAATGGATTGGTGCCTCTTGGTGCTCCCAAGGTAATTCTTCGCGCCGGACTAACCTTTGCTGGTGGGAGCTAGCAAGGGAAATACCCGTATGTTGGTCTGAACTGATATGTGCCTCGTGCGTGGCCGTTTGTGATGGGACCCATTCTCTCGCCACGCCAGTTAATGGGTTTCCTATCTTGATGTTGGAAACTCTTTTGACAACAGCTTTGGGGACCCTGCAGAGATCTCGGACTACAGCAGGGCCTGCGGCGGCAAGGCTTGCCGTTCCTCGACCTGTAAATTTGCCATCTCTTAGGAAGGTAAAGCCAGCTAAGGGTGACAGTTTTTTGTTGCGCAAGGGTTGAATGAATTTTTATGAAGTGGTGGATTGTGATCTTGCGTTTCTGTTTGCACAGGAGAACGCGGGGAACGATCCTTCAACCCAGATAGTCCCCTCCGGTGGCGGAGGTTCGTGGCAAAAACCTGAAGAGCAGCCTGCGCAAGCTGCACAACAGCAGACCTCAGCTCTTACAGCGGGTTCCAACTGGGCGACACCATCTGCCCTTAGGGGCGACGGTTCTTCCGCACCATGGCACCCGCCTGATCTTGCTTTTCCCGTGACACCCTCGTTGCCGCCAGGGGACAGACGGCTTAATCCTCGTGAATACCCAAGTTTAGCAAGTGCCGCTGCTAGTAAGCCAAGTGGAGTTCGACAGCCCGTCCCTTCTGTACCTGATACTTCAGGACAGGTATGTTGTGGTTTTTGGAAAGCTTATGTCAGGCGTTTTATGCTGTTTGCTCTGTCTGTTGCAGACCTTTTGTGCAGAGAGCTTGAAACTCCTGTAGGCACACCTTGTGTTGCCCCTTACTCTTGTCAATCGCCAGTGTTTGTGCTTCATCTGCCCACGTAGGAACTCCCCACCCCCCCCGGGGAATGGGAATTCGTGGTTGATGTGAAAAGTCATGACAGATTGGTGTTTGACAGAGGACTGGCAAGTGGGATGAAGATGAACGTCAAGTCCCTTCCTCGGCACTTACAAGGACTGCATCTAATGACTGGTATGATCTGATTCTCATTATCATTGGAACTGCGCGCTAGTGTTGAATGCCTGCATTTACTCACTAAGACAGGATGATTGGTTGAATAGCTTAAGAACTGCTGTAGGACCATCGTACAGCAGTTCTGGACAGATGAAGTGTTCTGGCAGGCAGGTTGTGAGATTCCCTCTAACAATGTGGGTAGAATGGGCATCTGCTAATGAGCTGTTGTTGGGCTATCTCGCATCCTCCAAACTTTGTCCATTGCATTGCAGGGCGAAAGACAGGGGCCATGATGATGAAGATCGTTTTCATTCCATCTGGGACAGGGGTCCCTTGACAGAACGAGAGCCAAATCGCTTTGGCGATGAAGACCGCTGGGTCCCTGGAGCCGGCGCCCGGGGTCATTCATCCCGTGCTCCTGCCCGCTTTGACTCAAGGGTATCACTTGATCGGCCCTCTTATGATCGATTTGCCCTGGATACAGACTATGTGGGTTACGGTGCTGCCATGGATGATAGTATCCTTTATCCTCCGATCCGGTCTGCACAACCTCCTGTCCAGGAGGAAAAAGAGGATTCGGATCAGAAAGCTGCCGAGGAAGCCAGAAAGGCTTACGAGCGTGAGCTTGATGGTATCTTGGAGGAAAAAATGTTGAAGGTATGCTCCTTGAAGTGTCTGCCTGTAGGGCGCAAGCTGTTGGCAGCCTCAAACCTTGCCAGGCCTTGGCTGTGATCACTCCCCCAACATAAAAAATGCGGACGTAAAATGACTTAATGCAAGGATTCCCCGGTGTATGTTGCGACGCTCTTTAGGAGTTTGAACTTGATGTTGTGCTGTCGGCTGGTTGAACAAGTGACTTGTTTCTCATCCCCCCCCCCAACTCCATTTTTTTTCCTCTTCCTTCTCTTCTTTGTTGGCTTCCGTATTTTGGGGGGAGATGGAAATTTGTCTCTGATTTGTGATTCCCATACTGCACATGTCTGAGTGGGGCTCATGCAAAGTTGTTTGCCTGGTAGGATAAGCAACTCAAGGAAGAAAGGGAGGCCAAGGCTGCGGAAGAGGCAGCTGCCATTGCCGCTGCTGCAGCAACTGCTGCAAAGACAGAAGCTGGTGAGACAGCCGACGGAGTTCGTGAACCCCCTCAAACAGCTGCTATGGCTGTCACAGGAGGCACTGTAGCGGCTACCAACGACTCCACAAGCGAGGTGTGTTTCGAAATAGTCAAGGATTGTCGCTGTTTTCTCTGGAGTTTGCTTGGAAATGGGGGTTTGGACAATGTGTGTCTGAAGGTCACCTTTGAAGCATTCCCTGTGCAACTCATGCCCCCCCCCCCCCCCAAAAAAAGGGAAAAATAATAAAAGGAATAAAGAAAGAATAGAAATGGTCCGGTTTCTATGGGTTTTTTTTTTTTTTTTTTTTTTTTTTTGGGGGGGGGGGGGGGTGGTTCTTATTCTTCCGACTTGCTTGTGCTGCTAAATGTTGTTCCTGCACTAGGACTGTAGAGTGAATTCTTCAGATGGTGGTGCCAGCATCTTGCGTTTGCAGTATTTTGTGGTTGAAAACTGCTTCCTCCTGCAGGGCAAACTAGAATCTGTTGCGGATGCCCGTGCCCGTGCTGCCTTGGCCCGGAAGCAGCGCGAAGAAGAAGAAGAGCGCAAGCGTAAAGAGGCAGCCGCTGCAAAATTGAGGGAGCTGGAAGAAAACATAAAACGGTATGGGTTATTTTGTTTTGTAAGTTATGGAAATGGCCAGTCCAGACAACAGTGGCTGCAGGGGTTTTTCCCAAAGTGTGTGGACACCATGGGTTCAGGTTTGTTAACCGTGCTTCAGCCCATGCTTATCTGCCTCTCATGTCACTGGTCTGTGTATACAAAGTTTTGTTGAGCCACGACTTGGTTGTTTAGCTGAGTCTTCTGCCATTTCCGACGCCAGCTAAGAGGTGGAGGGGCAAGAATCGAAAAAGTGAAAGATGAACTAGGCTTGCTGCATCAACACGTTGTTTGTGTTGTTGCAGGCGTGAAGAAGCTGCAAAGAGGCTACAAGAAGAGGCAGCAGCCAAGGCTGCTGCTGAGGAAGAGGCAGCCCGAGCAGCCGCTGAGGAAGAAGCCAGGGCAACTGCTGAGGCAGAGGAAAAGGCAAAGGCTGCAGCTGCAGAAGAGGCTGCAGCACGTGCTGGGGAAGCAAGTGGTCGGAGTTCTTTTGATGAGCTTTCTGAGCCAGATTATGGGGAAGCTGTGAAGAAGCATGCCGCTCTTGTGCATCAAGGGCCTTCCAGTACTGAAGGCACAGAAGTCGAGGAAAGTTGGCAGGGCTCTGTGGATGTACGTGTAACGGACAGCGTTGCTCAGGTATTTTCAAGATGTCCATCAAACTGTAGTTTTGCTTGTTGTCCTGAGGGAATATTTATGGGGTTGCCCGTGCTTGAAATGAGAGGTTTTAGGGTACTGCTGAGAGGTCTCAATTCTTTAAGAAAGAGAACCTTTGCACCTAACTTTTGCTTTTTGCATAGGATCTGTTCCTTTCTTCGCCCTGCGCGTTCGCATAATTTGTGCTTTTATGGGGTCAGCCAGTGTAACTTGCTATCAACTCGGGCAGCTCCTTGGTGCCCATATGTCATGTAGCTTATTGGTACTTGTTTTGGTGTGTAGGACGCACTAACCACAAGTGACGATGACAGCGTTCTTGAGGTCAATAGTGGAGGCCGGAGCCTAAGAAACCCAGCTCTTGCTGTGTCTGAGGCAGCACACCTTGGGCAGCAGCAGGTTGCAGCGTGGGACAGCCCGTTAGTTCCATCATTGCAAAATGGCGCAATAACGTCAGCTCCACTCCATCCATCAATTCTGGAGCACACAATAAATGACATGGGTGGAGACCTCTTTACTGTCGGGGAGGCTCTTGCCGATGAGGTTCTTGCCGATAACCCCAAGCCACCTGCAGCTTCTGTGCAAGCCAATGTGTCTGTGGCCCTGCCTGCCCTGATGCCTGTCAGTGTGCAGCAAAATCAAGCTCCTTCCGTGGCGCCGCCTAAACCTCCTGGCACCCTGTCATGGCGAAGTATTGTCACAGGAAACCAGGAGGTGAGTACCCCCCCCCCCCCCTCGTGTATCTGTGTTCCCAGCTCTGTATACCATCGGCAACTTATTTACAAAGTTGCTCTGTCTTGTCAATTTTTGTCCTTGTCTGCTTTCAGACGAGAACATTTTCAGATGGTGTCTCTTCTTCTGCACTCGGGCATTGCTGTGTAGGAACATTGGTGGTTTTAAAGGAAATATGCGGAATGTGGATGCTTTGCACTTGTGGCCAAATCTTCCCAGGGAATGGTTCGGAAAGCACCAGGTTGTTTAAAGGATAATGGAGGATCTGAATGCGAGCATTGGGTCTACAGGAGTCGGTGGCCCCACAGAACGAAATACAAGCTGACGTGCAGAAGGCACCTGATCAGAGGCAACCGCGGGGCGCTCGGACTGGTAGGGGACGAGACCGCGATAAGAACCATCAAAAAGGCCCAAATGCACGGGATGGGGAATCAAATCAAGGTGGGCTTCAGTCATAGTAATTGCAGGCCTTGCCCCTTACTTTCCACGATTTAATTCTGGGTGTCGGTGTCCGTGATGATGAGCTAAGCTTAGCTGATGTGTTTTGATCTGATGACAAATATTGTTTCAGAAATTTCTTGTCATCCCCCTCTGCGCTTGGTGGCATATTGGTGTGTTCGTGCTGGATATTGTCGATCCATGTTGGCACATCTGGCCAGACTGACGTTGTATTCTGGATTCTCCAGGGGAGCGCGCGGCAAGACAAGATTCTGGGAACCAGCGAGGTCGAGATGGGAAGGATCGCGGCCCACGAGGAGGTGCTCGGGGCCAGCGGTCCAACAGCGAAACTGCGACAACCGAGTCTGATCTCGGGCAAGCCGATTCAGGTTCTCGCCGAGCTCTGCGGCAACGTGGCAAGCCTGACGGGCGGTCTGACCAAGGGGTTCTGCCTCCTAGCGGTGCTTCTGATGCGGTTACACCTGCTTTGAGGGGTCCGCGTCCAAACCGTCGCCAGGCATTCCCCGCTGGGCAAGATCAGATTTTACAGCCGCAATCTGTGGCGCCTGTCATCTCTCAAGGGCCGGTCGCAGACCAGGTAGTCATTACTCAGGTTCATGCTAGCCTGGGCCAAGCCAATCCCCCACCCGTCGTGGCAGCACCGCCAATCGCAGTTCCCATCCAGGATCACATTGTGCCGTCCCCTGTGACCCAGCCTGTTCTGCCTTCGCTTGCGCCGGCAGCAACCCCCACCCTGAAGGAGCCCCCAGGGCTTCTTCCCGTGCAGGCCACAGCCATTCACCAGGCTGTTGCGCCACCACCCTTAAATCACAGTGGTGGAGACTCAACGTGGGGTCTCCCTGCCGTGACCCATGTACCTGGCGTCCCTCATGCTTCAGGCTTTGATGTCTGGAACAGATTCACACCACAGCAAAGTCTGCCCCGAGACAATCAGCCAATTCTGGGTGCAGCTCTGGACATGGGAGTGGTCTCTCGCAGCGTTGTCTCCGAGGGCGGGGATGGCAGTTTGCAGGGTATAGAGCGGATGCCAGGGCGCCCAGCATCTGCAGGATCCTCAGGGGGCTTTGATATGAACCGTGCCAAAATCCAGAGTGACTATGGCCTTGGCAGCTTTCTGGCACAGGGCCCTCATGGGCAAAATTTGCAGCAGCACACTATTGCAGGGATCCACTTGGGGCCTTCCACTAGCTCCCCAGCAGCTCCCCTGCAGGCCTCGCACGACAGCATCGGTTTTGGGACCTACTTCCCGCCGACATCGACCCCACATGCTATTCAGAAGGTCTGGGAAAACTCCTCCCAGCAGCAGTCTGTCCTACAGGCTCGGCCAGTTTCCCAACAGCTGGCTCCGTCCGCTATTGGGCAGCGTCCCCGTGTGGGGCCTAGTAATTACAACCTGGGCATGACCGCATTTTCAAGCCTCGGTACAGTTTCTGGCGGAAGTGCAGCTCTTGTGGCCCCTAGTCAACAGCAGCAGCTGCCTTTGCCAGCTCCTGCCTCCCAGCAGGTTTCCAAGTTCGCTGCTTTTGGGAACTTGGGGGGAGGCAACAATACTGCTTCTGTGCAGTTCCCTGCCTGGTCGGGTGTGGCTCAACCGCAGGGTGCGTTTGTTCCCACTGGTCGTAAGCCTGACTGGAGCAGCCAAGGCAGCGCTTTGGGCCCATCGCCAACTGCTCCTCCTCCAGGGCTTTCTATAAGTTTGGACTCGTATGGGAGTACTACTTTGATTCGTCCCACTGCACCACCAGCTACAGCCGCCCCTGGCCAGACAGTTCCCGCCCAAGCTCCTCCAGGACTATCTGTGAGGTGAGCTGCACGCTTGGCAGACAGCACCATTTTTATGCCTCTCTTTATGCTGAGTACAAGCATTCTGGGTATATGGCTGTCTCTGACCACTTGATTCTGCTAGTGTGATTTTACATTGGAGTAGATTTCAGTGGAGCAATGCAGCTGCATTTTTATTTCTATATGCCTCAGGCTTTTGAAGTGAGGCTCAGAATCAGAAAGTCGATTTTGTCTGGTATCTGTCTTGTTGCCAACTGGCAGAGCCTACTTGATCCCCTCCTTTTAGATTGTGCTGGATTGCAAATGATAAATTCAGATACGCAAAAATCGCAGGGTAGCAGCTCTTTTGGTGGTGACTATGTTGTCTATCTTGTCGATGGCAGATCAGCCGTGCGATATTGACTGGTCGTGATCGCTGCATGTTCTTCAATTGAGTCTGAGTTTGCATCGGCGTGTCTCGATATTTGCAGGGCTCCTCAGCAGCTGCTGAACAGCTCGGTCAGGGACGGCTCGGCTGGGCAATTGCCCCAATCCCATTTGCCATCCCATCACGGCCGTCAGCCCATGGTTCATCAGGGCCCAGGGCAGTTGGAGCTACCCAACTTCAATGTGAGTGGCATGAATTTTTTGGCTCCTGGCCAGATTTCCCTGAAGTCGGAGGTCCCTAATGGGAGCAGCTCCACGCAAAACAACCTCTTGCCAGATGATTTATTTCATGTGGACGAAGTCAAAGCATCTACCCAATCAAGGCAGCAGCCGGCACCATCACCACCCAGCCGTGGACCTGCCCCAAGTGGGCCCCCCACCCAGGTATGAAGCACTCTTCCAAAGACAAAGGAAAAAGGCACGAGGTGGCTGCCGCTAGTCAGCTACTGAGATGGTGGGAATGGTTTAGGGCACTCAAAACCCTGTGGAGGTTGTGGCTATTGGGATTGTTGGGTTGTGGGTTTGTACTGCAGAACATGAGGTTATATGTTTCTGAGGTGGTCAATTGCTTGTGGGTTATTTGCTGCTGTCTTGTTTGTTCTCAGCTCACTATCCTGCCCGTAACTTGTCTTTGCCAGATGCTGCTTTGAAGTCTGCATGGCATGTGTTTGCTATGCGATCCACTTCAATCTTGTCCTGATGTGTCCTATCTGGCACGTGTGCATTGTTCTGTTCCCCTCCCTGACTGCTGACTACAAAATGATGATGTCCAGCACAGACTTAAATTTTACGTGGCGTACACGTTGGAAACTGGGTGCATCCAGTTCTTTTCAGGATGCGTTTGAGTTGGTGTCAGGACTTGGTCTCGTTGATGAATATGGGTTACTCTTACAACCTATTTTTCCACAATTTTGATGTGTTTGGCTTTGATGTTTTTTTGGCTTGTTGGTGACTGTTCAGGAGAGAATGCCTATCGAACATACGGTTGTTCCGTTATTCCGTTGGAACCCTTCCGCTGTTCCGCTATTCCTTTGGAACGCTAAACCCTAACTATAAATGAAGCGAAGGAATTACTAATGAATCCGTACTGGCAGAAGAATGGATAAGTGTGTGTTCTGGAAATTTTAATGTTCTGTTGGCATAGTATGCTGTTCAGTGTCAGTGATTGATAGTAATCTGTATTCATCGTTGCAGGTCCGCAGAAATGGAGGCCCGCAAGATGGCGGACAGCGCCGGGCGCGGAATGGAAAAGGCCCTGGGGGCCGAGGTGAGAGTGGGCGCGGGTTTTCTAGCCGTGGCCGGGGGAGGGCTGGCCCCGAGGCTCAACCAGTTGGAGATGGCAATGGCGCTGCGCGTCCTCGCACGTTCGAAAATGGCCCGTCAGATGGGCAAGCTGGTCCCCGCGCACACCATGTAGATGGCCGTGGCGGGCGTGGGGGCCGCGGGCGGGGGGATCGCGGAGGTCGGGGGGGTGCTACGAAGGTTTACGTGGCGAAAGGGAGCAACCCAGCTCCAGGCCTCATGAATGGTCCCAGTGCAGTGGCCAATGGCAGTGCAGACTGAGACCAAAGCTGTTGTGCAAGAAGGCACTGTACAGTGTACAGGAGTGCAGAATGAGGCACTGCATGCCTTGGAAAGAATGACCTTACAACAGGAGAGCCTTCTGTGGACTGTTTCTTGGGCTGGACCCGTTCTGCGAGGTTCGATGACCATATCAAGTGAGATTTGGACATGTGGTCTATCTCTTGAAATTGGGAAACCCGCAGTGCAACAAAATTGGGACCCTGTCTTACAAGAGACGGGGCACTGGTGTGCATTTGCACCCGAACTTTTGCGTCCACACTTCTTCAAGTTACTGCCCCTACTGCACGAAGTCGTGGCTTTTTTAACTGTTTCTCCCAAGTAGTTATGGATTCCACGACAGGATGTGCTTATTGAGGACTACCCTGAGAGCTAGGATTGTCTCAGCAGCTGCGTCAATTTACATGAGTCAACTTCACCATCTTATTGGCATCAGATTTCGCTTCTGTGCTGAAGATCGTTTTCGGTGGGCTTGAAGCTGTCATTGCAGCTGTGTTCTGGACAAATAGTGCAGGTTTAAGCATGATAGCTGTCCAGGAATGCCGAAGGTAAAGGAAAGTTAGACTGGCTGGTGCGGGGCAACTGAGGTTGCGTGACCATGTCAGCCCCTCCAGCCCCACCGAGGGCTTCAGAAAGTCTTCTAGATGTGGAAGAGCCTTCTTGTATCTGCTAGGGTCTTGCACATTAAGAAAGCCTTCTTTAGTTCTAAACAGTCAAAATGTGTACTCTTCTGCAGCGGCAAGGAGTAAGGACTTGTGCGGACAGTGTTACTCCTCAAGGAGGGATGCACCTTGCTACTAGGATATCTCGGTTAGCAGGGAGACTTGCTGAGATTCAAACTTTACATCGCTCGTGTGCATGAGGCCTGGTGCAGCAGGGGCGGGGTCCATCCCAAGGAGTGGTCTCCAATCCTGATGAAGCTCCACGAGGGCCAGAGTTTAAAATAGCGGGGGTACACCGGAAGGCTTTTTGAAGGTACACGGTAGTGGTGACCTTAGGTGCAGGGGCAGCGTGCCATGCCTGTAGCCCCTGTAGGAAGGAGCCCAGTAGAAGGCACGTTGCCTAGGGTAGGGAGGGCAGGATTTGGTCTTGGGAGGGCAGGGGTCAGGTAGTTTGAGGGTCTGACCCTGTCGGCTTATCACAAAGGCATGGCAAGACATGCCCAGGTCCCAGTTTGATTCTTGTTTGGTAAAGTTGTCGTTCCGCGTCATGGAATGCGATATCAGGTCCATGATGACTCGTGGGATGGTTAATGCGCTGATGCTGCCAGGGAGCAGTGTATCATCCTAGACTGAGCTCTCCCAGTTGGAAAGCTGCTTTAAATCGAGGTCTGACAGAATGTGGGTTCTTGTTGACCCTGGAGCTAAAATTGTGGGAGGGCCACCAATGGCGCTACTGGCACATTATCTGCGACTGCAAGCAGGGAGCGTGCAAGTGCCTTTCCGGCCTCATGCTGTTGTGAGTCGTTTGAGCTGAGGTAATGCTTGTTGTATGGAAGCAGGATCTTTGATAGAGGTGCAGAGTCTGGAGAAAAATGGCTATATTGGTTTTTGATTGCGTAGAAATGATGTGGATGGCACAAGCATCCACCCCCTACGCAATCAAAAACCAATATAGCCATTTTTCTCCAGACTCTGCACCTCTATCAAAGATCCTGCTTCCATACAACAAGCATTACCTCAGCTCAAACGACTCACAACAGCATGAGGCCGGAAAGGCACTTGCACGCTCCCTGCTTGCAGTCGCAGATAATGTGCCAGTAGCGCCATTGGTGGCCCTCCCACAATTTTAGCTCCAGGGTCAACAAGAACCCACATTCTGTCAGACCTCGATTTAAAGCAGCTTTCCAATTGGGAGAGCTCAGTCTAGGATGATACACTGCTCCCTGGCAGCATCAGCGCATTAACCATCCCACGAGTCATCATGGACCTGATATCGCATTCCATGACGCGGAACGACAACTTCACCAAACAAGAATCAAACTGGGACCTGGGCATGTCTTGCCATGCCTTTGTGATAAGCCGACAGGGTCAGACCCTCAAACTACCTGACCCCTGGCAGCATCAGCGCATTAACCATCCCACGAGTCATTGCCCAACCAAGTACCACTTCACTTGATGACCTTCTGTGGTCGTTCTTGAAAACGGTTGGGAGGGAACGAAGGTTGAAACGAGGTGCTGTTTCCTGTATGAAAGGATTTGGTGTCCATGGTCGAGCAGGGAGGCTTTTTGGCAGGTACATTGATGATTCAAACGTGCAGGGAACTTCCCAAGTGGCTGGAGCGATTGGGAATGCCAAACCTGGGTTCCTGTTTAGAAAGCCGCTCATGAGCTCTTGCAAGAGCGCAACAGGTAGTGAAACTCTCGCCATATGGTGCTTTGGTCAGCAGGTGAGCTTGGCTCAGTTTCTGCTTGTCCAGTGGTTAGTGGTGGACTAGCCAGATTATTAAAGCGCGCCGATTACTCACTTACGTAGGGTAAGTCATGTGTATTGGGTATCCCCACTTTTGTCAAATGGGGTGGTTTCAGTCAGCAGGCATGCTAAGGGGTCAGATAACGGACTGAATAGGAAGTCACGAGTATCACTTGTTCTCTGCAGCTTCCTCAAGAATGAAGGCAGGCATTGTTTGTGGCTGCCGCAGGGCTTGTAGAACTGCTGGCCGCCCTCTAAAGGCTCATCAGCCAAGCACAGGGGGCTTCAGCCTAAGAGAATCACTCTGTCCACATAACCTCTAGGGCCCATTTTCTGAGCCCAGAAATACCCGTTTGTTGTCCTCTTCTTCAAGCCGAGGGCTACAGGAATAACAACTTGTGCTGATGGATCTCATTCTTTGGGATGTTGACGGATTTCAGTCTCGCGCAAATCAAGACTCGTAACAGCTCATAAGAAGGTCCTCTTGAGGGCCGGGAGCGAGGTTGCTCTGGTCCTTTGAGGCCTCGTCATGGAGGGTTGTCAGCCATGTATGGTTATAGCAAACTTCTGCCCACACCTTAACGTTGGCCTCCTCTAGGGAATCTTCGAATGTGTAGTCAGATTGCGGGCTTCGGACTGAACTCTCCGCAGGTGTGCCGAGTAATTGGCAGTATAGCAAGTGGCTTGATCCACAGTAGGAGTGCGCACTAATGTTGCTTGTGTTTTTTAGTTATGGCGTGTGTTTGTGAGTATATGGGGGCTGGCATGCACAGTCTCCTGGCTTCGCACAGAATGGGATTCTTGATGCTCCAGGCTAGCAGCGCATTCAGCATTGGCTGCCGAGTGCAAATATTGGGACTGCGAAGGCAATGCAAGTTAAAAGGTATTTTGCTCTGGCCCTGCCCGTGCCACTGATGGTGAGGTCGCGTTGCACCTCTCAGCAACCCTGCAGATGATGAAGCGAAGGATGTCCTCAACATGAGGACCTTACCTTGGCAGTTCCCTCGGTTCAATGTGGATTGCACCAGGCGTCGATTCTTCTCCTGGTGTCACAATCTCCCAGAGGAGGAGAGGGAGAGGCCCTCCCTTTCCCCTCCCGGGAGGGGTGTTCAAGAGGCGCTTTCCTGGATATAACACCAGGATGCTTTGCGGGGTGCGGCATGATTTCAAGCGGGCTTGATTTCTTGCACTGGCGATGCTAGTGTTAGTGATATGGTACGATAACCCATATCACTCACGATTTTCTTTATAAGCGTACTAAGCGTGCGTGTCCCCGTAGGGTTGGTAGAAATCAATGCTGACATGCAGGGACCGTCACATTAGTCCAATTATGGAAAGGAACCCGTGGCACTTTGTCATGAAGTCACACATCCTGGTCATGTCCCACATCCTGATGGTACGAAGAGAATCTGTTGTGCGCCTCTCAGTGCGCTTGTGAATATCTCAAGAGCTAGGGGCGGTGACTTGTGTCGGCAAGTCCCTCACTGTCAGGCACATCATGAATTGTGTGGCATGTTCAAGTCGTGGATGAGACTTCTCTGATATCGGCATGTGAAGTGGCGGAGTCCTCAGTTCCAAGTGGATTTGGTTTAGGGTTCCCTAGTAATGTTGCCCAATGCATGTGCTCAGCCATACCAGGAATGCGATTGAGATGTCGTCTTACAGATTCTTAAGCCCCGGGCTCTTAGGAGGCGAATGCTGTGTACCAGAGGACTAGCATTTGCAGAGTGGAGTCGTGCAGTTTGGCTGCACATTCTTCTCGAGACTGCCATGTCATAACACCCAGAGCTGTTCACTCATGACCGGCTGCGCCACTACAGTGTATGTAGTGTGACACGTGTGCATGGTAACACCGACTATTGAGTCATCAATCTGGCATAAAAAGTTCTAGATGATTGCTTTTGGAGCTTTGAAAAAGGCAGGGTCCAGTGTGCATTGTCACGCAACCTGTGATCCAATGGTGATGTACTTGAGAGATCAATTGAGTACTACCTACTTCACTACGATTAGAATCATCCGTGTGAAAAGCTGCATGCATGACGCTTGTATTCCCTTTGCTTGTGCATGAGCTATAAGAATGCAGTTGCATCGCTTGCCCCCCCCCCCCTTCTGCCTTAGATTTGAAGTTCCCCACCACTTATTGAGTTTGGAACCAGGTCATTTCGTAGCAGCATTAGCAGTGACATTGATTCGTTCCTCTCAATGCAATGCCACTTGTGCGCTCCCTTACAGACCTTAGCCCAAGTGTTAAACGAAGCTCAGAACCGGATAAGACTCTGTTCGGTATTCATGCCAAATCAAGCCTGACCGTAGGTCCAGCCCTAAATTACGGTCACGCTGACTTAAATGTGATGTTTATGGTGCCGTATTCCACTATTCTTCTACAAGTATTTCCTGGCTCTGATCAGCTCATAAGCTCCATTGCCACAAGGTCAGCCGCATAAGGGCACTTACGTTTATAATAAACAGGTGGGATTACCTGTCTAAAACCAGGATTTTAGCCCTCCATGGTGCAGTAATCACGTAATATGTGCACTATATACCGTCATGAGCATGCTATCAATGTTTGAACGAGTAAACTTCTGAAAACACGGCCAGGTACTTCACATGCAAAATTGCCATCCATGGAGTTTGACACGCTTATAAGCTTCCAATGACGCGCACACTGTAAATGGGCCAGATCCAGGAAAGGATCGTATCATGGCGCCCCTGACCTTCACATCAGGGTGGCAGCGGATCTGATTTGCTTCAATTTAGACTCTGTTCTACATAAAAATGAACATGCCTACTAGGCTGCTGCTGCCACGAGAGGCGTATACGAGACCAGCCGTTATCGATACTTCAACTTCAAAGCACAAGCCTCAGGCATCGAGAACTTGTGCCCATATATGCTTCTCAAAAATACCTCATAAATAACCGCATTGGCTATGGTTTGGCTCAGAGCAATATAGCAATAACTGTAGCTCTTATAAGGTGGCGACAATTGGGAATGCAAGGACTTGCGTGCCTCTCCTTTCCCCCAATGCATGGCAGTAAATGCACGGATTGATATGAGCTCATATCAATCCGTGCGATAGCAAAGACCCAAACCGGGTTTTTTTCTTAGTGACTTCTGATTTTGAAACAGATGTCAACGGCGACAGGGACTCTTTAGCGCCATACATAGTGATGCCAGCAGGCTGCTGTCTGCCATGGCCTTGCGCCACTTAAGCCATTGTCACATGACCGAGACACTTCTCGCAGGTTTCCACCAGCTGCCAAGTCTCTTTTAACATCGGACACAACACAGGCTAAATACCTATTTAAAAACGCGCGGGGACACGCGCGCACGCACCCACGCACATGTGTGTGCGTGCAATCGCGCGCGCGCGCCCGCGCGCACACACACACACACACACACACACACACACACACACACACACACACACACACACACACACAGACACACACACACACACATCCCCTAGGGCTTCTTAAAGAGGAACACATTGTAAAAGAGTGCACCACTTCAATGCGTACTTTCCAAGAGCTTCAGTCAGGAACTGACATCTGTTCCCAGGAAATAATGATGGAACAAACAATGCATTCCACGTGATGTTTCACAAATGAAACAGTATCCAGATATAATATAATACAATTGATAGGAACCGGCAGTACGCCTCCATTTGCAATGTTCAGTCCAGAGTGGCAGACATGCACATGCGTCACCCAATGCACAAGCCCCCCCCCCCCCCCTTGGCACACATGCACACGCACACGCGCGCACACGCACCGCAACCGGACACCAAACGTTTACGCGTTATGCGTAACGCTCCCGTCTTGCCCTGATGGGAACAGCAGCAGCTGCTGACGGGGGTGGCCGCAAGCGACGACTCGCGAACGCCGCTGCCCGGGCGGAAGACAGCTCCACGTCACCAGCCGCTGGTTCTCAAAGATGAAGACCAGCCCGCACAGCCTCAGGAACCCCCGATACTCAAACCCTGGTAGCGCCTCCAAGGCCTGGCACCCGAGAACTGCGGAGATGGCAGCCTTCATAAACGTAACCATCGCCACCATGCTCAAGAAGCGCGGTGAGGGTCCCCCTTCCCGTGGAGACTGGCGGGGCGTATGCACAACTCGGCCCTCGGGCTCCGGTTCCCGGTCCCCCCTGGCAGTCGGCTCGGGGGAGGCCTCCCTTGGCGAGCTGGTCCCACCTGCGCTTGCACCTGCATTCTCAAGCGGACTTGGCTCCGGAGAAGCTGCTTTGGACATGAGCTGGTCAGTGCCAACACCATCCACAACGTGGTCCTCGGCCAATGTCATGGCCAGATCCCGAGCAGGGCTGGCTTCCCGCCTTGGCGCGTCCACTGATGACTGAGCACCCAGGGCATGCTTCTGCGCGCTGCCCCCCAGATGGACGCCGTTGGGGCTTAACCAGACATCTTCCGCCCCAGCTATGGCTGCGCGGTGACACGCAGCATGAGCCTCCATGTCCACAGCGTCCCTTTCAGCGTCAGCATCCATGCCAGCGCCGTCCCTCTCAGCATCAGCGTCCATGTCAGCAGCATCCCTCTCAGCGTCAGCTTCCATGTCAGCAGCATCCATCTGAGCGTCAGCTTCCAAGTCAGCATCAGCTTCCATGTCAGCAGCATCCCTCTCGGCGTCAGCTTCCATGTCAGCAGCATCCCTCTCAGCGTCAGCTTGCATGTCAGCAGCATCCCTCTCAGCATCAGCTTCCATGTCAAGAGCATCCCTCTCGGCGTCAGTGTCCATGTCAGCAGCATCCCTCTCAGCATCAGCTTCCATGTCAGCAGCATCCCTCTCGGCATCAGCTTCCATGTCAGCAGTATTCCTCTCGGCATCAGCTTCCATGTCAGCAGCATCCCTCTCGGCGTCAGCCACCATGTCAGCAGGATCCCGCGCAGCTACAGTGTTGGGCTCAAGAACGTTGGCATTCAGATAGATGCCCTGGGTGGCCATCCCAGGCGAGTCACCCTCGGCGGCCAAAACAGCATCATTGCTGCCCACTGGTGTGCGGTGCCCGCAGGTATTTCCCGCAGTCTGGTCAACGCCTTCCAACACGCCTGCGGTGAGCGGACCCCACATGTCCACGTCCATGTCACTGCCATGAGCGCCGGGGCGCTGAGAACTACTATTTATTCTAAACGTTTCTACCCCGCCACCATCCAACACCACTTGGGGCGGTAAATCCATGCTGGTGTCTCGGCCCTGGTCGGTGGGCCTTGGTGCCGAAACTTTGGATACGTCTGCTGTATGGACGGGAGCTGCGCACAGGGCGCTCCTTTGATTCACTGCAACAGTTCGTCGCAAGTCGTCCAACAATGCCGTCAACTTCTGCCGCTTGGGAGAGGGCGATTCACATCCTGGTTCTGAGGACAGGGACTGACTGGCTCTCATCCGCTTATGAGCCATCTGTGGCGATGGGAGGGGCGGGAACGAATCTGGTATTTCAGCAGCTTGAGATGATGATGCCCCCAAACGTTCAGAATTCGTGACCAACGACCTGGCATCGCCTGAATGCATCTCTAAGGACTCAATCCCCTCAACACTGTGGCTCGGCCCATCCTGGGACAACTGATCGTTCGCAAGCTTCGGCGAACTCGCCTCTGGCGACATAGACGTCAACTCCAGCACAAGGCCTGGCACAGCCGAAAACGTCCCTGCATCGGGTAACCCGCTGCGTTCTGGCAAGGGAGACCAGCCGGGGTGTTTCTGCGACGACGGCCATTCCTCGGACGTCGCGGTACTCACGCCTCCCGCCAGTGGCGTGGCTCCGTTCTCCATGGGGGCCCGGAGAAGGGCGACGACATCCAACATAAGCCAGGGCCTCTCTTCCAAGATTTCCATTATGGCTTTTTCCAAAACAGTCACCTGCAGCACATAGAGGACGCCGATTTCAACCGCTTATTCTTGTTCACCAATACAGCAGGGAAGCACACGCCTCTCTCTCTATCCCCCCCTCTCTCTTTCTCCCCCCCCCCTCTCTCTCTCTCTCTGTGTGTGTGTGTGTGTGTGTGCGCGCGCGCGCGCGCGCGAGCGCGTGCGCATGTGCGGGTGTGTGCGCCCGCGTGCATGTGAGCGCGCTCGGTCCTTGTGGTTCCCACGAGACTAACGGGATTGCTCGAGATCATGCCCCTTTTGGGCTAAATTCATGTGTCCCTACTGTAAAGAGACTCTTTCAGAGTTCATTCCATGAAAGAGAAGGCAGTCTGCAGAGCTCGCTGATCTGCAGCGATATCACGCCTGATTAACATACTCACAACGCCAAGCTGGGACCAGCAGTTTCGTTTGACAAAATCATCTAGTAGCCTCATGCCATAACGCATTCCACGAGGATGGAGCAAAAGTTATATGGCTCCTGGGCCGTTAGAACAGGCTGCACGCTCGGTGCGTACGAGCTCAAGGCTCTGCAGAGGTAAGGCTGGATGCGAGGTGCACCACAATCGGAACAAATAAAATGCTATTTTTGCCGAACCAGTACACAAAATGTACCAAGGCATTTATCCTGCAGTACGACAGGATTTATCTATGTAAGGTGACAATCGAGTATGGCCCAGGACCAGGTACTAACGCCAGTCCCCCTGCAGCTATACTAACGTCCGTCCCTGCAGCTTTTCTAGTGTCAGTCCCTGCAGCTATACTAGGTTAGTATCTGGTGGCCAGTTAATTGGCCGCCAGTAACATACAGACCGCACAGCGGCCATGGGCTATCAGAACCACTGCAGCAAATACCACTGTCAGTGACTCCTTTCTTTACCCCCCGCGAAATAGTACACCCACGTTTGTATAATCTGCCAACACGGGGTCACCAGCACACCTGGCTTGGCCAAGAGGCAACCTCACTTTTCTGCACCAGCACATCCTTCATTAACACCAGCGCATCCTTTTCACCACCATTCCATGGATCATGTATATGTAAAAATCCCCCCCCTCCCCCAACACACACACACACACACACACACACACACACACACACACACACACACACACACACACACACACACACACACACACACACACACACACACACACACACACGCACACACGCACGCACGCTCCCATGCACGCACACACGGGCACCCACCAGGGCAGGTCCATTGGAAAATGCCCAGGTGCCTGGTAGCACGAGGACTCCAGATTAGTATCGCACATGAGAAACTATATCGGAAGCACCTGAACAAGGTGGCGCTGTGCCGGGGAAGCTTCACGGTTCTCGGGCTTAGTGCGCGAGCCACTGCGGGAGACATTGCGGGGGCGGGGGCTGGGGCCCGCCGACATGCTCCAGTTCAAGGCATCAGGCGTCAAGTCCGCCCAGTCAGGCATGTGGCGGCGGTGCTTCAGCAGAAAGGCAGCCAGCTTTTCGCGTCGGTCGAATTTCCCGACCGTGCCGCACTTGCACACTGCAACCACCCGACAGCGAGCTTGATGTCGGCTCTGTGAACTGGCACGAGGAGGGAGTCAGTGACTTCTGGATCATTGGCCAGTCTGTCGTGCGTTATGCCTGTAGGAGTGCGCGTAGATTCTATTACTATCTTTGGTGAGGCCATCCTGGGGGTGGGATATGGCTGTTTCTGTGCAAATGTGTGGTGTGTGTGTGTGTGTGTGTGTGTGTGTGTGTGTGTGTGTGTGTGTGTGTGGGTTGGGGGGAGGTGGGGGGGGGGTTTTGGCGCTGCATCTGGGGAGGCGAAGGGGAGGGAGGGTCTGCATGGTGGAGAGCAGTACCAGCATGAAACTCGATCCAGGGCTTGCCACTGTTCTTGCGAATGCGCTCAGTGAGGGTGAAGCCGGCGGGCAGCTTGCGGCCATCCATTTGGAAACCTGCAGCCGGCACCACCATCCCTCCCACTCACTCTGCAGAAGGGACTTGGGCCCTCGCCACTCACTTTGCGGAAGGGGCTTAGAGCCTCGCCACTCAATCTGCAGAAGAGGCTCAGGGCCTCTTCTGATTCAGCCCAGCCGGCACCCAACCTGATGCCAAGCTCGCAAGACTCTCACAGGACATGTCAACCCCCCCCCCCCCAAAACCACTTGACTCAAGTGAGCGCTGCAGCTGCAGCTGAACCCCCGAGTCAAGAGTCGGGAGGGGAAGGAGCAAGCAGCAGGAACATGAGCGCACCAGGGACATGGGCATCCTGGTCGCAAACGCATGTGAGGAGGCCTTGGCACCAATCGCATGGCTCCTCACATGACCGTGGGGTGTTGAATTGGCCTGCTGCCTCTTCACATGTCCAGTGGCGCTTCTGCAAGCCCAGGTGCCCTTGTGAGGCCCCCATCCCTCACATTGCACAAGTTCTGGCCATTGCCAAGTAGCTCGTGCCCTGTATGACTGATGCACATACAAACCCCTGCCAAGTCCCGAGAGTGCTGCCAGAGACTGTGAGAGAGAGAGAGAGAGAGAGAGAGAGAGAGAGAGAGAGAGAGAGAGAGAGAGAGAGAGAGAGAGAGAGAGAGAGAGAGAGAGAGAGAGAGAGAGAGAGGGAGGGAGGGAGGGAGAGAGCGAGCGAGAGAGAGAGAGTGTTCTGAATCGATGGAACACGAGGCAATCACAACAGCTGGGAAGATAAGTTGTCTTAGACAAGTCCACGAGATGGAACAAATGAAAAAAATCTGAGATATACATCCACTCAACCATCCCCACCCACCCACCGTTCAAAGTGGCATGCACACACCGCTTGCGTGCCCGCACAGCGCGCTCGCACACACACACACACACACACACACACACACACACACACACACACACACACACACACACACACACACACACGTGCGCACTCTCTCACCGCGCATGCACCTACGCGCGCGCAAGGGGAGTTATCCATCGTTCACATGCCCTGCGCAGTCAAAGTGAAGCCCACGCTCACGAAACGCCTGCTCTCACACGCACGTCAAACACAGAAAGCCGCAACCAGCTCCTGCCCACACAGCTGCGATCGCGGGAATAAATCGGGGAGGCAGGGAGATGAAGCAAGGTGACGTACAGTCAGTGGCGCCGCATCAGGGTCATCTTGGTCACTGGAGTAGCGCTCAGGCAGGCGATCAAGCAGGCGCCACTTGTTACAGCTGTCACACTGCACCCACAGGTCATCATCTTCCGCGTCCCCATTGGCTTGGGTATCTGCATCAGCTTGGGTGTCCGCCCCGAGGCCCCCGTCCGAAGCCGCAGGGACCCAGCCCAGGGAGCCCTCATCTCCGCCTGATGGTCCGCTGCCCGCCTCCGCGGTATCCATGTAGGCCGGAGGTGGGCCCATGTGATCCCCTGGGGGAGTTGTGAAACCTGTAGACCGCCAATGAAGCTGGATCTCTTGATGCCCCCACCGGCCTGAGGTGAGGTATAGGGAAGGGGAGGGATGAGGAGGGCAGGGGAGGGGTGGGAGGGGCATGGGAGGGGAGCGGATGGGAGGGGCGGGGAGGGGAGGACAGGAGAGGCAAGTTAGCACCCAGGACTCCACCGTGTCTAAAGGAAGTGGGGACAACCACAGAGAGGGCAGGCTTGGAAGCAGTGGCCACAGGATCTGCGACAAAGGCATGGCTCTGCCGTAAGGGCATTAGGATCATGTCGTGGGGAATTCCAGTGGTGGTAGCCTTGTGCGTTGAAACCAAAATTTAAGGGAAAGCAGACATGAAGGCTGGTGGTGTGTTCAGTGGCAGACAGGTCCGTAAGATCAGAACAGGACATACGGTTCACAAGGGTCCCATTGCCTAGAAACAACATGCGGTTTGTCCAATATGGAGTTGCAACATTTGTTTTAAGAGAGGATGCTGGAAGAGCTAAGCAGCATTCTAGTATAATGCATGGTGGACACCATGATAATCGGTCCTAACATAACATACAAGGGGGAAACTAAAACTTGCAGCTCCAGAGCCAAGAGGGACTGATCCAATGATTAGTACCAGAGACAGATACCTAATCCTGGGATATTGAAACATTCAAGCCCGGAAACCCGATCCCATGAGATGACCACCCGGTAAACATAGAGGTGTGTGACATCCCAACACTCAAACCCAGCATTGTAAAAGGATGTAAAGAACCAAAACCAGAAGCAGTGCCTGGCAGTTTGGCACAAATACGCTATTGCACAATCCAGCACAGGTGGAAACCGGATAGTAGGGGCTGACGTTCGCTCAAAGCAGTTGATAACTTCTGAGATACTTTTATCTATCGTTGCATCAACACACTTCGTTCGCACACCTGGACTTCCCCAATATCGCTGCATCCACGCACGGTCCCGACCATCATCTGGCCTCTCCAATTCAAGTATTGGGTGCAACTCCCAATTGCTCATCGCTAGAGTCTATTGCATATAAGAGGTGGGAAAACCCCCCACTAGGACCACTCGAGGCTCTACTCAAAAAGCCCCTGCCTTCGCAACCGTGTTCCGGTGACGAAAATCCGATCGCTTTCTAGTGATCTCGCTTGACCCTCAGAAATGTTCGACGGAATTCGCACTCCGCCGTGTGATACATAAGAGTTTCATGATGAAACCCGTTCTTGCTAACCACCATAGAATCAAAGGCATTGACGGGTGTGTACCGAAGCTCGGCACTTGATTTCGACTTCGGGAGTTGCTGCAAACTCTCTTTGCCCTCTGTTCCTTGACAATGTACCGGCGGAAATTCCGGGACAAGGAGGAAACGTCTTTCCCACTCCAATTTTCTCGCGAAGCAAGGAAAATGAAAAGGCCGATTTCGTATGTACTAATAAAGAGATCAATGTATGTTATCTACCGGTTAGCCGGGGCTGGGAGGGGGATACGCCGAATATGTCGCGGCTTCGCCTCGGCTCAGCCGAGGCGAAGCCGAGTCGGCTCCAGCCCCGGCTCCGGCTGTCGGCTCGGCTCTTGGAAATCCCAGCTCTCCGGGAGCCGGGACATATTCGGCGTATCCCCCTCCCAGCCCCGGCTAACCGGTAGCTAACATATTTATCAAAGATTAATAGTGAAGCATATTTACTACCAGGTGGGTGATATGAGTTTTGTAAACACGTTTGTTTGTATAACGTAGGTCCTCGTCGGGATCCGCAGAAGCCACAGAACTCCGTGACTAACAGAACATAATTATGAACTTGGTAATACGGTATACAAAATAACAAATAAATCATGCTTGGATGGTGCATACGACGATCCCGTCTTTTTTCCATGAAACGTGATCTACCGAGAATCCGAGCGGTGTTCACCGTCGGAATGATAAAAAACGATCAAGGGAAACCACAGACCCCTGCTTTGAGAAAATATATCATTTATCCCACCGGGTAAAACCCCCCCATATCACTCAGCTGGGGGATAAGCCACTTGTCTGCATCCGAGACATGTTAACAATCCCGCTCTAGTGGTGGAATTTATACTTAAGAGGAACGCACGTTGCGGCACGCGACGGCGCGGCGGTACTACTTGTCTCGATTAAGTAGCAAACTTTTGTTAAGATATTTGGACTCCAAAAATATGAATGGTCTCTATTCTTCATCAAGATTTGGCGGCGGTGTTCAAGCGAGAGGTTCTGTCCTAGGTTTCTCGTTCCTATTAACGCCCCCACTCGCTCAAGTTCATATTCTGTGAGTCAGTTTACCCTGTCAGGTTTTACAACTTGCAGGCGAGAAGCTCATCGATTGGCCATGTACCTCGCTCAACCTCCTTGCTAGACACATCCCGAAATCTGTAAGCTGCCAAACCTATGCCAGCTGCATCAACACCTGCAGCTAGCACCTACTCCACCTGCAGGAGCCCCAACCCAGCGAGAACAGAACAAAAAAAGCCCTGGTTCACGTCACCTAATGCCAGCAAGAGTTACCAGCATGCCCCCTCAAGATGGCACAGATTGCTATCGGTAGCCACTTTTGCCACAGAAAGTGCCTCCTTATTGAGCTAATGTGGTATTCCACTTGGTTGTCTGCCCACATTAGGCCAGAAATTTGCAATGCGACCGCGAGATAAAGGGCCACAATGTAGCACCGATGTGGCCTACCATTCCCAACTACGAACTCACATACAGGTGCTTTGAGGATGCGGACTACAGTGCAACTTGGAAAACAGCCATGCCAATAGACTATGAATTGTCCACTGCGACTCCCAAGTCCGGGCATGCCACATCCAATCTGCTATTAATCCTTAACGCTAAATCGGGATGGGTGTGGTGAAGCAATAGAACGGACACACACACACACACACACACACACACACACACACACACACACACACACACACACACACACACACACACACACACACACACACACACACACGCACGCACGCGCGCGCGCGCACACACAGAGAGGGAGAGGCGGGGGGGGAGCGAGAGAGAGAGAGAGAGAGAGAGAGAGAGAGAGAGAGAGAGAGAGAGAGAGAGAGAGAGAGAGAGAGGGGGGGGGGGGAGAGAGGGGGGAGGGAGAGAGAGCGCCCTCGCGAGAGCCTCGCTATGTGCATCAACAGACCGAGAGAGAACGGGAAGCGAGAAGTGGGGGAGGGGTTCCTGTGCGGGAGGACGCGCACCTTGTTCAGGATTTGGGAAGGGAGACGAGCTCGCAGCTTGCGGTAGCATCAGGCCACTCGCAGAGGCCAGGCCTGGAACCGGCTCCACCACTGGGGGATTCGCAGTAGGTTGTTGCGGCTCCTCCCGCAGCCGCGGAAGTCGAATCCGCACCACCAGGGGGGCTTTCTTTAACTCCGAAGGGCTTCTTCTCCCTTGCAGCAGCGGCAACGCGAGCGACGTCACCGCGCCGCACGACGCCGCCCCACTGTTATTCTCCAGCCCGGCATCCGCAGTCCCCCACACGTCGCTCGCCGCCCCGCCCATGCTTGCGGCATTCGCCTCGCTTGCCTGGTGCGGCGGGGGGCTTTTGCCCGGGCCACCGATCTGTCCTGTGCTGGAAGGCTGCTGAATCGCATCCCCGCCTCCCAGATGCTGCACATCCGATGCTGCGTTCCATGCATGGTTTCCCAGAATGCTGGACAGCTCAAAAGTGCTCCCAGGTGGCAGCTGCGTGCCTGGAGAAGGACCCTGCGTGGGAGCCCCCATGGCGGACGGCATCCCCGGGAGTCCCGAGCCGGTCACTTGCCCAAAGAGGACGATTTCGGCCAGGGACGCCCCACTTGAAGGCTCCCCGAGACTACTTATCACATGCTGCAGCTCCGCCCAAAGCCCAGCAGTGCTTTGCAATGCGTGATCTGAGGGGCGGCACCCGTTTGGCCACGAAGGGCCTGTCCCCGGTCCGCCGAGCTGGAGCCCGACTCCGGTGGGGTTCAGAATTTGTCGGAGCGCGGCTCCAGGCGGCAACTCCATTGCTCCACCGGAACCGCAGGAGGGGCCCGCTCCCGCTGGTACCCTGGAGACTGGGGCAGCAGCGTCCCCTGCTTCCCGGCTTGGCGTGCGATGCAGCATTGGCCCCGACTGCGGAAATTCCCCTCCGCCTTGAACCCGGTCACCTCCACAGGGAAGAGACCCCAGGCAGGCTGGGGCGCTGTGAACCCTTCCTTGACCATCTCCCCTGGGAGCATTCTGCAGGCCCGCCAATGCTGGGGGCTGCAGTACCATGGTACCCGCGGCACCTCCCCGGGCCTGGGAGGCCCCGCTGGACTCCCGTGAGCGAGATCCAGGAATCCAGACGGGTTTTGGCAGCGATTGCACGACAATTGATGCATTACCCGCTTGCGGGACGGGCAGTACCGTGGGCACCCCGCCCTGTCCCTCTCTTCCCACAGGCTCCGCAAAAGCCGGCAGCGTCCCTGTGTCCATGACCCTTTGCTGGCAAGGGCTGCTTGCGTGCGCAAACCCCGGCACAGCCGCATCCCTGGGCATGAGGGCCGCAGCCCTTGGAGTCGCCACCCTGCCAGCTTCCTGCCGTGGGGAAGCTGCTTGCTGGTTCAGCACAGCCAAGATCCCCATCACGTCAGATGCGGGCGTGGGATTCGAGCCCCTGTGGCTCGCCTGCCCATGCGGAGATCCCTGCAGGGGGGCGGGTCCGCTGCCATGCGATGTGAGTTGGACGTTCGTTCGAAGGGACGCGTCCTGAGAGCGCGCGTCGGTGGGCCACCCCAACACCCCAACACCCCGTGCAGAGGGGGAGGAGACCCCCGCACTGGGGCTGGCCGGGGTGAGCCGCAGCCCCCACTGTGCGCCCGTCTCCTGCTGTACAGGGCCAACACCAGTGGTCACTTGCGCCGCCTCGGGGACTTGCCGATGTTCCCGGGGGCTGGCGGGATAAGAGGTTGATGCCATGTCGAAATAGTATCGTCGGTGAGCGTCTCCGTACGTAATGCCTTGACCGGCCTGGTTGGGGTACGCCGCCGGTGCACTTACGGACCCTGGGGCCACTTGGGGGTGCGCCTGCTGTGTTTCCGCACGCGGGGAGCTGCTGAATGGAGCGGGCGGGGCGGCGGGCTCTCTGATGGCAAACCTGGGTGCTCTCATGTGAGCGGGTCCTCGACCCAAAAGCGAGTACTGCGGAGCAGTTTCCCCGGATTCCCCTGCAGGTGCTCCCCATGCCGCCAGCCGGGAATGCAGCGCCGGGGCGCACTGCGGGGGCGGCGGGCCGCTGATGCCCACGCCGGCTCCACTGGAAAGCTGCTGGGCGGATACTGCCGGAGCCGCTTGCCCGGGCTGCAACCTGGAGGTGGCCAACAGTGAGGAGGTGGTGGCCTGCTCGCGGGGTGCGCGCGGCACGGGCTGTGCAGCTGCCGCCGCAGCGCCGCCCGCGCCAGACGTACTCCACATGGCGCATGGGTCGGGGGAGTATCCCACTGCGACTGTCTGCCCAGCCCGGTCCACAGGGGTGTGGGTACGCACGGTGTGCCCTTGCTGGGGCGCCTGCCCGGGAGCCCCGGAATGCGTGCCCTGTGGAGGCTGCCCCGGGCATGGTACCTGGAGGTCCTCCCAAGCAGGAGGTGTGGGGCCTCCTGCCATGCCTGTGGTAGTTTGGCCCTGGCGGAACATGTACGCCCTCGACACTGAGGCTGCAAGGTCCTCCCTGGGGACTGCGGGGGTTGAACCGGGTACCTGGGGGATCAAGCGGCCTGATCGGACTGCATCCCGCCAGGCACCTGGAAAGTCCGTCATGGAGCTGGGTCTCCCGCCCCCGTACTGCCAGCCCATCGGGTCATCCGCACGAGGCGGAACTTCCGGCCTCGGCCGCGCGGCTTGCGGTGCTCCGGCTACGCTTGTGGGACGCTGGCAGGATTGTCCCACGGGATTGCTGCAAGGGTGGCGGCTGTGTTTTGCGATCCTTCTAAAAGGTATCCCCCAACTCCAACCGACGGGTAGCCCCTTAGTCAGCGCCTGCGATCGCGCGATCGCAGGGATCCCTTGGACAACCTTAACACGGTACCCAGTTGCCGACTGCTGTGATGCTGCGGAGCGAGTCCTTGGGTCATACCCCTGACCGTGCTCATGTCTTTGCCACACCGAGGGATTGTTTGAATTCGATGCGCCTTGTCCATGAGTGGCATATGCATGGTTGCCAACTGCCTGTTCTCTCCGCCAGCGCATCTGCTCCCCCGCAGGGGCCTGTGGGAAGCTTGGGCCTGCGTGACCTCCCCTGGTCGGGATTCGACCGTTTGGCACAGGCCCGCAGGCCTGTGAGACATTCTGACCTTGATCCGCGACCATAAATAGCACATTGGAACCTCTTTGTGCACATGTGGCTGGGGTCCCCGCTTGGCTGTGCCACCCCCCGGTATCGACACCCGCATGCCTGGGGATCCCCTGGGTGCCTCCCCCAGCAGGGAAGCGGCCGCCGCTTGCGCTCGGGCGAGTGTTCTGCAGGAACGCAACGTTGCCACTGTGTGGGGGCCTCATTCGCGACAGCGGCAGGGTCCCTCGGTAAGTATGCGCAGTCCCGGCGTGGGGACCCGCCGTACCGTGCGGCATCACCCCAGGGTGCACATACTTCCCCACGAACAGGACTTCTTCATCCTCGCTCATACAAACTGGAGCGTGGCCCCACTGCAGCGTGCCCGCCAGGTCCACCCCCTGGCGAAATTGAAAAGCAGGAGCAGCCGCAATGGGCAGCTTGGGAATGCACAACTTCCGTGCGACAGGTAGTTTAGGGATGATTCGGGCCGACCGAGGCGGTACTGGAGGTACAGCTGGCACCGAGGATCCACATGGGGTTGTTTCTGGCGACGCCTCGGCCTCAGCAGAGGGCTGAGGCTCAGCAGTGGGGCAAGCCTGCTGGCCCTCCAAAAGGGCTTCTGGAAAAGGCGCCTCCCTGTCAGCCTGCTTTGAAGGTGGGGCGTCAGCGTCCGCAGGATCAGGGGCCTGCACGACGCGCTGTGAATCACATGGGCCCGCCGCCTCCTTGGACTCGTCAAGACTTGCAGCCTGCCCTGATGGCTGCGGAACCAACACGGTGTCAGAGGGACCCACTCCAGGACCTCCTCGACCCTCCAGGACCTCTTCAATACGCCAGGACTCCCATCGGTCAACTGGCTGACCAGGCTGCCGTAACTCGAAGGGACCCTCCGGGTGTCCTGTTTTACCCCCCGAAGCCCGCTCCTCCCTCGTGGCATCTCCTGGGGTTTCCCATGTTCCTTCGCGATCGGCAGCGGCAAGCGCTGGCACTGCAGACATGCTATCAACAAGTGAAGGAGGGGGCGCCACAGCTGCGTGGCTCCCCTTTTCCACATCAGCACTTGTGCTAGGGCCTCCATTGCTGCTTTCAAGGATCTCTTGACCTCGAGGTACACCTCCCAACCTGCCAGCCGCATTTGCACTGCATCCCAGGATGGCTGCCACTTCCCCGGGTGCACAAAACCCCTGCACACTACCAGTAGCATTTGCTGGGTCTCCACTGTTCCTGTCCCTGGGACTATCGGCAGTGTCTGGTCCTGCTGTGACGCCTTCCATAGCATCGGCAGGGTCTAGTCCTGCTGTGACGCCTTCCATAGCATTGGCAGGGTCTAGTCCTGCTGTGACGCCTTCCATAGCATCGGCAGGGTCTAGTCCTGCTGTGACGCCGTCAATGACATCTGCAGGGTCTAGTCCTGCTGTGACGCCTTCCATAGCATCGGCAGTGTCTGGTCCTGCTGTGACGCCTTCCATAGCATCGGCAGGGTCTAGTCCTGCTGTGACGCCTTCCATTGCATCGGCAGTGTCTGGTCCTGCTGTAACGCCGTCGATGACATCAGCAGGGTCTAGTCCTGCTGTGACGCCCTCCATAGCATCGGCAGCATTTGCTGTTTCTGCATGCGTGCCTCCTGAATTGTCAGCGGCATTTGCGCATTCATCATCGCCTCTTTGCAAAACAACTGCTGCACTTGTAGAGGCCAGGGAACCGGGCAGTCCAGGATGGGCAGCAGTCACTGAAGCTTCAATACTGCAATCCACTATGCCATCAGCTTTGGCTTGGCCATCAGTGCTCTCCCTGAGATTGAATAATTTTGCTGTTCCTGAGGTGATGCTCTGCACCGGTTTGGCAAGAAGGGCTGGAACTGAAGGAAGAGTCTCTTGGCGACGACCAGCATCCCCTGTGTGCATGCCATCAACTGAGTCAGTGCCTAGCTCAGAAATGTACGGATAACTTTAGGAGGGAAAAAAAACCCAACAACAACACCAACACACACACACACACACACACACACACACACACACACACACACACACACACACACACACACACACACACAGGAGCCAGATACGCAATGTACAAAGTAAGGGATCTAAAGCTGCTTGGCTGAAGATCAGACGGGGCCTGCTGCAAACCAACAGAGCGCAATCCACAAGGGCTGTCGTCTCACCTTGAGCTTCGGAACTGCTGTCCTTCAAGGCAGCTGACACTGCTGAGGCTTTGCTGTTAAAAAGAGTCAGCCTTGGCTGCTGCTCTGGCGCTTTGGGAGTCTGCAGCCTTTGATCTCTTGCCCCGCTCGGTATTTTCTTGGATTTCTCTTCAGGGTCAAGCCCCTCTCCCAGCAAGTCCATTAAACTCACGGGATTCGCCCTGGGCCCCTGGCGAGATGGACACCAGTACGAAGGTCCCAAAGGATGCAATATGCCTGCAGCCTGCCTGGTGGCTTGGCTGTCAGGGCCGCCGGCAAAGGTCAACTGAGAAGTGGAAAGGGGCCCGTCATTGCTGGAGGCATTGGATGGCTGTGGGCAAGCGGAGTTGGAGATGCCTGGAGGCCGGACGGAGGGATTGGACCAGCTCATGTTGGGCTCGCTCCACTGAAAGGCCTAGGCAAGCTTTCTGGAAAGCACACAAATGAAACATGGATCAGGCCTTTGTTGGTTCCTGCATCTTGCAGGTGGGAGGAGAACACGTCTGTCCCCTTGCTGCTTAGGAGGGGACTTTTGGACCTCAAGAACCTAGCCACTTAGGCGCCACAAGATGACCAACAGAACAACTTAGGCGCTGTGTATGAACAGATACATACCGCTTCAAGGCCTGCCCTGGCAGTCCTCTGCCCAACTCTTGCCAATATCAGCTTAAGACCGTGGGAGCGGCGGGCTCACTAAGGACGATGTACAGGTACCACAAAGCGAATGCCTTCATTCCTTTTCCTTGCCGGCTCTCACGTTGATCATTGCTGCACAAGTCATCACGACGTCAATGCCTTGCTCGTATTGCTGCCTGGACAGGAACGGGACGGCCCTGCAGTCATATCGTTTTTTTCATTCCAAAGTCCAGGCCCTTTCCAACGTTGTTGGTTGGTTCACATGTTCTCAACCACTTGTCTCCGCCTAAACTCTTCGTGGCCTGAACTTCAACTTCTTTTCACCCTTTCACGGCAACTCTGACATTTCATAAATAAACTAACCCCTCTTCGTCTTTATTTAGGCGCCGTCATAAACTAGCACATACACATAGTACTGCGTTGGTGCTCCGCTGCTAGGCCGCGGAGCTTTATGTCTGAATGAAACCACCAATGATTACTCATGATATTCTAAGATGAACAACTCTCAGGCATCCTTGCAGGATCCATGCATCAATTAAAGCGACGGCAGCAGTACGGCTCAGGGATCCGGGGTTTTTCAGGAGAAACAGACCTCATAAAAGTAAGTTGTCGAAGCTCCAGCGCCTTTGTTAAATCCATTTGGAAGAGGCTCTGTTGGGGCTCTCGGTAAGATTCAAGAATACTTCAACAGTCGTGGTTTCCAGGTTTCTACGGTCGTGCCGTCGGCGTACCGTCTAAACGCTAAGGACCCGGGCTGTGGTCCCGGAAGGCACCCCCTGGCCCTTGGGTGGTGGCCCACGGCTTGGCAACTAACCTACGCAGTAATCGGACCACTGCTGGTGGGTGGGTAGGGATTCCCAACTAGGGACCTCCAGTGCTCATTTGAGTCGGTCTGTTCCACGCGACTGTCCCATGAAGTGGTACTGGTCCTGTTCAAGCTACTGAAATTTGAAATTGCAGTGCATTGCAGGATGAGGCTGTTTTGAGTGTTGGTGGGTCTTTTTTGACGTCAAGGTCGTTGAAAGTCAACGATGCCATATTTACACACACACACACTCTCTCTCTCTCTCTCTCTCTCTCTCTCTCTCTCTCTCTCTCTCTCTCTCTCTCTCTCTCTCTCTCTCTCTCTCTCTCTCTCTCTCTCTCTCTCTCTTTCGCTCTCGCTCTCTCTCTCTCTCTCTCTCTCTCTCTCTCTCTGTGTGTGTGTGTGTGTGTGTGTGTGTGTGTGTGTGTGTGTGTGTGCATGTGTGTGTGTGTGTGTGTGTGTGTGTGTGTGTGTGTGTGTGTGTGTGTGTGTGTGTGTGTGTGTGTGTGTGTGTGTGTGTGTGTGTGAAAATGAACACTGACATGTATACCTAAGGTATTTGAGAGACATGTGGTGTCATTTCATGAGAGCATGTTGGTGAGTCACATCCTAGAAATAGAGGGTTTGATAGACTTACAATGCATATAATTAATAATGTACAGGTGTACTATACTGGGGTATGCTTGTACTAAGTGCTACATGAACAATTATTAGCTCTCCTAGCTAGTAGAAGGGGCCATAGTACAGAATCGGCCAGTTTTCTGCCTATTTTCCAGTGAAGTATACTCAGCCCGGATCTTCTCGGTCGTGAGAATCCTATTCGGCTGACCCTGGTAATGTGGTCCGTGCGTCACAGCGATCGTGAGTTAGAGATTCGAGTCGCTTAGAGATTCGACATGATCACTGGTTTAGAGAGGTACTATGCATCGACAGCTAGGTCGAATCATAAGGTACATTATATACAGTGCATGGTACTGATAGGAAACAAACTTGATCATGCCCGTACGCCATAGAGATCTGGAGCTGTAAAGCTGTAAGGAGGCTAATGAATAAAGTGTTAGAAAAATAGACACTAACATGTATACCTTAGGTATTTGTGCAACATGTTGGGTCATTTCATATTAGCATGCTTGTGAGCCACATCAATTCATTTCAAGGGACTATAAGACTTACAATGCTCATAAACAATAAGGTACAGTCATAGTTCACTTGGGTGTGTTTGTACTGCATATATGGTACTTTAAGGTTAAATGACATCCATAGTGATTTATAGGGGCCATGGTACAATTCCGGCTTGTTTTCTGCCAGTTTTCTAGTAAGGTATACTCATTCCGGATCTCATCGATCGTGAGACTTTAAGTCCTGCGGTCCTTGGTTTCTGAGTCGTGACTTGTATCGGTGGTGAGTTAAAGTTCCGAGTCACTTAGATTCGAGACTATCATCGACCGAGATTCGTACTGTTCATCGACGACCATGTCGAATCATAAGGTACATTGAAATTCCAGTGCATAGTACTGATGGCATGCAAACTTGATCGTGCCCGTACGCTTTCAAGATCTGGAGTTGCAAACCTGTCAGGAGGCTAATAAATGTGTAGTCTCCTTGGTTAGTATAAATAGGAAGTGCTCTAACAGGGCCAGTCAGTCTTGAGTTCCCTTATCAAGCTCCTGTGCCGTTTGCTTGGTCGTGTTTCGTCCACTTCTACAAGCTTTTGTTTGAGCCCAGTTCACTTACTCTAAAAGAGTGTGAGTTACAGGTAATTGCAACATCATTAGTTAGTTGTCATTGTAACAGTCTTGAGTTCCCTTATCAAGCTCCTGTGCCGTTTGCTTGGTCGTGTTTCGTCCACTTCTACAAGCTTTTGTTTGAGCACATGTGTAAGTGAACTGTACAGTTCACTTACTCTAAAAGAGTGTGAGTTACAGGGAGTAACAGTTTAACTTCAAATTCTACAAATTCTGTTTTGGATGATGCCATTTGCTGAAGTAAAGAGCCTCCAGAAGTAGTATATATAGGGAGTGCCTTATTGATACAAGCAGTTCTGATTGCTTCATCGGACTCCTGTGTCAATGCTTAAGCTTGTTCGTGCCATGCGTGCACGCTTGTGGAAGCTGAAGTGCACTGTGTATGTATATATACAGTGTTATATAACACTGAGAGAGTGTTAACTTACAGCTGTAATTACCAGCAGGTAATTACAACGGTGTTTAGATAGATGTTCTGTGGAACTAGTTGTGATTGTTTCATCGGACTCCTGTGTCAATGCTTGTTCGTGCCATGCGTGCACGCTTGTGGAAGCTGAAGGGCACTGTGTATGTATAACACTGAGAGAGTGTTAACTTTCAGGAGAAGCTGCAAAATGTGGAAAGTGTATAATGATGATACCATTATTCGAGACTGTTATAATAGTGTGACAGAACATTGTGGTGCCTTTCCCTCAGAAGAGTAATAGTGGCCAGATCATCGTCAATTATCAGAGAGAGCAGTTAGTAGAATGAGTAATCAGTGGCAGAACCCAGGAGTTCTGCCAGAACCAATCTAGACCAATTGCACGTTAATAAGAAAGGATTAGATAATCGGACACGGTTTGCTCGAAAGGCTATATGCTCCTGGCTCGAAGGATTGAGGCACTTGATTGGGACATCAAAAGCACTTCGGGTGTTTGCTACTTTACTGTTGCCAGTCAAGTCTCCTCACTCACAGACGACACTGCTTGTTTCTCTACGCACAACAAGAGTGTCGCCGGGCTTAACACCCTCGTGCCGGGACATGCAGGTAAACTGCTGTCAAGACATCATATGAACATGAACAATGGTTTAGGAAGGGTCTAGATAAGGTACAATAGAAAGGCGTAATTGCTTAGCTCATCGGACATTGGTAATGTAGACTATCAGTAACGTTGTTGATAGGATAGTTCGAGTTGCCGAGTGACGAGAGAGAGCAATAAACATTGTAAGACTTGATTGGGACATCAAAAGCACTTCGGGTGTTTGCTACTTTACTGTTGCCAGTCAAGTCTCCTCACTCACAGACGACACTGCTTGTTTCTCTACGCACAACAAGAGTGTCGCCGGGCTTAACACCCTCGTGCCGGGACATGCAGGGAACATTACGCCCAGAATTGTACAGGTTATGGGCCCACCAAACTCTTGAGCTGGGCAACTGAAAGCATGTTCCGAGCCGACGATGGGACGAACGAAGCAGAGCGGAAGGATGGCGACTGGCGGTAAAAGACCGTTTATTCCCCCACCTCCTTCACCACCGACATATGATAGCCTGAGGCGAGCTGGAGGAGATACTGGACCGAGAACACCAGAAGAACGAGCATTTATAGTGAAGGATTTTGTCAGCCGCGCGTACGGTCTGGGCAAACTCGAACAGCCTCTGTGGTTCAGACGACGATTCTCTGTTTACCCAGCATACAAAGTAACTGCGTGGGAGTGTTCATTCATCAACGCGGACCCAGGCTTCGTCACGCGAGCATTATTTGAACGACATCTACAACAGCTCGGAGGACCCAACAGACCCGAGTACTGGGAAGAAAGGGCAGCCTACACAGCAGTGGAGTGTGCTCTCGCTACTCTTGACGAGGACTTCCTACTTTCCTTTCTGGGCAGCAGAAAGGGATTCAGCCCAGAGGAGTGGTGCACGGACACAGACGACGGAGACGACGACAGGGACGCGCAGCTTTCAGAACCTAACGCAGACTGAGGGACATCAGCATGGCGAGAAAGAGATCCAAATCAAGGGAGCCATCCGAGGAGGAGCCCACAGCAGAGGAAGCATCTACATCGTCTCCCACACGACAGCCGTGTACACCCAGCACATCAAAGGGCGAGGGAGATGTACTTCCCAAGGTCATTGCCACCCAAGTCAAAGTGCATATTAAACTGGATCGTCATGGCACAAATTTTGTGGTATGGGACAATGCCTTCACTGCTGCCAATAGTGCCAAGGGTTCTTTTCCTGCCATTCAGTCAGCCATGCCTGGAACTATCCATAATGCAGCTGCAATGCTTCTGTTGTACGAGTCAGTTCCAGAGGAATGGTTAGGGGAAGTGTCAAGTAAGCCGTCAGCATATGATGCATATCTGTTTATTTGCAAGAAATTTGTTGGTGGTTACAACACTCAAGCCAACGCAGACTGGCTGAAGGAAATGTCAAAAGGGATGAGGCGTGGAGAAACAATCTCTCAGTATGTGTCCAGGATGATAAATCTCAAAAGCTGCTTGAAACGCAACGGACATGACCTCCTGGATGGTCATGTGGCCTCCCAGATCGTGCAGGGACTGCCAGCAGCAGCTAATCCTCCTGGTCTACTGCCCACTGCAGTAGCTTACCCCTTCGATGAACTGGCAGCTCTCATTTCCACCACTGCAGAAGCTGCTGGCTACAACGATGATGGAGAGCAGCCTGCCATGGTGATGCAAGCAATGCCTGCTCAAAGAGAGACTGCTCCTGCCTCTTCCTCTAGCGGGGCCAATCCCTCCAAACAGCCAGCAGACACAGAATCAAGGGGAGAAGTGAGAGGCACATGCAACTACTGCCACAGGAAAGGCCATTTCTGGAGAGACTGCCGCAAACGCCAAAGGGATGCAGAGACACAACGCAATGTGGTGGCAGCAGTACAGCAACTTGCTGCCATGTGGCCCCAAGGTCAGTTTCCTGGTGCGCCTCAACCGCCTCCAAGCGTGCAGCATGCATTCCCAGGCACTGGAGCGTTCCCACTGCTGCACCCTCCTCCAGGACCACCTTCTCCTCCCTCAGAAGGTATGCCATACGTGGTGTCCTATAATGTGCTGGATGGCAGCAAACACCAGCAGTCCAAACAGTCGTGGCTTGTGGACAGTGGAGCGTCTGTACATCTTGTGAACAACGTGTCCCTGCTGCATGCCCCTACAGTACATGACCACCCTATTCCACTGCTGCTTGCTACATCTGATGCCACTGGGGGCATTGTTGCTACTGGGTCAGTGTGCCTCCTGTCCCCTCAGCATATTCCAGTGTGGCTGCATCATGTCCAGTGTGTTCCCTCAGCTACCACCAATATTCTCTCAGTATCTGCTGCTCTGCGTGATGGAATCCGGTTCAGTACAGATAGACTGGGAGCATTCACTGCTGTCTCAGGACCGAGTGGTTGGCAGATGCCTGTGAAACCAGAGAATGGTCTTTATTATATTCACAACTGCCTCCCAGTAGTACCAGTGAAGGTCCCTTATTCAGTGACAGCTGCCTTGAAGAAGAAATGCTCCAAAGGTCAAAGTCATGACTGTGCCAAGCGTTTCCTGTGGCACAGCAGATTGGGACACCCAGGGGACCCCTGGATGAAACGCCTGAACAGTGAGCAACTGGTTATTGGCTTAGACACCTCGATGTCCCCCTGTGAAAATTGCCCTAAGTACTGTGAAGCGTGCATTGAGGGGAAGCATGCACGTCCCCCATTTGGTGAAAGCTCTAGACCTGCTGAAAAACCCCTTGACAGAATCCACATTGACACTGTGGGTCCCATATCTCCAGCAGCCATTACTGGGGAACGTTTTTGGGTAACTGTAACTGATGAGGCATCTGGGTGGAAGGCAGTGCTGCCAGTGAAGTCAAAAGATGTAATTGCAGCTGTTGTCAGAGACCTAATTCTGTATTGGCAAACTGAGAAGGAAACTACTGTGAAGTGCATCCGCAGCGACAGAGGGACAGAGTTCTTGAATGCCAAGTTCAAGGAATTCTGTGCATCCCAGGGCACTAAGCTGGAGACATCTGCCCCATATACCCCTCAGCAGAATGGAGTTGCTGAGAGAGCCAACAGAACCCTCAAGGAGCGCACCAGGACCCTCCTCAATTTTGCTGCAGCAAGCCCTGTTATGTGGAAGGAAGCCCTGGAGACAGCCTGCACTCTCCTAAATATGGGACCCAGCACAGGCAGGCCCCTCTCTCCCTGTGAAATGTTCATGGGATATAAGCCTGATGTATCCCTGCTGCGCACATGGGGATGCCTTGCATTTGTGCACGTTCCTGACCAGCAGAGGGGGACCTTTGCACCAAAGGCTGTGGCTGGGATGTTCACTGGTTACTCCCCAGTGTCAAAGGCATATCGTATCTATATGGGAGGGGGGATCTGGAGAGAGAGCAGAGATGTTCAATTTGTGGAACACATTCGGGGAGCTACTAGGGTGGGAATGGCTGTTCTCCCTGACCAGCCTCAGCAGTTTTCATACCCTGAAGACTTATCAGGGCAATTGCACAGCAGCAATCCAGTGGTGCCATTGTCACAGAGCAGTATGCAGAACCAGACTGTCAGCAGCCCATGCTCCAGCAGTAGACCTGACAGCGCCTTCCCAGTACCCTCTGACCAGGCTGAAACTGAGCCTGATAGTCAGGGGAAGCCTTCCCAGGAGGAGGGCAGTCTCATTGTGTCTCCCGAAGCAAGCACGGGAGAGCAGCAGCCGGACCTGGATCAGTCCGAGGCTCTGGACACCATCCGACGACTGGCGCGAGGAAGCACAGACAGCGGACAACATCATCAGACTTTAGAGCGAATACAGCAGTCACTGCGTAACCCGCACCCGGCTACTACCATCCTGCCTCCGGACGGACTGTCGCGGGCTCAACGCTATGAGCAACGAACTGCGGCTCGAGATATCCTGCTGGCACAGGATAAGGGAGAGAGCTGTGAGCGAGAGGGGAGGACTGAAGGTGACACAGAGTCACAGGGACCAGGGGAAGCGCAGGAATTGGGGCAGGACACCGAGAGACCTGCTTTACTTGTAAGAGATGAGAGGGGGGCAGTCTCTGATCAGACTGCAGATGGTCCAAGTGAGCTGAGATGTATGGGTGGGACCTGCTCAGTGCCTGAGAGTAATGTTAGCGATGAGAACTCTATTAGTGATGCCCAAGGACAATGTGGTGCCAGCCACGCAAGCATGGGCCATGCATGGGAGTGTGCTGCTGGGCCTGCGCCCCAGCGCTCATGTCTAGTGGGCAGCAGACAGAGAGAGAGAGAGACATGGGCACAGCAGCAAAATAGACCAAGTGCTCATGCCATGCAGAGTGGTCCACGTGTCTGTGAGAGTCATGACGGGACTGCAAACCGTCAGCCATGTGAGAGTGTGTCTGAGGAGGTGAATCGGAAGCCAAGACAGTGTGAGAACTCCCCCAATTACAAGAGCTTTCCGAGAGGTACCTGTGTTTGGGAGGATGATGTGAGAGAGGCTGGCAGCAAGCTTGAGAGGGCAAGGCAAGCTGTGAGTCTAAGAGAGAGAAAGAGCAGAGGGAGAGATCTGGATCTTTACCAACAGTTCCCACGTGCTGTGCGGCGATATTCAGCGAAAGAGTAGTGGATGAGAGTGAGAGTAAGAGTAAGCAAGAGCAGGGGAAGCATACTGGGGTGCGTTTTGGGAAGATCAGTGTGCCTTCAAGTCTCAAGGAGGCACAGCAGTCCCCACAGTGGGAGTACTGGAAGGCTGCAATGCAGGAGGAGCAAAACTCCTTAGATGCCCATGAGGTGATGGAGTTTGTTCCTAGACCTCGTGGGCACAAAGTTATCCCAGTTCACTGGATTTTTTCAGTGAAAATGGATGCACACGGCAATGTGCTTAGATTCAAGGCCAGGCTGGTGGCTCAAGGGTGTAGGCAAATTCCAGGAGTAGATGTGATGGAGGTATTTGCTCCCACCAGCAGTTATGGGTCTAGAAGAGCTTTACTGTCAGTGGCTGCACAGGAGGGTCTTGAAATTCACCAGGTGGATGTCAAGACTGCTTTCCTAAATGGTGAATTAGAGGAGGAGGTCTATGTCACACAACCTCCTGGGTTTGAGAATGGGGATGGGAACACTGTGTGTCGCTTGAAGAAGGCATTGTATGGCCTGAAGCAAGCTCCAAGGGCATGGCATAAGACCCTTAATGAGAAGCTACATACCATGGGGTATGAGGTGTGCAAGAGTGATGCTGGGGTCTATGTGAAATGTTCTGTGGATGGAGGGAAATCCTTTGTGCTGATTTATGTTGATGATCTATTGATAGTTTCAAAGGGCATGAGTGAGATTGAGAGGGTGAAAGGGTTGCTGAAGCAGGAGTTCACCATCCATGATCTTGGAGAGGTGAAAGATTTCTTGGGCTGTCAAGTAATGAGAGATAGAGAGAAGGGGCTGATTTCTTTGAGTTGCATCCCAAAGATTGATGCCCTAGTTGAGAAATTTGGGCTGGATCTGGAGTCTGTGGGGCCTGACACCCCTATGACTAAGGATTTTGTGGCCACACAGCGACCTATGTCTAAGGACAACAGTGCCAGCATTGGAGCTGGGAGTCCCTTACCTCCAGGTCACAGATATTGTGAACTGGTTGGGTCACTGTTGTACATTGCCAACACTACAAGGCCTGATATTTCCCAGGCTGTGGGAGTGCTTTCCAGGTATAGGATTACTCCCACCACTGCTCATTGGAATGAAGCCATCAGAGTGTTGAAATATCTGATGGCTACCAGGGATCTTGTGTTAGTACTTGGAGGGAAGGACACAGAGCTGGAGGGCTTTGTGGATGCAGATTATGGTGGTGATCAGGATCACAGGTTCTCCACTACAGGTTACGTAATTCGGGTGTTTGGAGGAGCAGTAGTTTGGGGAAGCAAAAAGCAGTCTGCAGTGGCCACATCCACTGTAGAGGCTGAGTTTATGGCGGCAAGTGCAGCTGTCAAAGAGGCAAATTGGATGAAGGGATTCCTGGAAGAAATTGGGATTTCTCCGTGGATTGTGAAGATCCACTGTGATAATCAGGGATGTATCAATCATCTCAGAAATCCAGTGTTCTCTAAGCATACCAAGCATATCGCGATCAGCTTCCATTTTGCACGGGAAGCTATTGCATTGGGTCAGGTGGATGTGAAATACGTTCCTTCTGCAAGGAATGTAGCAGATATATTCACAAAGCCTTTGACAAGGCAGGTGTTTCAGGGACATCGTGATGCTCTGGGGTTGGCCAAGTTTTTGTGAGGAAAAGGCAAGGGGAAGTGTTATAATAGTGTGACAGAACATTGTGGTGCCTTTCCCTCAGAAGAGTAATAGTGGCCAGATCATCGTCAATTATCAGAGAGAGCAGTTAGTAGAATGAGTAATCAGTGGCAGAACCCAGGAGTTCTGCCAGAACCAAAATGACCAATTGCACGTTAATAAGAAAGGATTAGATAATCGGACACGGTTTGCTCGAAAGGCTATATGCTCCTGGCTCGAAGGATTGAGGCACTTGATTGGGACATCAAAAGCACTTCGGGTGTTTGCTACTTTACTGTTGCCAGTCAAGTCTCCTCACTCACAGACGACACTGCTTGTTTCTCTACGCACAACAAGAGTGTCGCCGGGCTTAACACCCTCGTGCCGGGACATGCAGGTAAACTGCTGTCAAGACATCATATGAACATGAACAATGGTTTAGGAAGGGTCTAGATAAGGTACAATAGAAAGGCGTAATTGCTTAGCTCATCGGACATTGGTAATGTAGACTATCAGTAACGTTGTTGATAGGATAGTTCGAGTTGCCGAGTGACGAGAGAGAGCAATAAACATTGTAAGACTTGATTGGGACATCAAAAGCACTTCGGGTGTTTGCTACTTTACTGTTGCCAGTCAAGTCTCCTCACTCACAGACGACACTGCTTGTTTCTCTACGCACAACAAGAGTGTCGCCGGGCTTAACACCCTCGTGCCGGGACATGCAGGGAACATTACGCCCAGAATTGTACAGAGACTCTCTCTCTCTCTCTCTCTCTCTCTCTCTCTCTCTCTCTCTCTCTCTCTCTCTCTCTCTCTCTCTCTCTCTCTCTCTCTCTCTCTCTCTCTCTCCCTCTCTCTCTCCCTCTCTCTCTCCCCCTCTCCCCCCCCCACCCTGGGCCTTTTCAAGGCACTAACACCATGTCTCCCTCTGGTCAAGAACCCACCTCCAACCCTACTAAAACCCTTGCATTGTACACACCCTAAGTACTCAAAATCCTCACAAAACCCTCACAGAAGATTAATTGTCGGTCGCTGCCATATTTATCTTTATTGCCTGTTGCCTAAGGCAACTTGCCTCCCGTCGGCTCAGAGCGGACGAATTGTCCACACCGTCGGGATATATCCCGACGGTGTTATATAACAGCGCGCGCGGACGAATTGTCCAGACCGTCGGCCTTTATATAACAGCGCGCCCGGCAAGTTGCCGGCGGCAACAATCCTCCCGTCGTATCGGAGTGGACAAGTGTCCAGTGACACTGTCCAGCCCGCTGGACTCCGACGGTCGGAGACTCCGACTCGGAGTGGACAAGTGGACGACTAAAACGAGTTGTCGCCGACAATTGACAGAGTTGTCCACCCCGCGGCACAGAGCTGCGCCGCCCCACAATCTGGCACATCGGACGGGAGAAAACAGTTACCTTACAAAAGTGTTGACGTTCGTTCCCGCATCCCAGATCCCGTATTTGCAAGTTGTTATGTATTTTGACTTCTATAGGAACCATTGAATTGCAGAACCGTATAGTAATAATTGCTACCAGTCAAGCCCTATACAGAGGGTTATAAGACCGTTGATTGATCGCGCTCGTGTCGCCTGCAAACAAGCGATCGAAGTCTGCACTGCATTTTTTCATTCGCAAAAATCATACTAGGTAATTGTTTCATCAATGGCAGATGCACCATTGAGGTTTTTGTTTATTTATTTTCGAACGCGAACCGACATTGTGGGGTCCTGCAGGGGCTTTCGAAGACACTCAGAGGCTTCCTCAGCTCGAAAGAAGTTGGACGGTGACCTGATTTCTTCGCAACTATTAGGTTGAATTCTGGCGCTTTAGGTGAGTCCTGTTGGGCGTTGCAGAATGTGTCGTCTTACGTAGCACGAACCGTGAATGAGTATTGATTGTGGGGTACTGAAAGCACATACCTTGTGATGCACGAAGTTTCAGTTGGATACGGAACAGAATATGCATGAGTAGTGTGGTTTATTGAAAGACAACGTCCAGTCGAACTCCCTTTTAACACACCGGCAAGGGCGTTATTAGGGAACATTCCTATCATGTACTAATGTTGAACGATGTAGAGTCTTATTAAGCTAGTACAATACTGATGTCGGTCATGCCACACCTGGACACGAAACGAAAGCCCATGCCCAGGCCGAACACCTCACTAACCGAGTCCATAATCTCAACACTTCAGCATGACGCACACGTTAACTATGATGGTGACGCATGTTGTGGTTGTGGTACAGGCTTGTGGAAATGTCTTGGAAACTTAATCAGGACCTGGACAGTAGGATAATGGCCAACTTGGGCCCATTTGATATGAGGTCCCTGTGCGTTGCTGCCGTCTCTGCCTGGGGTAAAACAAACAGATCTATAACAAGCCTCAAAATTTCCACTCTTGTGGATAATGGCCCGGCATTCCAGGTGAACTTGAAAAAGTGCTTCGACCGGCTCACGGACCTGAGCTCTCTGGAGCTGCACACAAGGCCGCAACACGGGCTGGTCTCCTTGCCCGAGAGCCCAGCAGTGCAGAAGAGCATCAGCCTGCACATCGACCATCCTCCCTCACAGACAGAATGGCACGTAATTTCTTCATACTGCAGCTTACCAGGCCTCAGCTCCCTGGCAGTTCTGATCCGCATGCCTCCCCCCCTCCAGCCCAGCCCAACCCAGCCCAGTGCAGCCCAGACGTGGAGAACCAACCCTTCTTAGACCTACGTGCCCTACAACAGAAATGCCCCGACCATGTGGCTGTGAGTCTGCACTTCGACAAGCTCTACACTTGGCATGCGGGTGTCTGGGCCTGCGACCGCGCCGCGATTTGCACGTGGACAAATCTCGCAGAGCTGCATTTCTCGCAAGTTTGCCAGCACAGAGTAAGGGAATTCTCCCCCTTGATTCCGTGCCTCACTGCCTTCACCCGACTCCAGGCGCTGCACTACATTTCGTTCGACGAGGATGACCCCCTCCAGGCCATTGCAGGCCTCGAATCGCTCACTTCGCTGCGGTTCTCCTGGGTTGGCGCCAGACCGGTCCCGCTCCTGAACATTTCGAGTCTTCACCGTCTCAAGCATCTGAGCGTCTCCGTTCGGCCGGGCAGGCCTGAGCTTGAGTTTGCCGATATGGAGCCTGTCTCATGCTTGATGAGCTTGTGCGAGCTGGGGGGTGATCTGTGCATTGACGGTCGGGAAATGCTGCACCTCCTGAATCACCTGCCGTGCTTGAACAGCCTAGTTGCGTTGGGGCAAGATCGTATGTACGTTGAGGCTGGGGCTTTGCGGGAGACCCCGCTCACCGCGCTGCAGTGCCTGGAAGCGCATGTGGACTCAATCGACCCCGCCGATGCGAAAACTTTGCATTCATCGCTGCCGTCTGTCAAGAGCTTGTCCCTTACACTTGGCGCGTCGCCGAATGACATTGCGGAGGAGGTGACCAAGAGCATCGCCAGCTTCACAGGCCTCACCAAGCTCCTGCTGAGGGCGAATTGCAGCCACTCGGACTTCCCGCAGTCCCTGGCTTTCGTGCGATGGCAGATAGAGTTGAGACATCTGGTGTTGGACCTCCCTCTGGAGGATGACCAGAAGCGCGGAATACAGATGTGTTTCTTGGGTCGCCTCACCCAGCTCACTCACCTGGAGCTCATGGGTGGCAGCGAGGACCGCTACAACCGGGAGGCAGTGGCCCTACCATGGAGCGTGGTCCAGCCGCTATCGGCCTTGCGGCATTTGGTCAAACTCAAAACAGTTTGGTCTTGGCGCCTGGATGAGGAGGCTCTCGCACGCTTGAACGAAGGCTTGCGTAAAATGGGCCATCTTGGGCTGCATGCGATCGAGCATCCGACGGGCATGTGGGTGGAGTACAGCTGAATAGACTGCATTGTTAACCTGTGAAATTGGCATTTGCGCTTGTCCTGTGATATTGTGATATTGTCAGATGCAGCAGAGGTATGTTGCTGCTGTTGGGGGTCCGGGGCCCCGCATGTGACCTAGCCCTGTGTGGGACTTGACTTTCAGCCCAGTCTCATCCACATGGCATGCCTGGTAATGGCTTACTGAAGGCCCATTATTAAGGACTAGTGGATTATTTGAGGGTGGGCTGGCGGTAGAGACCTATATAGGCTCATGATGATGGCCTGTTGTGGGGCACCGTAGCCCTATCTTGGTTTCAGGCTGATTGGCCATGATTGGCAGCTGCGTGCTAGACTATGTAGAGGGTAAACTAGGACACTTGAGGGTGACCCAACATTAATGTATGACAGCCAAGAAGGGAACCGAGTCGATCTGTACAAACGTTTATGT
>KV908385.1:467500-470000 GCA_002005505.1 Botryococcus braunii
ATTAAGATTATATTACCGGTATCTACTATAAATTTATAGGTGAAAATAATTGGAGTGGTACTTGTTACAGTACACGGGTACGTGGATGCCTGCTACGTAGCGTCTTTCATGAATGAACCTTTGTAGCGACTGTATACAGTCGCTACAAAGGTTCATTGATGAAATACGCTGCTTACAATATAATATATTATATATATTATACATATTGTATATATTAATGCAGGTAATTTGGTTTAATGCAGGTATTTTGGTTTAATACAGGTACTTTGGTTTCAATTTAATCGCAGTTAACAAAATCTACGCAACCACGAACTGTAGCACTTCACGGCCGCGCGGAATCCCGCACTCAGGACGTTGCCCTGGCCTGGAAATTATTAGATTGGAATCGCTCCAGCTGGCTTGATATATCTCTGAGAGGAGACTGTCACAACGAGCAAGAATGGTGAGCACATTACCCCCACCCAACCGGGGTGTTGGGGGGGGGGGGGGGGGGTTGGCGATTAGGGTTGTCAAGATTTTCGTAATTCCGGAAAGCCCTAGGGCCTCCCGCCCTCACACCCCCCCCCCCCCGGGCATCCCCCGGGACCCCTCCCAAAGGCCTCCGTGGAGCAGCACATGTACATCAGGGAATATACTAGTAACAATGGACCCCCCGGGGGGCCCTTTCTAAGACAAGGGGAACCTATTGCCGTTCCAGGAACAGACTGGAGGCGTCACTAGTGGGCGTCACAAGCCAGAGATAGTCTTAAGGATAGATAATCATGATCAGCATTAGTGGGCTCCCCGGGCCCGTACAGAAGACAGGCGTGGAGAGCCCGGGTAGTCCATCATTTATAAATATCATTTATAAGAGCGCGGGTAGTCCATCATATCTGTCACTAATTCGTGACAGATATGTCCACTATATGTGGCTTGACACATCTTTCAAATGGACTTGCAGGTGTGCTGGCAATACCTGGTGTTCCCTTTGGGTGTTCCCCCCTTTTCTTTCAAACGCTTGTTAAACGATGTTAACAATCCATATATCCAACTTGATTGATCAATTAAGTTATAACCTCATGAGACTTAATGTGCAGAGAATCATATCGAAATGGCTTTACTATATTCATATTTCAGTTGACTTTCGAGTGTGCGTCCCAAAACTCCCACTGAGGTGAGCGTTGGGCTTCCCCAAGTTCGAGGGCAAGTGAACTTTTCCCAACCTGACAGAAGGTACACTCTGTACCTTATGCTGTGGTGCAGCAGGACTGTCAGCAATTAGTTGGTGTTCCCATGTTTCAAACCTAGGCAACCTTATGACACGCATGCACGGGCACATTATCTCATTGGTGATATCACAAGCAAATAGCAACAAATGCCCACGCATAAATCTTTTCCTTAAAATGAATACCTCACACTCGTAAACGTATGTAATCAAGCATGGGACAGGATCGGCATTAGCAAATATACAGATATCTTGCTGAACAGTTGAAAATGGGGTCCGCAGTACTAACTTGTAAATACTATTAATCCAAGAAGTTACAACTACTTAAGCTTAAGCTTGAACGGGGCCAAACGTTCGCACCGCGAGCCGCGTTTGATGTGAAGAAGTGCACTAGATATGTCCTGTACCTTGATGCGAATGGACATATCTAAATATCTGCATGCACAGGGGGTATCAAGCTTTATTCAGAACGGTATGTTGTCCCTCAAATGGAGCTTGGTGGGCCTGCAGGTCAGGCCCATGGATCGCGACCCCTCCCCCCAACCTGGATCGGATGTGGAGAGGCCGAAGAGACAGGTGGGTCGGGCAGAGAGAGAGAGAGAGAGGAGAGAGAGAGAGAGAGAGAGAGAGAGAGAGAGAGAGAGGAGAGAGAGAGGAGAGAGGAGAGAGAGAGAGAGAGAGAGAGAGAGAGAGAAGAGAGAGAGAGAGAGAAAAAAAAAAAAAAAAAAAAAAAAAAAAAAAAAAAAAAAAAAAAAAAAAAAAAAAAAAAAAAAAAAAAAAAAAAAAAAAAAAAAGAGAGAGAGAGAAGAGAGAGAGAGAGAGAGAAGAGAGAGAGAGAGAGAAGAGAGAGAAAAGAGAGAGAGAGAGAAGAGAAGAGAGAGAGAGAGAGAGAGAAGAAGAGAGAGAGAGGAGAGAGAGAGAAAGAGAGAAAGCAACGACATATAAATCCAATGCCCCTCCTGTTGACGTTTTCTGTTGCGGAAGGAGGATCATTCGCCGCAGAGAGTCCCAGAGGCGAGGTCCCGGGCCCAGGAAAGTGAGGCGGGGATGAGCCAAGAATTTCCCCTGGGGCCCGGCACGCAATCCATCACCGAGAACCGGCTGCGCCAAGAGCCGACGATACCCAGCTACGCGGACACTTCGGAGTCTTTGGTGAAGAAGACCAAATCCAGCGAAGACTCCGAAGAGACAATCTCCATGACTTCGGAGCAGAGCGGCGGTCTGGCTGGTACAAGAGGCCCCTTGAGCTTCACCACCCGATGGCACGCAACTGGGCAGGGCTCTCTGTTGTCGCAA